>OY744540.1:31546966-31564466 GCA_963556195.1 Sepiola atlantica | reverse complement strand
CTCTGTATCTCATCAACTATTTGATGGATTCAGCTGATTTTTGGTCGAGATAGAGGTTCTAGGGTCTTGTTGATGACATTTTAATTTCAGTTTACCATATACCTTAGTTTTCCAGAAAATTAAAAAACACTTTTAAATGACCAGTATTAATACACTTTATACTATATCTTATCGACCATTTGATGGATTCAGCTGATTTTTGGTAAAGATAGAGGTTCTAGTGTCTAGTTGGTGGCATTTTAATTTCAGTTTACCATATACCTTGATTAGTCAAACTACCAACTATATCAGTTATGAGCAGGCATTGTATTGAGGCAATTCTTTACAAAATTAGTGACATTCCATGAAAAATGCCAGTATACTGAAATCATATACCCTTAATAGGGTTAAGATGAACATTCATATAGACTAAATGTACAAAAGCAAGGGAATTCGCAAATGTTTACACTTTTATTGTCATTAAGGGTATGCGAGCACAACAGGGCTATGTATTTTACTGGTATAAATTTTTCTTCAGCGCACCTCACACACTTCATCCACTCATACATAGAGATTTATACTGTAGTGATGTGATAATGAAATGCTTTGGTTTATATGTAGTCATACCCTTAATGGCAATAAAAGTGTAAAAATTTGGGAATTTCCTTGCTTTTGTACATTTAGTGTATACGAATGTTCATCTTAACCCTATTAAGGGCATATGATTTCAGTATACTGGCATTTTTCATGGAATAGTAGATAAACATTAAAACACAGACTAGTTAAAATAATGACCACGACCAATCTTGGCTCTAAACCCTTCTACACCAAAGATTAAGGTATCTTGAATCGGGCGAAATATCGGTTGTCTTTAAAGATGTGTCCCTAATTATTTTACCAACCTTGACATACTAATCCGTTATTCCATATAATAAACATTCTATTTTAAAACTTCAACACATTTGTCTTTAAAACATGCGAACAGGAATCACTTATAACATTTTTGATTCATTCAAATATCTATAAAAACGATGTGTCTTGGGGTCGGTCGCTCTATAACACATAAGTTTTAAATATAATATCGATTGGACTGTCATAGATAAGATTGAACTATCATTGTCATTGTCTTCGGTTCGCCAGTTTTTACTTGGAAAAAGAATGCTCCACTATGAATACACATATTACATATATGACGTATCGTTTCCACGTTTAGGCCGGTGCACTAATAATTATTATCCCCCTCTTGCAAAGGATACAACAGCAAACTTCTATTCTAATAGGCCCTGCCTGACTGCTAAGCACAGCCCCAGTCGCATCGCCGCTCTTTTGCATCCCTGTGCTTGTTTACAAACACTTCCACTTCCATGGAATGTACTCCCACAATCTTACTATAATTGTACTCTCTCAGCGGTTATGTACCTGACCTACTCGACTTAAGATCAAAGTGTAGTATCTGTTCTGATGGATACTGCACCCCATAGACTGGTATTGTCTTGGCCTTCGGGGCTTGATTTACGCCGGTCTATGGGTCTGTCCTGTGCAGTTCTAGGAGGTCCACCCTCCCAGGCTTCGCCTCCCTTCTTTGGGGAGGAGTAAGTTTATTGCTTACTGCCTGAGGCGCCCCTACCGGGGAATGCCGACGGGGCTGCCCAGGCAATTTTTAAACCCTACTTTCCCGACCCGACCTTGGGTCACATCTTACTTGTGGGAGTAAGATAAAAACTGACCTTGTGCCTAACTCCTGGAGAGGAGTAAATCAATACTCGACTAACCTTCCTAATCAAAATTCGTACTATAGAAGTCTGTGGATAGCGGAACATGTTCTACTTAAACAGCTTCTTTTTTCAGACTTCTTGCCACTTTCCTGACCTTAATAACCTGCACCAATTTAAATGTAATGTGAACAAACATTCTACTGCCAAACTTATAACCCAGATTGCCGTTCTATCAATATGACTCTTATCTATATATATATATATATACATATAGCGGGTGTAAGGTCTTGTGCATAAGGGTACACTTATTAAACTATAATATTTATAGAATAGTGAACAATAACAAGTAGAATACTATTTTAGTATGTATTTGTATGTATACAACTATTTTGATACATATGTATTTGCATGTGTAAGCAACAACCTTTATGTACGGTCTAGTAACATCCGGACACAAGCAGAGAATACTCTGAAAGACGAAATTCGAACAGTCGATCGGTTGACAGCTCGGGTCTATGTGCGCAAGGTCGATTGTGATGCTTTCATTTTCCTTTAATCGAATTACATATCGTTGGACCGTCATCACAATGAGGATGTCTGATTACATGTCTTGCCAATGTCAGATGTCATGTGGCTTACAGGGAATAGAGAAGATGTCTAAATTTGTTTCTTTTCGTTGTGCTATACATTGCATTTTACTACGGTTTACCACTAATAATGTGAAACTTATTTCTGAATTGTGTTTACAGTTACAGTTCAGGCAAATGAGCAGACGAATAACTTGTAACAGGGCATTTGTAAATAGGACCGTGTAGACCCGCACTTTCAATACTATGTATTCATAATTAGCATTCTCCGTATCAGACTAACGCACAGGCATATATCTATACACCCCCCAACACACACACACACACACACACATATATATATATATATATATATATATATATATATATATATGTATATATATATATATATAAATATATATATATATATAAATATATATATATATATATATAAATATATAAATATATATATATATATATAAATATATATATATATATATAAATATATAAATATATAAATATATATATATATATATATAAATATATAAATATATATATATATATATATATATATATATATATATATATATATATATATATATATATATATCATGGACTTTCCCGTCGATTTCGACGTATGAGGTCTTGACAACTCGAAATTTGTTTAGTCTACGATGGATGTAGCATGCTTACATTTACTCAATCGTAAATGGCATTTGAGTCCTGCGAGAGATTTGCAAACCAGCCCACAATGGATGCAAGAAGGAAGATCTTGAGAAAAATCGGCTGGGATACTTGTAGATTTTTTTGTTCTTTCGCGTCTTTCGCGTTGTTGATCAATGGCAGTTACAGAGAACCGCCTGATGCCCCTCTGGCAGTCAGATCGCCATTCTTTCCGTCGAGAAGCAAGCTGTTCAAAATCACGATAAGCAATATTGATAGATGTCAAATTCATTTTTAACTTGTCCCTAAAGCGAAGCAGCGGTCGACCCACATTTCGCCTTCCACTGTTGAGCTCGCCGTACATCAGTTGTTTTGGTATTCTATCATCTTCCATACGTAAGACATGTCCTGCCCAACGCAGTTGTGATTGCATCAAAAAGCTTTCAATTCCGCCAATACTGCAGCATGTAAATAGGTCCGCATTAGACATCCGATTTCTTAGGGTGACACCACAAATCGTTCTAAGGCAATTTTTGTGAAAGACATCAAGCTTCTGAATGTGGCTGCGATAGACTGTCCATGATTCCGATCCATAAAGCAGTGATGTTAGCACAACTGCTCTATACACAAGTACTTTTGTTCTCAAACTTATCCCCCTTATTATTTAACTTATTATATATATATATATATATATATATATATATATATATATATATATATTTAAAGAATTGTGGTTACCAACGCTAGTAAAAAAAACTTTTTCAATAATTATTTATTATCTTATCATTTTAACATTTTAAGTTTTTTAAATATAATTTCATAACGCGTTTCGAGCATTTATCGTTTATCCATTATGCTCTCTTCAGATGTAAATTCCATGGAATAAATAATTATTGAAAACGTTTTTTACTGGCGTTGGTAACCACAATCCTTAAAATATACTTTTTTCTCTCGTTGGAACTGCACTGATGCTACACAACCCCCTTATATATATATATATATATATATATATATATATATATATATATTAACAGATGTCTGGAGGTACAACATTTATAAATTATTTTCAAAATAATTCCAGGAAAACTCCCTAGACTCTCACTTCGTCGGAAGAAACCGATACTATAAATGAAACAAAACTATTTGGTGGGGCATATTATTATTCATTGCTTCTACTCTCTGGTAATGTGCTCGGTGTATGAAACAAGACCTGTGTTTCTTTTTACCGTAAAGATAGTGTGGCTTTACTTCATCATAGTAATGTTGTTTACCGTTTTAAATGCCAGTGTGATGTAGACCTTATTGGGCGTACTTTCTTTTCATTTGCCCACCCGCATAAAACAGCAGACTCTATGTAATATCAAACAGAGAAAGGCAGGAGCCCTTTGTCTCTCTTTCTCTGCGACTTAGGAATCTACTATTGAGTAACATTGGGTTGAAAATCAATGCTGGGCCTGTAACTATAGAATACAGTGGTTTGAGATGCTATATCTTTCAGATTCCGAAACTATTAATCATTTTAAATCCGTCTCTTTTGCTATACGTTATCCTTCTTTGTGCCAACAGAAATAGTTTATAAAAAAAAGAAATTTGTTAAAAGAACTAAACCACCCCTGTTTTTTTATCCGACGAGTATTTAATTAAGATGTATTTATTGTAATCACCTATCGATACTTCTTTGATCTTCAATTTAACCCTGTGCTCTTCGTTTTCGGTAGTATTCTTGTTTAATTCATACTATCGGAATCCCCTTTGACGAGTTCATAGTCTAAAGAGCTTTAGAGATGTTTCCGTTAATTATTTTAATTATTTTTGTCGGCACAAGGAAGGTTCACGTATAGCAACAGAGACAGATTTTTTTAAAAGTAAATAGTTTTCCGAATCTGCAAGATGTAGCACCTCAGACTATTTTATTCTTTCTCTCTCTCTCATATATATATATATATATATATATATATATATATATATATATATAGAGAGAGAGAGAGAGAGAGAGAGAGAGAGTGAAAGAGAGAGATGAATATGAAAGTGTCTTATGATTTATCCCAACTATATTTTCATAAAAACATATTCGGCTTATTTAATTTTATTAAACATTACAATATTTTCAAATATCCTATATATACCCAACGGAGCACTGCCTAAACATACTCATTGCGATGCTTCATTTGCGTAAAAACTTTATAAACAGTGTCTAATTACTTAATATTCTGCATGTTTAATTTCTAATTTTAATCTTCAATTTTCTTATACATACACAATACTTTTATTCATATAAATATTTGTATTTTTTATATTAGTAATAATTATTAAAACGATTTAATAAAAACATTTAACATTCAAAATGATTATTTTGAAATTCGAAACTAAAAATTCGGGGTAAGTTGAAATACTGTATTTAAAGAATAAAAAAACTTACATTGAACAAAACAACTAACAAAGTTATCTTTTAATATTTGAATACGTTTTGTCGCCGCCGCCGATTATGAATGTTATTATAATTACATTTCAACATTTGTCACTATTACGAACACTCACCTTTACTCATTTTATTAAATTACATAAATAAATGAATTCATATTTTTTACAAACTTTATAATTAGTTTCTGTTATCTAAATAAATAAATGAGAAGTTTTTTTTTCCTTTTTTTAACTATATTTATATCAAATCACTTTAGGCTTATTTTAAAATACACTATGTATATGTGGAACAGAACACTTTTTTCTTAAATAATTAAATATATATATTAGTTGTAAAACTACATTTGTGTTTGTTGTTTTTGTTGGTGATGGCGCGGTTGCTGCTGCTGATTATAATATCAACCATCAGATTTGTCATAAAAATAAAGCCCCCTCTTCTAATCCTTTTAAATTAAAAAAAAATAGTAGATTCATAATTTGTTCATAAATAGTCATAAGTTTTTAGCTTTTAGTTTTCTGTTTCAAAAAACAATAGTCAGATGTATCTGAAATTTCACGAAACGTTTCAACCCGCTTTTTACCCGTTTTGCTAAAAATAAATAAAACTGAATATAGCGCACACTACCACACCTTACGCTTAGCAGAAGTTTTCAAAAATTCATATCGATGGGTGAATTAGTTCCTAAATTAATTCACCGATTCTATCCCGTACATACAATTATATAACCATATGCACATCATCTATAGTTATGTATAGAGATATATAAGATGCATGAAACATGCTTGAATATTAAAACAAAAAAATATTTTAATTATTAAAAAGTTGTTTACTGGCAAATATCTCTGACTTTGTTGCCAATGTCATCTTCCTCGGATTATAGAACATTGAGTTGTATGAATGATGAATAAGGATATGGGAAAAGGGGAAAGTCGTTTTGACCGAAACCTCAAATGCATGACTCAATAAAGAAGATTATAAACATTCCTATTATATGTATTGTTTAATAATTATATATAAATATCTATGTATGAACGCATATGCATATATATATGTATATATAAATATATATATATATATATATATATATATATGTATATATATGTATATACACATATATATACATATATATATATATATAAACATATATATATACAAACATATATAGATAAACAACAAGATATATATATAAACACACACACACACACACATATATATATATATATATATATATATATATATATATATATATATGTATAATCATATATATATATGTTTATATTATATATATATATATATATACATATATATATATATATATATATATATATATATTTGGTGTATATTTCAGCAGCATTTTCTCATTTATGCAAACATTGTTAAAAATAACTGAATGCGTCTGTTTAATTATACCTTATTTATTTTTTACATTTTTCAGATGTGTTTTTTAATTAAACACAATACAAAAATAAAAATAATGTTTCATAGGTTTCACAGATTTCACGAACGTTTTCGATTCTTCATCAAATCCTCCTTAGGTGTCAAAAGCAAATGAACAAAGAAGCTGGAAAAAACTTTTATAAAGACAGCGGAAAAACGCACATAGAACGTGTTTCGCATTGTCCAGGAAGTCGCTGACGATTTAGATTCAGCAACGCTTGATGACATCCACGAACAAAATCACATTACGTTCAGCATTTTAGAATGTTACCACTGGTTTCATATGTGATGTTTATTTTAGGTTGTTGTGTGTTTATGTAGATTGCTTCCAGTATTTTTAATATTTGAAAATTGGTTTCAGAATGTGTAATTTTAGTGTTATTAACAAGAATGTGTCTTAAATCGAAGAGAAGGTAGTCATGTTTTTGTAGATGTTCGTAAATTAGGCTAGAATTTACAAGATGCATGGTGAGACGGAGGGGTAGGGTAGTGCTTGTAAAACCAATGTAGCTCTTGGTTTAATTATTATTATTATAGGATGATTCGACGAAGAATAGAAAAGTTTCGTAAAACCTATGGAACATTTTTTTAAATTTTAATACAAAAAAGAAAAGAAAATTGAAAAAATAATAAAGTATAATTAAACAGACACATTCTGTTTTTAAACACTGTTTGTATTAATAAATAAATACATATATATATATATTTATATATATATTTATATTTATATATATGAACATAGTTGTGTTGATGGTAAACATACATACACATATAATAATAAACTGGTAAAAAAGATTTTTTAAGATATATGTTTTACACCACTCCTGCATACACGTTACGAGGATTTACATCAAGGTATAATGATACTAAGGTCTGCCATACTTATTTCTCATCTTTTATCTTTTATCAATTAAATTAATTTTATTCTGTAAATGTCAACATTGTAAAGCTTTAATTGTGTTAAGAAGAAATTGAAATTCAGAAAATTTTGCTTAATCATAAGATTATGGATTACTTCCAATGCACATCTTATATACTTGACTTTTCGAATGGCAGATTGTGCCCATAGTATGGCCCCTAACTCTACTAAAATACTCCAAAGAAACTAAAATTTGGGAAATGTTGATTAATTCATGTCTACTACATGTGGCGATTTAAAAAAAAAACATCTCGTGTATCATAATTTACACGAATTGATTCCACCTTCTTTTTACGACATTGGCATAAAACTAAATTGAATAAATATAGCCAGCATTAAACCCCTTACGTCTAGAAGCTGTGTTTTAAAATAACTAATAATCGATCACTTAGTTTAGGAGTGAATATTGTACACAACAATACACATATATTATCATACCTAACTTTTAAAGCAATATATATATATATATACATATAAATATATATAGATAGATAGATAGATAGATAGATAGATAGATAGATAGAAAGAGACAGACAGACAGACAGACATATAGAGTGGTATAATTCGTTCTAGATTATATGGTCTTCCGAGAGTTAACAGAATTAGGGTGCAGTTTTGATACCCATATTATCTATGATAGGGCCTTCCCAGCATTGTTTGGCTCAGTAGCTTTTTTAATCTTACAACCTGTGCGTGAGTTATACACTACGCACTGCATACATGATTCCTACTGGTGTGTTGACCGTATACGTGGGTTAGATTCGGGTTCTAAGACATCCTTCATGTGCTCCTTTGATGCATCCAGTCTCTTAACTAATATATCACTAGATGCGACTATACGTATTTGTGTCGACGCACTCTATGGAGGTCGCCTGACAGCTCCTTGCTTTCAAAGCATATACATGTTGAATTCATATTTCTGTGTACAAAATCGGTAGAGTTTAGCTTCGCTGACATTATGTACAGTCAGGTCGACGGGGTATTAATGAGGAGTATTTTGGCTTCTACCGTTGCTGATATTTTCGCTGAATTCTACGAATCCTTTCATTTTAGCTCTGTAAACACACCTACAACGTATGTTATATGTGTTGATGACACTTTTGCTATGGTTTCATCGCAGGGCGAAGCGTTAACTTTCTTCAACAAGTGTTTTCCTTACAGTTAACAATAACAAGTGAGAAGGAAGCCTGTCTTCCCTTTTTTGATGTTCTTGTGGAACGTCAGAGAGGTGGTTCTCCCACTTCCATTTACAGGAAGTCTACTTTTATGGGCCTGTGTGTGCACGGGTCTTCCTTTGTATTGAAATCAAGAATGAGTTCTCTTATTTACACCTTGGGGCATAGAGTCTTGATGATATTTTTTCCCAGAAAGCATATCTGAGTTTGACAATATGCACCTGAAGATTGTCGGATACTACATCGGCCGACACGTTGCGAGAATAAAATCCAAGATGAGAACCATAGTTCGAATAATCAAAATAATTTTTAAAAACTTCCTTTTTGTGACGCAATATCTAAAAGCAACTAACTGAATTCAAATAGTATTTTACTACGCTAATTTAATGTGGTTGAATACAATTTTAATATTACTTTACACAACTGTATCTAAATATTGTTGCAGAATGATTAATTATAATATATAATAGCATGTTGGCTTACAGACGACTAACCATGCTTGCTACTATAAGTAACATTTCCTGAATGTTTTTGTTTGGGTTTTATGAGGGATTCAGCTAGTTTTAATCGACATGAATCATTTCCAAGCGTACTTTCTTTATTTCCTCATTTATAACAAAGTTGTTTCGACATCATTTAGTATTGCAATTTAAAATAGGTTTATTTTGGACGTAGATAACTAAGCGTTCCCAATTTAAGAGTTATCAGATCAATGCTTACTTTTATTGTTCCGCAAGCGACTTGTGACGTCATCACACCGCCAGATCGGCGCCAATTATAGCAAGCGTGAGTCGACGCCCTTACTATTAATATAAATGTATAAAACAATAGCCACTCCGTTAAATGCTACTTGTTTATTGAAAGCGGTTTTATTTTTATAAAAAGTGTTTATAATGTTTGCATATTTTACGAAATTGATATTGTATTGCTCACAAATATTTGTCGGATGTAAGACTTATATAATTGCGTTAATGTATGTAATCCTATCTCTCTACGTCTTTCTATGTAAATGTATGTATATATATATATATATATATATATATATATATATAAATATATTTATCAATCAGTAATAAGGCTAGTAAATATGGACTTATTTAAAAATAATTTTGGAAATGTGTTGTCCTTTTTTTAATTGTTGTTTTCAAATGTATAAATAGTAGGGAAATTATCGGTTCTTTTAAAGGAGCAGAATCATGAGGGGGAGCAGCTCCCAAACAAGTGGTGCAGCTAAAGCCTAAATGCTGCAAATATCTCCTTCTCGTGGTGGTTTATTCCTCTTTTATAATATAAATCATTAAAAAAAAACCTCACCATAGATAATAATGGCAGTGCGTCTAACATCATTTCACTGTTTATATATATATATATATATATATATATATATATATATATATATATATATATATATATATATATACTACTAGTTATGAGGACAGTCGAAATTTTTTTCCGGTTTCGATACAATACCCAGTTTTCGATTTCGGATGCAATTACCGATTCCGATTCCGTTTCTTTCAACATCTTTGAATATATAGCTATAGAATAGTCGTTATTCTAAATGTTTCGGATTACCGTAAAAAGTCATGCAATATGTGTATATATTTTCTGAAAACGAAAACATACATATGTTGCGGGTAATCTATAGATTTTATTTTAATGGAAGTGTACAATCAATAAATATTGATCATTGTATCAGTAATATCGGCGATGCAAACTTAGTTTAAACAAGTAAAAGCAAAACAAGAAAATCTTTGGCATCGGAAAATAGCCTCAATGTTGTCCCCTTTACATACAGAGCCTTATATCAACTCATGTTTCGAATTTTGTGATTTCCAATTCCGATTTCGATTGATCGTCCCAACACTTTATATATATATATATATATATATATATATATATATATATATATATATATATATATATATATATATATATATATATATATATATATATATACTTTAAGCACATGTACGCCAGCGTGAGCTCTAACTGTTTATATTTAAATACATATGCATATCAAAGTGGATCAATAATGACATTTATTCATTGGATCAATTTCCATTTGTGATCTCTGTGATAAATATTCATTCCCAAAATTAAGCGTATACATATGCAATAAGGTTATATTGAAAAATAAAGACTTTTGTGTCATGTAATACCTTTGATTTTAAGGTTACAATTCTTCTATTTTGTATCTCACTCTCTTACTAACTCTCTCAATATATGTGTATACACACACACACACACACACAAATATATATATATATATATATATATATATACATATGTATATATATGTGTATATATAGACATACATATACATATATATATATATGTGTGTCTTTATATATATATACATATACATATATATACATATGTATATATATATGTATATAGACACACATATACATATATATATATGTTTTTATATATATATACATATACATATATATATATATATATATATATATATATATATATTCAAGCAGTAAACAACTAGTCATACACACGTACAAACACATATATATATACATAGAGAGCGAGAGGGATACACACACGTATATCTCTCAATATATACATATATATACATATATATATATATACATATATATACTCAAGCTGAACACAACTAGGCATAGACACGTACACACGCACATATATAAATACATATATATATGTATGTATATATATATATATGTATATATATATATATATAGAGAGAGAGAGAGAGAGACATATATATATGTATGTATACATATATATGATATATATATAGAGAGAGAGACATATATACAGATACATATATATATATATTTATATATGTGAGAGTGAATATACATGCGTACTTTTTAATTTGGAAATTTAAGATCGAACTAAGTGGACGAAGTATGTGTATCTATAGTGTTATATAATGATTTTATTCACATTACATTTTAGAATATCAAGATTTATATCAGTAACGTTAATATTTTATACGAATTATAATACTTTCAATTCCACCAAATAAATTTCAAAATGAAGGTATTGGGTTATGATGAACATAGCAGGCAGAAACTGAATCAATTTCGCCTGTCTTCCGGTTAAAGTCGTTGTAACTTTTCGGCTATTAACAACTAACCACCATAGTTATTAGGGTGTATATATGATATATATATATATATATATATATATATATATATATATATATATATATATATATATAGGTGGGGACAACAAATACCACGACCAGGTATTTTATTATTGGCTTAGATAGGTTAAGTATCTTTTACGTACTCGGCCAGGGAGAAGACCATTTTGTGTATAATTTACAGCGGTGTCCCAGAAAGTTAATGAATTACTTTCTAAAATAAAGACCTTTCTAACAATATTAATTTATTTACACATAATAATATATTGATTAAATGATATACATAAGGATTCTGCTACGTGTCTTATAAAACAAGTCAGCCATTTAAATGTATAGCTACGTGAAATTCGGTTGGTCTACGTTTAAATTATATTACTATTTTTTATGTTCTATGCAAACAACATTAACTTAAAATCGCGGGATACGTCGGGCATGATCAGCTCGTTTTAATATAAGAATATGTGTTTGCTTTATTCAGAGATTGATAAATCACGCCAGATAAACGCACTAACATAGAGGTAACAATTCGGACACTTGAGATGGTTAACCACAATTTAAAGCATGAGAACGAAGTTGCCACAAATACCTGAACAAATTCTTTAGTTTCTTTAAAATAATACCGATTGAACTGATAACAGTGAGTCTATTTTTAAAGGTATCTTCCGAGAAGAGAATTGTTGGCACACGCAAAACGTTCCCTATTGTCCTTTGAGAATGACTGAAATAGGCAATCACTCGGAACAGTATTACCTTAAAACAAAATAACGTTGAAAAACACAATCGGCCGAATATGAAGAGAAGAGCATCGGAGATTTAGTGAGATTTGTTGACTCCCCAATTAGAAACAAGATAACAAATCTAGCAAACGAAAAAATAGATAGTTGGAAAAAAAAATAATATTAAAACTAATCATAATTATTTAGTTGTATTTGACATGCGTTCATGGATATTTGCTCGGTCGGTTAGGCTTCAGCTTGAAATATTAAAGTTATCGGAAAAACTATGTATTGACTGGGCGTATCTACATTTAGATAAGTCCAAACATCTTTCTGTGCGGCTCACTCCGTCAGACCATCTAAATTTAGATGCGTCCAAATATTTTTCTGTGCGGCTCACTCCGTCAGACCATCTAAATTAAGATGCGTCCAAACTTCTTTCTGAGCGGCTCATTCCATCAGACCATCTAAATTTAGATGCGTTCAAAAATCTTTCTGTGCGGTTCCCTCCGTCAGACCATCTTAATTTAGATGCGTCCAAACATCTTTCTTTGCGTTTCCTTTCGTCTGACCATCTAAATTAAGATGCGTCCAAACATCTTTCTGTGCGGCTCATTCCATCAGACCATCTACATTTAGATACGTTCAAACATCTTTCTGTGCGGTTCTCTCCGTCAGACCATCTTAATTTAGATGCGTCCAAACATCTTTCTTTGCGTTCTCCTTCGTCTGACCATCTAAATTTAGATGCGTACACACATCTTTCTGTGCGGCTAATTCCATCAGACCATCTACATTTAGATACGTTCAAACATCTTTCTGTGCGGTTCTCTCCGTCAGACCATCTTAATTTAGATGCGTCCAAACATCTTTCTTTGCGTTCCCATTCGTCTGACCATCTAAATTTAGATGCGTACACACATCTTTCTGTGCGGCTAATTCCATCAGACCATCTACATTTAGATGTGTTACAACATCTTTCTGTGCAGATCATTCCATCAGACCATCTAAATTTAGGTGCGTAAAAACATCTTTCTGTGCGGTTCCCTCCGTCAGACCATCTTAATTTAGATGCGTTAAAACATCTTTCTTTGCGTTACCCTTCGTCTGACCATCTAAATTTCAGATGCGTACACACATCTTTCTGTGCGCCTCATTCCATCAGACCATCTAAATTTAGATGCGTTCAAACATCTTTATGTTCGGCTCATTCCATCAGACCATCTAAATTAAGATGCGTCCAAACATCTTTCTGTTCGGTTCCCTCCGTCAGACTATCTTAATTTAGATGTCTTCAAACATCTTTCTTTGCGTTTCCCTTCGTCTGACCATCTAAATTTAGATGCGTCCAAACATCTTTCTGTGCGGCTCATTCCATCAGACCATCTAATTTAGATGCGTTCAAACATCTTTCTGTGCGGTTCCCTCCGTCAGACCATCTTAATTTAGATGCGTCCAAACATCTTTCTTGCGTTTCCCTTCGTCTGACCATCTAAATGTAGATGCGTTCAAACATCTTTCTGTGCGGTTCCCTCCATCAGACCATCTAAATTAAGATGCGTCCAAACATCTTTCTGTGCGGCTCATTCCGTCAGACCATCTAAATTTAGATGCGTTCAAACATCTTCCTGTTCGGTTCCCTCCGTCAGACCATCTTAATTTAGATGTCTTCAAACATCTTTCTTTGCGTTTCCCTTCTTCTGACCATCTAAATTTAGATGCGTCCAAACATTTTTCTGTGCGGCTCATTCCATCAGACCATCTAATTTAGATGCGTTCAAACATCTTTCTGTGCGGTTCCCTCCGTAAGCCCATCTTAATTTAGATGCGTCCAAACATCTTTCTTTGCGTTTCCCTTCGTCTGACCATCTAAATGTAGATGCGTTCAAACATCTTTCTGTGCGGTTCCCTCCGTCAGACCATCTTAATTTAGATGCGTCCAAACATCTTTCTTTGCGTTTCCCTTCGTCTGACCATCTAAATTTAGATGCGTTCAAACATCTTTCTGTGCGGTTCCCTCCGTCAGACCATCTAAATTTAGATGCGTTCAAACATCTTTCTTTGCGTTTCCCTTCGTCTGACCATCTAAATTTAGATGCGTACAAATATATTTCTGTGCGGCTCTTACCATCAGACCATCTAAATTTAGATGCGTTTAACCATCTTTCTGTGCGGTTCCCTCCGTCAGAGCATCTAACGTCTCAATACGATCTTCTGAGCGTGGCTCGGGCTGTCACGCTTGAGTTGTGTAGAGCTCAAATTTGAGATATTATTTTCAGTGCTTTTGAAATGACACAAAATATTGCAGATGCGTCCAAGCATCTCTGCGCTTCCGTTTAAAATAGCATTGGGTTGGGGAAGACTGCCACGCTTCCATTTAAAATAGTATTGTTTTGAGTGTTTTGATATGTCGCCTTAACATTTGAAAGATAATTTTTTTTTTTGGTCTATCGTGCTTACAGTTTAAATAGTATTTTTTGTCTGTTGCGCTTATTATTGTAAATACTATTTTTCGGTCCGTTGAGGTTAAGTTTGAAATAGTGTTATGACCGCCGATTGTGGGGTCAATCATTTCTATTAGAGACAGTATCAGTACGGGTGTCTATATGCAATGCTTAAATTTAAAATAGTGTTATGATCGCCGATTCTGGGGTCAATCATTTCAATTAGAGACAGTATCAGTATGTTTGTCTATATGCAATGCTTAAATTTAAAATAGTGTTATGATCGCCGATTCTGGGGTCAATCATTTCAATTAGAGACAGTATCAGTATGTTTGTCTATATGCAATGCTTAAATTTAAAATAGTGTTATGATCGCCGATTCTGGGGTCAATCATTTCGATTAGAGACAGTATCAGTATGTTTGTCTATATGCAATGCTTAAATTTAAAATAGTGTTATGACCGCCGATTGTGGGGTCAATCATTTCAATTAGAGACAGTATCAGCATGTTTGTCTATATGCACTGCTTAAATTTAAAATAGTGTTATGACCGCCGATTGTGGGGTCAATCATTTAAATTAGAGACAGTATCAGTATGTTTGTCTGTATGCAATGCTTAAATTTATAATAGTGTTATGACCGCCGATTGTGGGGTCAATCATTTCAATTAGAGACAGTATCAGTATGTGTGTCTATATGCAATGCTTAAATTTATAATAGTGTTATGACCGCCGATTGTGGGGTCAATCATTTCTATTAGAGACAGTATCAGTATGTTTGTCTGTATGCAATGCTTAAATTTATAATAGTGTTATGACCGCCGATTGTGGGGTCAATCATTTCAATTAGAGACAATATCAGTATGTTTGTCTGTATGCAATACTTAAATTTAAAAGAATGTTTTCCTTGTGTTACGTTTTAACAAACATTTTCTTTTGTTTGCCACGCTTCGATGTAAACCATTGTTATTCCATCTATCACGTGTGTGTCTTAAAGTTCGTGTTCGTTTTCGAGTTTTGAAATATAATTTACTTTGGTCTGTCAGGTTACTTGTGAATTATTATTTGCGTTGGTGTGTCAGGGTTATTTTGGAAATATATTCTTGACGCACTTTTACGCATACGTTTTATTTCAAATTCTGTTTGTTACACGTGCTGATTTAATAGACGCAGTTTAAAAATAGCTGTTATATTTTTTTTCAGGAGAAGGCTGAAATTAATAATAAAAGTAGAAAAGTCAATTTTTATGATGAAGAGTTAGATGGCCGTAAAAGATAATAACATAGAAAAAAAACCTGAACAAAAAGGGCAAATACAATAAATTACGATTTTGAAAAATAGACAACGGAAACTGATACGTTTTTTGCAGGTTATTTTAGATTCCGCGTGGATTTATAGCATTCACTCAAATGTTCATCGCTCGGCCTTGCTGTTATACGAATTGCACCACCTCTCTTAAAACATAGGGTCGACTTCCTTTGAATATCAATCTAATGTCGGATAGGCCCACATATCTCTGTAATTTGCTTCGTCCGTCGGTAATTCAATGGGTCTGCCACAATTAACTTTACGTTTTCAATGTAGGCCCCTTTTTAATTTAATTTATATACTAATCAGTAACCGCTTATCAAAGCGCAAAGGCCATTCAAAGATAAGGGTCAATGAGTGTCACGTAGAACGATAAGATCACACCTTGCATATTTGTGATGATAGTGTAAACTGAGCAGGGTTTTATTAATTTAGAGGACGGATTAACAAAGATGTGTATATATTGAACTAGAAAACGACGATGTTATTGACAGCTAAGCATCCACAAATCCGTATACGAAGCAGCCACATGAGTGTTGTTTGTAAAGTGAAAGAATCGGAATGGATCAATGTAAAAAGTGCATGTGTGTGTATATATGTCGATTATGTTAGTGTGTGAGAATGTTGAATATTAAAACTGGTAGCAGCTTTTTTCTTCCCCCACCTTTTAGCATGTAGAGGTCATGACGAAAAGCATTCTGCGTCCTCTTTTTCTAACTGCTTACTGGCTCACTGGATTTTTACGGATGTGTTATTTCTTTAATCTTAAACAACCGACGTCAATGAGATTTGTTTACGGCAACATCTTTTTAGTAATAGTTAGAAAATGACCACGCCCTTTCGGTGTGCATTCATTGTTCTATGTGTATTTATTTAGAAAAGTGGGCAATGAATCTCGACGATGGCTATAATAAGACGTATTTAATAATTGAAATAAAGGTTGGAAACTAATCTCAGTGACTTAAAAAGTCTAGGCGTGTGTGTTCTTTTAATATAAATATATATATATATATATATATATATATAT
>OY744540.1:31526966-31541966 GCA_963556195.1 Sepiola atlantica | reverse complement strand
ACCATTGATTATTGATTATACTTATAAGTAGGTCAATTGATTTTGATATCTGTTTTAAAATAAAAACAAATCAAAAGTAAGTTACAGACTGAGCAGGCTTCAACAGAGTTGTGTAAACTCTGCAAAATATTGATTCAAATCTATATAAAATGAGATGTATTGGTCTGTCCTTCTGTTTATTGTAAATTAATTACTTTCCGGCAATCGGACGTTGGAAATTCAATATGAAATTGAATGAAATAAATCGAATTTATTTTAAAATATATAGTAAAATGCAACACGTTATGTAAGACAATGGTAGGTAGATGGTATTTGCACCCACGTACAGTCTAAAGTTTGTCAATGGCCGCCTTACACCGTTATATGGTAGTCATCGACACGACCTGATTTGGAAGACAGTTTCACCGAACAGAAATACGACCAGGGAATTCGGCCTTTCTTGTACTGAACCTAATGCAAAATGCGCACCTCTTTGGCGGGTAACCGTAGACACTGCGACTTAGTGCTGGCTGAAAAACTCATCAACAGCTACATTGCAATTCTTAGAACTCAACGTTTCGCCCAACTGTTGTCCGGGGTGTTTCAAGAACAAAACATGCTAAAAGTTTTTTTTTTTTATTCATACCGTCAAATAAGTGTATCTGTCTATCTATATGTAGTAAGTTATGAAAATATGTTTATCTCAATTAAGCTACACAGAGGCTTCCGCGTTGCATCCACGTAGGGAATCGTCAGGCTAATTGCCATGAATATATTTTCATATCTTACTATATATATATATATATATATATATATATATATATATATATATATATAGTTTGGCAGCAAGTTATTGTTTATGCAAGCTTCATTGAATACCTCGGAGCTCTATCTGTTCACAATCTTTCGTGTCACTCTCTCGACGCGGCGAGCAATTCTGCGGTTCTCGGGTGTTAACCGGTGGAGTATGGCACCTATAGCATTGTGTCGTGGTCCATTCCCCGAGCGTTACTAAGAGCCGCTATTTATAGTTTTATTATTGGTTATATATCTATTAACTTAAATATGTATACGTATATATATATATATATATATATATATATATATATATATATATATATATATATATATATATATATATATATATTATATATATATATATATCTATATATATACATATGTATATATATATATATATTTATCTATTTATTCATTAAACGTTTATTTATACTTTGAAAAATATTATTAATATCATTATTATTATTACTATTGTATATTAATTGTTTAAGACTGATAAAATGTTAGTAATGGTGGTGAATTCTATTGTATCATTTGTGGGTTGTATTTTTTATTTGTAGGGCTTCAAATATTTTTAGTCGGTTAGTGCAGTTGTTTCTATGTATGATCTTATTAGTTGTTAATATTTGTCTTAGTTCGGTTGATTTTATGTTTTTTTTATGTGTGGAAATCTGTCGTAGGCATTAGTATCCGGAGAGGGTTGTAGTCGTATAGGCAATATAAGTACTGTGTTTGTCTGTTTGGGGAAATATTCCTTAGAATGTGCATTGGAACAAATACAATACTTGTTTTGGTTTAGGGGGGGGGTTAGTAGTGTTATTGTATTTGATTATTATGTTAAGAGTTTTGAATTTAGTGTAGTAAATTATTATTTTTATTTTTTGTTGTTGGTCGGTTGGTTTAGTTTGTCGATTTATTATGTTACTTATAGCTTTTTCGTCGAGTTTGTAGTTAGAATACATACACTTTCTATAGTACAAGGAAAGAGTGCCATTTTCTTGTGCCTTTTTGTCTGATTCTCTTGGTGTACGGACGTGAAATATCGTTTTATTTGCTGGCCAACAATTGTATTGGGAACATTGTTATTTACTAGTGTTTGTTTGATGCTGGTTAGTTCGTTGTAGAATATTACTTTTGATGAAGATATCGTGTGTGGTGAACGAGGTTTTTTATCAAGGCAGTTTTATATTTTAGGGGGCATTCGCTATGGTAGTAGATCAAATTAGAGTTATTGTTCGTGGGTTTTTATATGTGCATATTGGGCAGGGTTGTGTGAGTCGATATATATACATATATATATATATATATATATATATATATAATTATATATATATATATTTGTATATATAATTATATATATGTATATATGTATATATATGCATTTATATATATATATTTATATATATATACATATATATATATATATATATATATATATATATATATATATATAGGATCGAAAGAACGTAGATAAATAGACAGATATATTGATAGATAGATAGATAAATAGATAGATATATACATAGATAGATAGATAGATAGATAGATAGATAGATAGATAGATAGATAGATGTCGCTTACTGTAATGGGCTATAACTAGACACATGTACTAATGATGTTGATATGCAATAAAACGTTAATTATTTCGTTATTATTGTATTCAAAATATTTTATGTTGCATCAAAGCAGATATTTCCAAAGCTTTTTTTTTCATTCTTGCCTTGAAGTTACATTATCGTCTATTATAATCTTATCGTTATATTAACTGATAGAACACTTGGAAGCATTATACATTTCATAGCCGCATTTTATTGACTCGCGATAAAGAACCGTTTGTCCCAAACGCCGTAAACTCTGAGTTTAAAACGTCATGAAAATAAAGAAGAACAAAAACACATTAAACAACGTGTCACACCTAACGTTTAGCATACTAAAGTTAATATATAAAAAAACAACGCTGTTCAAAGGAATAAAACATTAAGCTCCATTAAAGAGTAATCTTACACACCCACAAAAACATTATTATTTCTAAATGCTTTATTAAAAAGAACATGAGAAAGTCATTTTTTATGACTTTTAATGGCGAGAGTTTTGTAGTGAGTTTTTGCATGCGTCTGTATCGGGCTATTGCCTCTATATTCTATTTCTCGTTACGTCTCTTATTATCGCACTGCATCGCTCCCACAGATGACAATCGGGCCGTCCTAACATAAAACAGAGATAACGACACATCAAACGTTTTTAATAGCGTGTTTTGTTATGCATTTTATGCATAGAGACTGTTATTGATTATTAATAGAATATTCAAATCTCTTCCATATGAGACAACCGAATGTTGCCAGTGATGCATATATTCGCCGAAATATGAATATAATACGGATATCGACACAGACCTCAAAATATCAATGAAGCAGCAGCGTTTGAGATACGCGAGCGAAACGATCGTATACACTTCGAGGACAGGGGAATGAGGAGCATGTTAATAAGTACAATTTATAAGCGATATAAAAAAAAAAGTTTCTCAAAAGTGTCAGATTTATTTCTCGGTAAATTAGATGATAGGTTTTTATTTTGAGAAAAATATATTAAATGTATTAGTCAAGATGATTCGAGATAATGTTGCTTTTAAAACAGAAAACAATCATAACAAGCCGCGCATGCGTGGTCCCCCTCTGTATGTGAATCGATGTGGCGAGTGTGAAATGCAATAAATTTAGGGAATTTGGGGCATTTTTGACCCCTATTGTACCCTCTGGGGGGCGAACCAGAATTTTTTCTTAAGTCAAAGATGCTCATTTTATATCCAGAACTATTGTTGCTACATTTTGGCCAAGTTTCAAAAAAATTGAATGGATGGATCAAACGTTATGGGAGAAAAGGGTCATTTTTTGCAATTTTTTTTTTTTACCCCCTGAGGGCGCGAACTAGATTTTTTCCAAGGTCACCGATACTTATTTTCAATTAGGAACAATTGCCTCTAATTTTTTAGCTAAGTTTAAGAGAAATTGAATGGATGGATAAAAAGTTATGGGCGAAAATGTCATTTTTTGCCATTTTGGGGACTTTTGACCCCCTGGGGGGCCAACCAGATTTTTTTTCAAAAATTGGAGAATGTCACTTTCTAACTTGACAAAAGTTACAACTTCATGCAAAATTTTAGAGAAAAATCCGGAGAAAAATCCGGACGGACATACGGACGGACGGACAGACGGACGGAAATGCCTCAAAACATAGGTCTCCCGATTTTCTAAATCGGGGGACCAAAAACATATATATATACAAAAATGTATATATTACTAATAGAGATTTGGTATAATAACTTGTAATGGTCAATTCAGTTTACTAAAAGTGTTCAGACCAATATACTGTCCTTACAGGCTCAGTTCCAAAATGGGGGTAGTTTAATATCTATTGTATGTCATAATACAATACTTCAAGGCATCCCTTCCACCATGTTTTTAGAAGGGTGAAGTTGTGTTGTCACTGTTCTGTTGTCATAAGACAATTCTATCTGGACTTACCTCTTGATTTTGGAGACGATAGTACCTTATCTTTTCGTTCGCAGTGATACAATCCACCCAGGCATTAACTCCCCCATTGAAGGGCAGTGTAATATATGTTAGTTTATCATGATACCATCCTCTCTGACTTGCAAAATATGTAACCAGATAAATACTCTTATTCAAGGTACAGTGTTTAAAAAAGTTTTGTCACATGTGTATACACATTACTACCATACTATTGGAAGTAAAGTACAATGTTTGTTTATATATCTATCATGGTACTAAATTAGAGTTACTCAATGTGTGCCCCTGGGGCTTGTTTTTTATACTAGTATGAGACAAATACCTACTAACGTATACATCAGTCTGAGTATTTAAAATCTTTTAAACCGTTCTTTAATTTTTCTAGTCAGCCGTCATTCATAATTAACGGAATGCTAATCTCTCTCTCTCTCTCTCTCTCTCTCTCTCTCTCTATATATATATATATATATATATATATATATATATATATATATATATATATATATATTTATATATATATATGTATATATATATATATATATATATGTATATGTGAGTGTGTGTGTGTAAAATGAAAAAAGAAAAGAAAAAAACTATGTGATTTATATATTCATCAACGTTTCGTCTTTATTGAAGGACTTCCTCAGGATAATCAAAACAATTTAGAAAAATCAAAAAATCATACAGAATATTAATTTCGATTTGTAAGAAAGTGTCCAGACTTCGGCATGGTTGTTGACGTGAACAAGCAAAAAATGAAGAATTGATTAGGGTTTTAGCGTTATCAGCAGTGGCCTGTCTCCTTCAAAGTATACGAGATGAATGGGATTGATGGTTTCGACTTATTGGTTTATGGCTATTTTAACAAGTAAGTTTGTCGGGGTCAAAATATGTCACGGCCAAGCTGGGCTGGCAGTAGATGTTGGACGGGAATGGCGGAAGTATGAATCTGCCGTTTATTCTAAACTGTAGAATTCCCATACTATAATTTGATTGGAATGGTAACTTGTGAACGGTATCTTGAATTTTTAAGTTTTTTGTTTGGGGGGGGGGGGAGTCATCATTGTGCCGCCCGACGTGAAAGTGTATTATCGCACATTGTGCCGTTTTTTGGAGTTTTTTTTAATGCATTTTCTAGGCCTTTTTTATCTTTGTTCTTTCTGGATTTTTAATTTTAACATTTACTTTCATTTTTTCCTCTTCTCTTCTTAAGTGACCTCAACTATTGCAACGCCCCATTGTGTATTGTCGGCAGTTGAAACCCTTATTCCACACATTTAATTCCCTGATGATCTGCCATGCAAGTACCTGCTTGGTAGTTAAACACGTGTAGAAAAAAACACCTTTAATTTGAATGAATAATATGTGTAAGAACAAGTTTTTTATGGTGATCATTGGTGTCCTGAAAGGAATGCTTTGGTAAGCCTTCATAAAATCGCATATAAATGCTATGTACTCTGTAATTGAGTATCATCGAGCTTGTTTTTATTGGCACAACCCCGGTCTTCACTGAATGATCTATTTTATGAGTGAAAAATCTAAATCTATCTATCTATCTATCTATCTATCTATCTATCTATCTATCTATCTATCTATCTATATATATATATATATATATATATATATATATATATATATATTATATTTATATTTATATATATATATAATATATATATAATACATATATATATAAATAATATATATATATATATATATACATGTAGTAAGCTATGAAAATATATTTATAGCAATTAAGCTACACAGAGACTCCAGTGTTTCATCCCCTGTTAACTAGCTAGCCGTGTATATAGAAAGACTCGGTAAAACAAACTCCATGCGTTTTAGCCTGAAAGTTCCCCCGGGGATGAAACGCGAGAGCCTCTGTGTAGCGTACTTGCCATACATATATTTTCATAGCGTACTACCTAGCTCTATTTACGTATCGAGCACTGTTGAAGTGAATACTGAAAACTAATTCATAAATAATGATATCTCCTTATAAAATTGTCTGTGGATACATGAAATAGTAATATATATATATATATATATATATATATATATATATATATATATATATATATATATATTACTAGACCACGAAAATGCCCTAATTCCTTAGAAATGTGAAGTGCATTGTCTGGAAAAACATCGGTGTACACACAATCATACACGTATATGTTAATATATATTTAGTACAGAACTCTTTTGCTTTAGTAAAAATACAGAAAAATGCCGAATATGTGGCTCTTTTTTTTCAATCGCATGCATCGTTTTAAATAGGAAAGGAAAAAAAGTACATACTAAGGAATATTTTCGTAAACAATGTCCGTAAATTATTGTTTTTTTCTCTGAATCTTTAGATTCGATTCATTGGTAAAACTTAACCATTATTCTTTATAAATGTCGCGTCTCTATTAATTATTAGATAACGATCGTAATCGTTTTTAGATGACCAACAATTTTGATTTTCATTAGATATTCTTTTTATTTTTCGACAAATATCTCAATATATATATATATATATATGTATTTTTATGTAATTATTTTTATTGGTGATTGCAGCGTTCGTTTTTTTTTAGCTTACTATTATTTCGATTGCCTCACTTCCTAAGTGATTAAAATGCAGAAAATTTCATTATTTGTCGCCCTTAACTTTATAGGATGTATTTTTTCGTTAATATATAGATTTTTTTAAATTTATTACACACTTACATAAAAGTAATCCATGGACACGTGTTAGCCATGCTGATGACGGCTGTGAGCCAGAAACACATGCCCATGGATTACTTTCATGTACGTATAAACTAAATAAAACAATATATATATATATATATGTATATATATATATATATATATATATATATATATATATAAACGAAACGCTGGACAATAGACATCAATATCGAAGGTTCGATCTCTGTGTGAGTTAGCCATGCTGGTGGTGGCTGTGAGCAAGAAACACGTGTGATTGGATTACTTTTATGTACGTATATATTAAATAATATATATATATATATATATATATATATATATATATATATCTTTAGATTTGGTTGGTTAAAAATGCAATAGAATTCACAATTATTTCATAATGAAAGTATATGATTTATTAATAAAAAAAGTGTTAAAGAAAATCAAAACATATCAACATGATTCCATGTTTCAAGGATTGAACGGGTCCAGATCGGACACAAATTAATCGTTGGGGTTATATTGTAATCAACCAGACTTTCATAAATATATATATATATATATATATGCTATTTTGGTTAATAGTATGGGATGTCTGTATCATTACAAATCAAATTAAGTATCATTAATCTTGAACAATACAATATAAGATGTATGCATCAATATTTGCCAATGAAATTCAGAAGGATTTATATTTTATACGCGATTTCACAACGCTTCACAACTGACTAAACACTTCGTACGTTTTTCTATAAGACTACGCAAAAGACCGCTTTTCATCAGTCATTTCTGCACAGACTAGTGTAACTGAAGCGAATAATCAATAAGAGGTTGGAGACAAAAACTGGACTATTTATTTGACGTATGTCCTCTCACAGCCGGTGTGCAGACTGAACATTTATGAAGATGTCTGAAATCGCTTATCAAATTGAATGAATACTTCTTGTATTTTCAGCATAAGTCATTAAATTTCCTCATTCTACAAATATAGTTGCTCAGATATTCACATATATAGTCATGTAAATTTGGCGAGATGATTTACAAACAAACATAGCCCCCACACACATAGATATATATATATATATATATATATATATATATATATATATATATATCTATATATATATATATCTAGGTATATATATATATATATATATATATAGTTATATATATATATCTAGTTATATATATATATATATCTAGTTATATATATATATATATATATATATATATATATATATATATCTAGTTATATATATATATATATATGAACATGCACTCTGGTATTGTTTCTATATGTCAAGCGTTTTGTAATCTTTTATCGTCCATGTTCAATATTTCTGAGATGCTCTCTCAGGTTTCTTACAAATTGATCTTCTTAATATTCTGATGAAAGGTGATTATTAGAGTAAATAGTATATAATCAGTTTACCATTACTACCTATAAACACATGTGTATTTTTTTTATTCGTGAATGGCTAACAATTCATTCAATCCTCTTACTTGGATGTAAATGTGTATTTCTTTCTAGTTGACCCGTGCCCCGGCGTTGCCCGCAAAAGTAAATTAGCTGAAGACATTCCGTACCCACCTTTAAAGATTCGGCGCGAACACAGATCTCAAACGAATTTCATGTCAAATTGAATCGATGTAAACTATTATGAGTTATCGTAAAGTCACCATACCATGGTCGTTAAGAAGCTGAAACTAGTATCCCTGTAGATACGTACATATTTCATGTGACTCCGCTAGTGTGTACTGATCTATGGTAAAAAACTTGTAAAATATAAAAATGTTAAACGAGTTTTTGTTTGTTTTTAGTTCAATAAGAAATCTTTCAAATTACTCAAATTTATTTCCAATTTTGTGTTAGTAATATAAAAACTCTACTAACATAATTATTTAGAAACCCATTCTTAATATATCGAATGAGTTTTCTTAACTATTCTCTACTTGCATCTAACGATTTAATAAACAAAATATACGGTAAAAAAATGAACTTTACTTTGCAAAATCCTATCGCAACAAAAGCACGGTCTTTAAACGTCAGCCGTACGATGATTGTTTTGTTTTAATTATAGAAGGAAATAATAGTTAAAAGAGAATAATATAATGTATTTTACTTTTTAAAAAAAGGCAGTCTGTTCAACTTTGTAAGCGTTTTAGAATTTAGTTTTTGTAAAACGCAAATTGTCGCGGAACTTAGTTATGTGCGTCTCTCATGTTTTATATTAAAAAAAAAAACAATCTTAATACCTGTTTTTTTAATAGCTTACTTACAATCAGACTAAGCGTCAGGTTGAGATATTTTGAATACGATATTAGTTGTTCGACAATGCATTCTATCATTCTGAAGAATAGTCAAATGTATGATTAATACCCATACGACAATGCTAAATAATAACCATTCCGATATTCCGTTATTCCTAGATTACAATCATGATGTCAGGTAAAATAGAATTGATGGGCAGAGAGCATTTTCTATTATTTATTTTTTTATTTTTAGTGTAGTATGAAAAAAGTTATTCTTATAAATGTAAATACCCCGGTGTATTTGAGTGGTGTGGGAGAACTGATTTGTAGGAGAGTGAAAGGGTTTGCTACCTTCTTTATGTAGGTACGTATTTAAGCGAAGCAGTTTACTTTGAATGAATGGAATTTTTAAAGGAGGGCGAAGTGTATGCATAGGTGCGGGAAACCCGCTCTAGGAATTGTTGTAAGTAATAGATTTGTTTATGAAATGATAGGTTATCTTCATATGTTTATATTAAAACAGTAGATGCAGAGGCAAGATCACGATTACTTCATATATATATATATATATATATATATATATATATATATATATATATATATATATATATATATATATATATACATATACATATATATATATATGTATATATATATATTTATATATATATTAATATATATATATATTTATATACATTTATATATATATATGCATTTATATATTTATGTATTTATATATATAAATATATATTTATATATATTTATTTATATATATATGTATATCTCTCTCTATATATATTCATATAAATATATATATATATATATATAAAGATTAAAATAAAGATACAATGAGCCTACGTTTTATATCTACACTCCTTATTTTATATTCATCAAACTCCCTTACATGATTTTAATCTTGGTAAATGTCTAAAAGTAAAGGAGGCTTAAGAAGAAATTGAAACTCAGGGACTTTATCTTTATTGGTTTCTAATGGCAATGGATGAAATTCAATAACCATCTTATATATTGAGAATTTCAAATTGTAGCTAATGCACATATTATGACCTAATAAGCATTAAAATACTCCAACGAAACTGAAATTTGGAAAACATTTATTAATTGTTTTCTCATATGTATTTTTAAAATTTACAAAAAATGGGATGTATCTTGATTTTCACGTAGGGTTCCACATTTTTATTTAGTTTTATTGCATAGAAATTCAATAAAACTAAATATAGTCCAAATTACGACACCTAAACATAGAAGCCGTGTTCAGAAAATTATAATGATCTGTTTATTAGTTTGGAAATGAAGCGTGTACATAAAAATATTTGAAAATATAGGCAAACTAACCTTAAGATAGGTATATCTTTGTAAATACGCTATCAGTTTCTATAATTTCAAAATAATAACTGAACAACAGGTTGATTCTTTACTATATAAACAGAGATTTTTTTGGAAATTTTGTGAACAGACATTATATAAACTTTGTTTTTGGTTGCGACTTCACAAGTTTCCAGAAAGCACGAACATTTGCTTTTCCTGGTAACATTTGATTAAATTCTACGATCAGCAATAAGTAATTAATGCGAACTTTCCAGACTAAAACCAAATACTCGTACATTAGAGTTTATTATCAGCCCTTCTTATCCCGTAGCAAAAAAAAACAAGAAAAATCCACTCTGTTTACCTAAAAACACATACTTCAACAAAAGTCACCGTCATCAGTCCGTATTTTCTTGCTAAGGAATAATTCTTCGTTGGCAACCTTGTCAGTCGACTATAAATCTTCGAGAATAAAAGACCGGATGGCGAGAGGCGAACAGACTGAGATTGATAATGGCCAGACACATTGGCTGGTGGGTAGATGGTGGTTGTTGTTTTAAGGGGTTGGCGATAAAAAGAAACGAGATCATGAATAAGAATGGTAAAAAAATATATATGCTCCAGTAAACGTCAAAGGGATGAAAAGGAGAAATAAAAAGAAAATGACTTATACGGAAACGCGACAACGAAAACAAATCAAGCGCCTTGTAATAAAGAAATTAGATCAAGACAACTTAGAGGTGGTAAATTGTGCGCAGTCACGGCGTCCATCCCCGAAACAACAATGGTTACTAGGTAACTGATCATAAAAGTTACTGACTTCTTATTCAAATGTGAACATTGTCAAACACACACATGTACGCACACATATACTATATTATATATATGCTGACTTTCAATCCCGGCTTTAGGCACTACCTGGTCTAGTCACACTGAATAGTTGTGATACAGCGAAACAGTCTGTATGTGGATGACAATATATATATATATATATATATATATATAATGCTTTTTGTTTATGAATTTCTGTTTAATATAGTGATCTTTTGAAACAAGCATGAATCCGATAACTTTATCTAGATATAACTGAATATACAATGTTATAGTAATGACTATTTAAATAACAAAAAGTAAATGCATCTATCAATCTATCTATCTATCTATCTATCTATATATATATATATATATATATATATATATATATATATATGTATAAGGCACGTGCTCTCGTCTTTCTACGAATAATCAGTATGGCTAGTACTAGCGATATTTTCAGTAAACGAAACTATTATTCGAATGGTTATCAATTATGCCATATTCAGATAAAACTATTCGTGAATTTTCATAAGTTTACAATACTTATAACGAAAAACACTCAGTTACTTCTATAGAAGAGTAATGCATTTACACTAAGTAAAACTCATTATTTCATCCACTAGTATTCTCGACTTATCTATATGCATGGACGGCGGCAACGGGAGGGGGGCATATATATATATAAATTTGAATTAAAATAGGGATAAAATGTGACGACTTAATGGAAAACACACACGCACACATATGAATAAAACTGGGAATAAAATTATCCGACATGATAGAAAATGAAAGAGGGAAACCAAAATCTATGTTATTTATGTATTCATCAAAGTTTCGTCTGTATTGAAAGACTTCTTCATGCTGAAGAAAACAATGTAGAAATATTATACAGAATATTAATTTTGAAAATGTCCAGACTTTGGCTATAGATGCGAATACGCAGACAATGAACATCATGATTTTGAATATGGCGTTATCACCATCCGTCTATCTCATTCAATGGACGCAAATGCACATGTGATTATGGCTTCGACTTATTTACTTACACATGTTTCTTTTTAGCTTGGAAGTGTGTCTGGACCAAAATATGTAATAGCCAAGCTTGGCTGACAGTGGATGTGGGGCGGGGGGGGGTGAAGTCTGAATCTACCGTTGATTCTTACCTGGGAAAAGGAAGGAAACGAAAGAAAAAAAGAAAAACATATAATAAGAAAGTAAAAGCGTGGATCTTTTCTTACTATTTTTTGAAACGAAAATTATTTTTAAAAATGAAATAAAATTATGTTTATAAATCAAATAAAATTATGATATTAATAAAATAAGAAGGTTTGGCATAAAGAGAGAGAGGATATAATAGCTGTTAGTTTGAATATTCAAAGTTTTCAGATGTGTGTTAACGTTTGCAATGATCGATTAATTGGTTTACGTGTACATCTTGTGCATACCTATGTATAAACATTACACATTTTAGAAGTGAACTTACTTAACAGATTGGAATGTAAAAAAAGTAAAAACTAATTCCAAGAAAAATACACCATAGCATCGACTGACGAATAACTACACTTAATATTGCGAGCTCTGTAAATTATCTATATATATATAAAATAGTAACCTTGTGTGGGTATGGGTCTGCCTGATTTTTGTGTCTTATGTTCACCAAAACCGCTGGACAGAATTGCTTGAAAAGAGGCATGTGAACAACTGAGCTGCAAGTGAATGTCATTGAATGTCATAGGCTTTATAATAAATATATCACTTACACTCTGGGGTCACCGGGCGCCCCCTACTGCAAACTGTTTTCCCTTTGATTCAAATGAAAGTTAAACCATAAATAACCGATATATATTCCCAGTATTTCAACAATTTTTGATAATATTAAAATGGTCCCCCCATACTAGACAACTGTTTTCCCATTGACTCAAATGAACTTTATATCATAGGTAAATGACTAAAAATGATGTATTTTTTAAAAAATTTCAGCAGATTTAGATAATATTAACAAAGTCCCCGGGGACAGAAACCCCACCCCACCCCACCCACACACTGAAATAAAAATCATAGGTCACCGCAAATTAAAATAAATCAAATTTCAATTAAATCTATACCTTATTTAATACATATTAAATAAGAATGATTTACATGATACATATATATATATATATATGTGTGTGTGTGTGTGTGTGTGTGTGTGTGTGTGTGAAGCGAGAGCTAGCGGACGAAGTCAGCTACTCCTTGGAACACAATAACATCAATGCCACTGGCACCTCTCTATCCAGTTTAATGAAACATTTTAACCGTAAAAACACTCCTTACTCCCTACATTGGTCAATATTAAAAAGGTCTATATCATATCACTCCAGGATTCGCTTTCTGTCAACTATGTACATTAGTTAATTTCCCACTCTTTTCCCACTTTTTACTGGCTTCGTTTTCGACCAGAACATTATCTCTTATTCCTTAGATTCGAAGGAAGTAACTACTAACACTTTCCACGACATGCTTGAAATATATACAACATTTTAAACTCAACGTTCACCTAATATTACACGTGCTATTTGTAAAATGCATATTATGTTGTGTTCCTTTTTACTTTCCACTTCGTTTGGTATTCATGTCTACACAAGAATAGAAAAGTATAGTTTGAAATATAAATGCTGATCAAATAAGTATCTTGCTTTGTTTTTTGTCATCATGTACACTTCGCTAGTACATGCATTTCACATGATGGGGAAAGGCAGAATAACCTATATAAAGTGTGAATGCTGAAAGAATTCTTGAGAAGATCGGGCTGATTTAAATAATTACACGATAGAGAAAACATAAGGGAGAAAAGGCAAGTGAGAAAGTAAGAGAGAAACAGAAAGGGAGAAAGGTTTATTAAGACATAAAAAAGTGATTCTTATTTTGTGAATTAGATAGACGATTAAAAGCATGTGAGAAAGAGAAGGAAGGTAGAGTGTGACAAAGCGACTGTATTATGCCATCGAAATATATTCTGACTTGTAAAATCGTTTAAAACATCACAATGAATTCTGACTTTTGAAATTCTTAGACTTTGTAATCATCATAAACACATTCATTAACGGAATGAAAAATTACGAAATAACATATTTAATAATATATAAAGACAAATACTGACTCAACATATCACAGCTGATCTAGTAACGTATTCAAATGTGATGAGTGTTCTATTGAATCATCTTATACGTTGGTGATTATAAGTACAACTATTACAAAAGTCAAACAATTTCGTATATGTTAGTCTTCTTGCCTGTGTGTGTGTGTCTGTTTGTAAGGGTGGATGTGTCTATATGTGCATGTTTCCTAAATATGTGAAGGCTACTTTCCATGAAATAGACATTTCCAATTGCTAAGTTTGTTTCTTTTTACTTGAGTTGGAGAGTTTTACCATAGAATTAATAAAATAATGTGTATCTCTTAACAGTCACAAATACGATGTGAACAAATAGAAGTGTGGCCCTGTCGGTCACCTAGCGTGTGCTCTATGGTAGTATCTCAAGGTCGTATTTTGAGTTACTTAGCACAAAATATCGGCCAATACAACAAAGAAAACGTTAGTTCCGACTGGTTGTTCTCTCTGTCGCTCTAC
>OY744540.1:31519466-31524466 GCA_963556195.1 Sepiola atlantica | reverse complement strand
GAGAGAGAGAGAGAGGGGGTTTAATGAGAAGTTCTTTATGCATACATACTGTGTTTCTTTTGTCAACTAATGGGGGATTTACATTTTTTTCTGCTTCGCGTGACGCGATGTCTACGCCAAAAGGTGGGAAAAATTGGGCTATGATTCTATTTCAATCTTTAATCTTCCATTGTTGGTTGCAAGCGACTTTAGATTCATTTATGGAGATTGGAGCGACGCTAAGCCATTCATCAGTCGGGCTTGGAACAAATGTGGAGTCAAACGGTCGGAAGAAATTGTGAACGGCAGAAGACAAGAGAACATGATAATCTCATGAAAGAACTCATCTACTTGGAAGAGGATTTGGCGGAACCAGAAAAAAGTAAGAATGAAATATAAGAAGAGAGAGAAATTAGGATAAATTCACGCCAATATTAAATATATATATATATATATATATATATATATATATATATATATATATATATATATATATATATATATATTTATATATATAAGTGATATATATATATATATATATATATATATATATATATATATATATATATATATATATATAAGACATAGTTGTTGACCAGATTTAAGATGCGAGACTTTCTTTTTAAATGAAACATTATTTCATTTATACTTCAGTTTCAAACAAACCTTCTTCGGTGAATAGATTTGCGTTTTTCCTTTCTTCCTCGTGGTTTGCATTTACTGCATCAACGACGTCGGCCGAATGAGCCGTTGCCGTCAAAATGAATATAAAACCCGATGAGTCATCCTGTTGGAAAATTAATTGATATTTAATGCCTGATTTTATTTTGTAGCACACGCTGTAATCTGAGAGGTGTATAAGAAAACAGGTTGGAACCGAATTATATATGAATTACATGTTTCATTTAAAAAAAGATTCGTATTTTGTGTCTGGTCTACTGTGTCTTACTAATGTTTTCACCAAATGATGAGTTTATCGTAACCTGTCTCCTTATATATATATATATATATATATATATATATATATATATATATATATATATAAATATATACACATGCATACATTAATAGAATTCCGTACAAGCTCGGGTAATATTGACTCTCTAAATCAAATAGTTCTGCACCTATTTTATGGCCTTTTACAAATATTAAAATCAATTTATAATTCTACTATGCTTAAGTGATCAATCCTTATTTCAATTTTGATTAACATTTATTACATGACTTTTTTTTTAGAAAATATATAAAATCGTACAATGATATCGAAATATAGGGATTTCTGCACTCTCTTTCTCCTGGTGGGCCTATTTCACCGCTCCCTCTCCCTGTTGCCACTTTCTATCTGTTGCAGTTGGTAACAGCTGTCCCATCTGCACCACTCTTCTTCTGTTGTCCAGTCCAAATGTATGACACATTTCTTTTAAAAGTTCCATCTCTATCTGCGATTTCTATATACGTACCCATTCCCTTTTTTTTTTTAATTTCTCTGGTCCTTTTGTCAATACTACTTTTATATTAATCATATATATATATATATATATATATATATATATATATATATATATATATATATATATATATATACATATGTATATATATATATATATATACACACACGTATAGTTTGTCAGCAAATTGTTATTAAGAAAGTCTTCATTAACATACACGGAGTTCTGCTTCTTTTAGATTTTCTTGGTTAGTCGTTCGACACTTCGAGCGATTTTACGATCGTGTGGTAGTAGCTGGTGCAGTATAGCACTGATCGTTATGGTTTGGGTCAAATCTCGAGCGCTTTCGGACGTCTCGTCCATCTTCAGGAGGTTGATTTTAGCTAATATGAGTCTTTTTTCCGCTTCCATTTGTATAGCTTTTTTCTACTTCATTCTTTAATGGGTGCTATACTGCATCAGCTACTACCACACAATCGTAAAATCGCTCGAAGAGTCGAACGACTAACCAAGAAAAGTTCAAAAAGCAGAACTCCGTGGATTTTAATGTAGCCTGTCTTAATATATATATATATATATATATATATATATATATATATATATATATATATATTGCGAACAAATATTTGAGAATATGTATGTTTTTAATGTATGTGCATTTGTTATATGTATATTAATTTATATATGCATATATATATATATAAACATATATATACATATATATATATATATAAACATATATATATATATACATATATAAATATATGTATATATATATATATATATAGTAAGCTATGAAAATATATTCATAAAAATTAAGCTACACAGAGGCCCCTGTCTTCATCCTCGAGGGGAATCTGCTGTTTTATTTTTTAATTCATACAGTCAGGTAGTTATTTACTTTGATCTATATTCATATATATATATATATATATATATATATATATATATATATATATATATATATATATATATATGTATATGTATATATGTATATATCTATATGTATTTATATGTACGTATATACATATGTATATATACACATATACACATATATAAATATATATATATACATATATATATATAAACACATATATATATATATATTCTAACATACACACATATGCGTATATATATATGTATATGTATATATATATATATATATATATATATATATATATATGTATATATTATGTCTGCAGCTATATAAAATGCCAATGATTAAATCTAATCTTTTGCACAAGAAAAATATTCTTCAACAAATTGAAAACTATCAAGCAAGTTCGAATTCACAATGAATTTTCAGTGACATGTATAGAAAAACAAATCAAATTAAGATTAGAAACTTACAACACTAATTATAATCAGCTATATTGTTCTCACTATATTAATTCATTCTATTGTAACACAATGTATCTGAGAATTTTAATTTAATAAGAAGCTCTCCAAAATATGATAATGGGCACATATATATATATATATATATATATATATATATATATATATATATATATATAGTTTATCCATTGACATAAGATGCATTATTTATTATATCGTATTTTAAATATATAAAACCTCGTAGTAACAATAAACGCTTTGGAGACACAAAAAGGTAAAACAAAAACGATGTAATATAGCAGTTTCAATGACATTTGAGAGAATGTATAATCGACAATAATTAAAGAAAACTACTTGCTATATTGGTTTCACAACTACAAAAATTCCCCGTAAGCTGTCTCTACATTTCTCTAACTTCCTTAATTTACCAATAGCTAAAAACACATGACTTTCCCCTGTATTATATAGACTCATTTTCGTTAATAAAAATATTACACTCTTATACCAACCTCTAATTAAAAAATCTTGCAAGCATTTCAGTAAAACTAGAAACCCCTACAATTAATAATATTAATTACGAACTGCTAATAAAATGTTAAAGCGTCTTACGTAGTAATACACATTAAACTATCATTAGCCTTAAAACACATGATTGAGAATTTTGCACGACCTTTGCACGTACTTACGTGTGTATCTTATCACTGCAGATGCTACTATTTAAGTCGTCAATTACTATCTATAACTCAACTCAACACTAAATATATGTTGTAAAGACACCAATGCCAACCCCGCATTACGCGTCAAATCTAAATACTCGCGATAAAAGAAACACAATAAAACAAGAATCACTGGAAAAGTATATACCGTTTTGACAAAAATATTTAATGAATAATTCGAATGATTAAAAAGTTAAAACTCATGTCCTATTAAACAGAAACACTCCGTGTTATTTAATAGCATTTACCTAAATAAAACCACCCTGCCTAAATGCACGCAATATATATATATATATATATATATATATATATATATATATATATATATATATATATATATATATATGTTGTGAAGTTGTCCCACAGTAAATAATAAATAAAGGAAGTCAAGTCGAGGGTTGGTTTAACAAGTGTATTAACAAAGTAAGAAACTGACTAGCTCTTGGCTAGACAGTTACACGACTGTGCTTTGTCTTTGTGTCTCTGGTGACTCGCACTATTTATAGTGACAACCGGTGTTGTTTCTCCTGTGTAAGAACGGCCGGTGTAACAATATATATGAACAAATATATACATCTACACACACACACAAACACACACACATATATATATATATATATATATATATATATATATATATATGCATACATAGATAGACATATATGAGTGACTGCAACGTCTTCTCTGATGAGTGGAACTTCTTCATTCAGTAAAGCAATGTAAGTATAGGCTTATTTTTTATGGGTGCAGATCAGTAACTGTCAAGCCCACACGCGTCGCAATTTTTTCATCGCCACAGTGTCATTGTCTGAAGGAGTATATGTACTGAGATTGTAAATATAGAAATCTTTCTTTGTACGACAGCCAACTCCCTCTGTCGGTTTAAGATAGTGAGGCCAGCAACAAGCGAAAAAAAGATAACCAGTATAAAGTTTTAACTACATACCAACATGATGTGAATAGTGTTCTTCCACTTTTTTAAAGCAAAGAACAAGTCGCCACACCCATCGAAAAATCTAACAAAAATTGTTTTCGTGCTATTTGAAGTAATAATTAATCACCAGAATCGTCGGAAATCGAACAAAAATTAACATGTTCTCTGTGTTGCACTTATATTATAAGTGTTGAAGGCAAGCGCTTACACCATACACAATTTTGTGTTGTTTTGGTTGTGTGTTGCTTTTAATTTCGATTTTGAAGTAAATACAATCTCGACACTCACCAACAAATGAAAGAGAGACATGTATATATAGACATACATACACACACACACACACACACACACACACACATATATATATATATATATATATATTATTACCTTCTCTCCTGTCGAACAAATTTGACACTAACCTGATACACTCAGGCCCCCAGTCCGTGTCATTAACTACTTAGCCACCGTGTCATATATACACATATATATCCACATATAGATGCATATATATACAACTATAAACACATATGTATATATGCATAACCACTTCTTTCCAGTAAATTGCCATCCGTAAAAGGGTGCATG
>OY744540.1:31474466-31514466 GCA_963556195.1 Sepiola atlantica | reverse complement strand
CTTTACTTATTGAGACGTTATTTGATATTTATACAAATATTAGTCAAAACAATGGCGGAGCATAATTATGTATCTTCTTACTTTACTTATTGAGACGTTATTTAATATGTATGCAAATATTACTGAAAACAATGGTGGACCAGAATTATTTCTCTTCTTAATTTACTTATTGAGACCTTATTTAATATGTAAGCACATGTTACTGAAAACAATGGTGGAGCAGAATTATTTCTCTTCTTAATTTACTTATTGAGACGTTATTTAATATGTATACAAATATTTGAATCTGAGAGCTAATAAGCTTAATTAGGATTCTAGTACTCTTCCTGGCCTCCCAGTCAAGGTCTGGATAGTGCTATCTATCTTCGATAGTCTAACTTCTTAGGCTGTTCACATACTATAGAACCAACAGATGTTTATGCACCAGTGTATTGGTGGGTAGATTAAAATACCTTTCTTATACATCCGCCTGAGACCCAAGCAGTCACAGTTCTCTTCTGCTTCTTCTTCTTCTTCTTCTTCTTCTTCTTCTTCTTCTTCTTCTTCTTCTTCTTCTTCTTCTTCTTATTATTATTATTATTATTATTATTATTATTATTATTATTATTATTGTTATTAATATTCTACTACTTTTTCTACTCATCATTATTATTATTATTATTATTATTATTATTATTATTATTATTATTATTATTATTATTATTATTATTCTACTCCTTTTTTTACTTATTATCATTATTATCATTATTATTATTATTACTAGCAAATATATGCTCCCTACGGTCGCATATTTTTGCTAGTTGTTTTAAGTTACATATTACATACATTACATTTAAAACTAAGTAAAAGGTAACCACAGGGAAAGTGTTTAGAAAACATCTTTAAATTATCTTCGGTAATTATAATATAGTTGTTAACTGGAAGTTAGTTTATTGTTTCAGAAGAAGGTGCACCTATAGTAAAATCACCAATCTAAAAAATAAAATACAGTGAACACGATTCTAAAATCAGTTGCTTAATTGCTCAGTAAAATGTGTGTTTTTTTACAAAAAAATCAAAAAATCACCACCTACTTTATTTTAATAAGTAACACACGGAATAATAAAAACATAGTTCTTACATCATTTTTAATTCAATTATATTTTAAATTAAACAATTTTCAATGAATACGACCGCGTTATTCAAATGTTCGTACTAATACTGTATCATTTACACAGACTATCAACAATACAGCTATTCGTACTATTCTCCTACATCAACAACAACTACTACCAGCAACGTGTTGGCTATTTGTACTGATACCACTACTACTACCACCATATCAACGACTGCTACTACTACTACTACTACTACTACTACTTGATTCAATAAATGTGTGCTTTAAAACATAAGTTCGAATAAGATTAAAACAGACAAACCCTTCCAAAACGTTTTAATAAACAAATCTTAGTAAATATACTATTTTTAGCGACTTGTACCATATATCTCAGATAATGTGTTGTTTAATCAAATAACATGTGTTTATTTCTCTCTCTTTATCTCTCTTTGTTTCTCTCTGTGTGTCTCGCTCTATCTTTCTTTCTATCTCCTTCTCTCTCTCTCTTTCTCTCTTTCCCTTTCTCTCCCTCTCTCTCTCTTTCCTAAAATATAACTTTGTTTGCGTTCGAATAACTGAAGAGCGGGTAACCAAATGTTGGAATGGCCGCCGGCTGTTCCATTATATACCATTACAATCTAATTTAATTACGTACGTTAATGATGGACATAAAAAAAAACATTTAATTAATTATATTTCTTATTTTTATTTACATTATTATTATCGAGGACATTATTTTAAAAACATCTGCAAATCTGAAAAAAACATTATGAGTGTATATTTGCGAATGTTTATTTATTAGAAGCTTTAAAACGAATTACTTATATTAATTGAAAAGACCCGTGATGTTTGGGGACGCTTTGTAATGGGTATATATAGGTACTGATAATTAGATTTAAAACAAGGAAATGATCAAACCTGATACTATTGTTTCGGCTTCATACAGACAGACAGCTATATACATAATCCGCATTATTAATAGATAGATAGATTATTATTATTATTATTATTATTATTATTATTATTATTATTATTATTATTATTATTATTATTATTATTATTATTATTATTATTATTATTATTATTATTATTATTATTATTATTATTATTATTATTATTATTATTATTATTATTATTATTATTATTATTATTATTATTATTATTATTATTATTATTATTATTATTATTATTATTATTATTATTATTATTATTATTATTATTATTATTATTATTATTATTATTATTATTATTATTATTATTATTATTATTATTATTATTATTATTATTATTATTATTATTATTATTATTATTATTATTATTATTATTATTATTATTATTATTATTATTATTATTATTATTATTATTATTATTATTATTATTATTATTATTATTATTATTATTATTATTATTATTATTATTATTATTATTATTATTATTATTATTATTATTATTATTATTATTATTATTATTATTATTATTATTATTATTATTATTATTATTATTATTATTATTATTATTATTATTATTATTATTATTATTATTATTATTATTATTATTATTATTATTATTATTATTATTATTATTATTATTATTATTATTATTATTATTATTATTATTATTATTATTATTATTATTATTATTATTATTATTATTATTATTATTATTATTATTATTATTATTATTATTATTATTATTATTATTATTATTATTATTATTATTATTATTATTATTATTATTATTATTATTATTATTATTATTATTATTATTATTATTATTATTATTATTATTATTATTATTATTATTATTATTATTATTATTATTATTATTATTATTATTATTATTATTATTATTATTATTATTATTATTATTATTATTATTATTATTATTATTATTATTATTATTATTATTATTATTATTATTATTATTATTATTATTATTATTATTATTATTATTATTATTATTATTATTATTATTATTATTATTATTATTATTATTATTATTATTATTATTATTATTATTATTATTATTATTATTATTATTATTATTATTATTATTATTATTATTATTATTATTATTATTATTATTATTATTATTATTATTATTATTATTATTATTATTATTATTATTATTATTATTATTATTATTATTATTATTATTATTATTATTATTATTATTATTATTATTATTATTATTATTATTATTATTATTATTATTATTATTATTATTATTATTATTATTATTATTATTATTATTATTATTATTATTATTATTATTATTATTATTATTATTATTATTATTATTATTATTATTATTATTATTATTATTATTATTATTATTATTATTATTATTATTATTATTATTATTATTATTATTATTATTATTATTATTATTATTATTATTATTATTATTATTATTATTATTATTATTATTATTATTATTATTATTATTATTATTATTATTATTATTATTATTATTATTATTATTATTATTATTATTATTATTATTATTATTATTATTATTATTATTATTATTATTATTATTATTATTATTATTATTATTATTATTATTATTATTATTATTATTATTATTATTATTATTATTATTATTATTATTATTATTATTATTATTATTATTATTATTATTATTATTATTATTATTATTATTATTATTATTATTATTATTATTATTATTATTATTATTATTATTATTATTATTATTATTATTATTATTATTATTATTATTATTATTATTATTATTATTATTATTATTATTATTATTATTATTATTATTATTATTATTATTATTATTATTATTATTATTATTATTATTATTATTATTATTATTATTATTATTATTATTATTATTATTATTATTATTATTATTATTATTATTATTATTATTATTATTATTATTATTATTATTATTATTATTATTATTATTATTATTATTATTATTATTATTATTATTATTATTATTATTATTATTATTATTATTATTATTATTATTATTATTATTATTATTATTATTATTATTATTATTATTATTATTATTATTATTATTATTATTATTATTATTATTATTATTATTATTATTATTATTATTATTATTATTATTATTATTATTATTATTATTATTATTATTATTATTATTATTATTATTATTATTATTATTATTATTATTATTATTATTATTATTATTATTATTATTATTATTATTATTATTATTATTATTATTATTATTATTATTATTATTATTATTATTATTATTATTATTATTATTATTATTATTATTATTATTATTATTATTATTATTATTATTATTATTATTATTATTATTATTATTATTATTATTATTATTATTATTATTATTATTATTATTATTATTATTATTATTATTATTATTATTATTATTATTATTATTATTATTATTATTATTATTATTATTATTATTATTATTATTATTATTATTATTATTATTATTATTATTATTATTATTATTATTATTATTATTATTATTATTATTATTATTATTATTATTATTATTATTATTATTATTATTATTATTATTATTATTATTATTATTATTATTATTATTATTATTATTATTATTATTATTATTATTATTATTATTATTATTATTATTATTATTATTATTATTATTATTATTATTATTATTATTATTATTATTATTATTATTATTATTATTATTATTATTATTATTATTATTATTATTATTATTATTATTATTATTATTATTATTATTATTATTATTATTATTATTATTATTATTATTATTATTATTATTATTATTATTATTATTATTATTATTATTATTATTATTATTATTATTATTATTATTATTATTATTATTATTATTATTATTATTATTATTATTATTATTATTATTATTATTATTATTATTATTATTATTATTATTATTATTATTATTATTATTATTATTATTATTATTATTATTATTATTATTATTATTATTATTATTATTATTATTATTATTATTATTATTATTATTATTATTATTATTATTATTATTATTATTATTATTATTATTATTATTATTATTATTATTATTATTATTATTATTATTATTATTATTATTATTATTATTATTATTATTATTATTATTATTATTATTATTATTATTATTATTATTATTATTATTATTATTATTATTATTATTATTATTATTATTATTATTATTATTATTATTATTATTATTATTATTATTATTATTATTATTATTATTATTATTATTATTATTATTATTATTATTATTATTATTATTATTATTATTATTATTATTATTATTATTATTATTATTATTATTAAACAACAACAACAACAACAACTCGCTATGAGTTTTCCCACCAGTCATTATCATGAGTGGTGTCTGACCACAACCGGTTGTGTTCGGTTTAGTCCGAGTGACCACAACACTTCTCACATTTTCAGCATTCTTTCACTGTTACTATAACCATTGCAAATGTTTTTTGCGATATATCAACATGCATTTATCATGGATTTCTCGTTAGCAATGATCGTTGTCTTCTCTGTAATGTGAGTGACAATAAGTCTCCCCAAAATTCTAGTAGAGGTATGGTTGGTGGTCTTACTTTTCGCCTTTACCAATCTCTCTGACATTTCACGACCATATTGGGGGGTGGGTAGAAAACAGTTATAAATATTACACAAAGTTTAGTTTATTTTGTAATATTATGTGCCCAAACGTCCCATTTGAAAATTAAAATTTATTAGATTTGCTTTGAATTTCATTGATTGTTTTAATGGATATAAACGCTGTATTCTTCTAGTTCATTTATTTACAAATAAATTCACACTGGTATTTATTATAGAGTTAATAATGTTATTCCTCGTCGTGGTAGTAATATTATATTTATTTCATCTTAACAGAGAATCGGAGAGCTATTAGAGTGTAGAATTGAGACGTTTCCAAAATTGTTTCCATAAATTTCGGTTTTGAAAGCCGTTTATTTTGAGATTCACACAGCCGCTTTCATTTTCAAATACATCATTATATGAAAAGAAATTGGCGATTATCGACAATTTTGTATTAGAAGCATTGTGTTGGTTTACACTTGCCTCACCCCGGTCGTCTGAATATAAGTTGAAAGAATAACAAAACAAAATGTCTACCCCTCAGAAAAGAAAAAAATTATACAAACAAAATATACACAAAAAAGAATAGATCACAGCTTCATTGGGAGTTAACAACAACATAAATTGAAAACGAAGAACAGAATGAACTTTTCAGGCTTTTATAGCTTTAATATTATACAAGTGATTGTTGAGGAGAAAGTGTTTACAGTTTTGCGTATTGAAAACAGAGTACGGTCATAAATCATGAATTTCGTTGAAATTCACTCATTCTTTAAGATGATTTTTTACAAATTAAAGAGACACCCTTTCTTAAACCTTTAACCCTAACTTTAACCCTAACCCTAACCCTAACCCTAACCTTAACCTTAACCTCTTTCAAAATCGCTTAATTTTGAATGGGATTTTTACCGTTAAGAGTCTAGTTTGAATAAACAAAACTTATTTTAGAAACATCAAAGCGTATCTGTGATACGCGCTGTTCCATTTGTAGATCAGTCGTCACCGTAAAATTAAAAGCTCATTTTCGTTGGTCTGCCACACAAAAGTTGAAATCACATTTTTGTTAGTCTCTCAAGCTAAAGTAAAAATACAATTCTTTGCTGTACTAAAGCTGAAATACCTTTTTCGTAGGGCTGTCACGCAAAAAGTACAATACAATTTTCGTTGGCCAGCTACACTCAATCTAAAATGCCATTTTCGTTAGTCTGTCACGCTAGGTTAAAAAAAGAAGGTTCGTTAGTCTGCCACACTAGAGCTAAAGTAACATGTTTTTAATCTGTTAAGCTAGTTTAAATAGAATTTTAGTTGGTCTGCTACACTAAAGCTGAAATACCTTTTTCGTAGGGCTGTCACGCAAAAAGTACAATACAGTTTTCGTTGGCCAGCTACACTCAATCTAAAATGCCATTTTCGTTAGTCTGTCACGCTAGGTTAAAAAAAGAAGGTTCGTTAGTCTGCCACACTAGAGCTAAAGTAACATGTTTTTAATCTGTTAAGCTAGTTTAAATAGAATTTTAGTTGGTCTGCTACACTAAAGCTGAAATATCATTTTTGTTAGTCTGTCACGCTAAAGTTAAAATAGAATTTTCGTTGGTCTACCAAAATAAAGCTGAAATAGCATGTTTCTTATGATGCCAACCTACAGTTAACATATCATTTTTGTTAGTCTGCCCAAATTAAAATAACATTTAGTTGGTATATCAAGTTACATTTAACGTAGCATTTACGTTTATCCGTTATGCTGATATTAAAATCACATTTTTTAATTATTTATCACGATGAAGGGAAAATAGCATTTTTCTTGGTCTATCATACTAAAAGTAAAATATGATATTCGTTTGTCTGCTTCACGTTAAAGTTAAAATAGCATTTTCTTCAGTCTGTCACTTTTAAGATGGAACTATTCACATCATTAAATGCGCAGATGTAACCAACGTATCTTATTTTTGTTGTTATTTAATAACATGCATTCATATACTAGACGCGTCACTGACCCGTTGGGTCACATCCACTAAAACTAGTTATTCTGCATTTACTTCTTTTGAAAATTCCTAAACTGTGATGTATTTTTAAAACAATCTTGTTGCATAACTTAAAAACTAAAAATAATAAGTTTCCTTACATCTATTAAATTATTATTATTATTATTATTATTATTATTATTATTATTATTATTATTATTATTATTATTATTACTATTATTATTATTACTATTATTATTATCATTATTATTTCAAAGTAAAAACACTTTTTTAATTTTCTATTTAATTTGCAAACGTGTTTTTAATGTGTACATAGCTGTACTACACCCATGTATTTAACTTACATGGTGACGCTGAAACAAGCGAGCCATCCTTTTCTCTGAATCCATTTAAATATGTAAATAAATTAAGAATTTGAATTATAAACGCGTTGTGGTGAATAAATGTAGATGTGATTCGAACAAACGCCAAAACGCGACTGGCTTGAATAGCTTTATTTCTCCAAAACCAAGGTAGAGTGTTTACAGCAACGTGGTAACTCAATAATTGTTCAAGCATTAAATATCGTTTTCACCCTAAAATCTAACAAGCCGACGCAGACTGAGACACTCTCATAAATACACAGGAATAAACAGGGTCATCTACAGAGATCCAACCCGGGTCACCTCGTAAAGACCAAAAACACGTCTGGTCTCCCAACGCTTTTGGCCGGGGGAGGCGAAGAAAAAGAACACTTTAAAACTAACGTACATACTCCGTCATTTCGCGCACATTAGATACGCAGTCACAGAACATGGAAAACCTACGCATACAAACCCGGTGCCACATTGTTTAATACTCACATAGCCACTAACTCACATAGAATGTACATTACACACACACGCATATTCAGATTAATAAATATATAGACATACCAATCGTTAGCCCTCGTGTATGCCATTCACTGAACATTTTCTACCAAAAAACACGAGTTGCATAAACTTTGTAAAAATGACTTTTATATTAATATTAACATAGTTATATAAATGTGTTGTTATCTAAACATGTTTTCTTTAATTTTTTATTGACAACACACCGTTTATGTGTATAGTATAGTACTCGCCATAAATTTACCGAAAATACTGAATTCGGCTTTGAATGAGCCCAAATGGGATTTTCACCCCAGTTCTTCATGCATAAATAAAATATAGTCAAGATTGTTACGCAAGGTGAACTTTTGTGAAATTGAAAAGCAATAGAATCAATTATAAAAGTCATGCGGCATCAGAATGTTCACATTTTGCAAGGTCATTAAATGAAACTAATTGAAAGTGAGCGCCAGTGCCTGCTCCCCCGAGTACGTTCGATTGATAGAATGTTATTCCTTGGATATTTCCAATCGTTTCTAGTTTCCTTAATGGAGTGCATGCCCTGAGGAATGAATCAAATAAATTAAAACGTATGCATTTCTAAATGTATCGATTGTTGGCTGTTTGTTAATTAGTCGAGGTTTTGGTATCAAGCGAATATTAAAAGTTTATTGATAAACACGCACACACACACACACACATACATATTTATATACATATATCTATATCAGGTATTACACTTTTAATTTATATACACATCATTTAGCTACGCATTTGCAAACGTATTTCGTATTCATTGCCATAAATAGGCAGACATCTTTGGACGAAAACATTATATTTCGGCTACATAAAGTATGGTTATCCATTGCTTTAACCGAAACAAAACGTCTCTGTTTACATTTTCCAGTGAGGCCGCTTCAGGCATTAACCGATTTTCATATATATATATATATATATATATATATATATATATATATATATATATATATATATATATATATATATATATACACACATATATATATATATATATATATATATATATATATATATATATATATATATATATATATATATATATATATATATATATATATATATAAGGTTACTTGGAGAGAACCCCAGCAAAGTTCTCAATTAATAAGGGAAATAAAAAATAAAAGCGTAATATTTATTTATATAGGTATTTAAGAAGATCAGAACTTCAAAGTCAAATATATATACCTACAGGAGGTTGGAGGTTACGATAGCTTGAAAAACGGTATATTCCGAATGCGTATATATGAAGTGAGATAATGGAGTTGTATAGAGCTTTACGATAGGAATGAAGATAGACAATTCAGATATAACACATTCTGATCAACTCGATTACAGGAAAATGCCCTAAAAATTAAAGCTTAAGCTTACAGGGTCTTCAGAAGAAATTTTAATTCAATAGATATGTTTAAATCGATGTCTAATGATAAGAGATACCATTTAATTCCAATCTGATATATTTAAACTTTCAAATTGTAGATGGTGTCTATATTTCCCCGTAAACACCTTTAAAATGTTATTAAAAAAATGAAACTTTGGGGTATATATATAATAATTAGTGTATCATACTAATTAATAAATATTACAAGGGCTTTTACTCCATTATTACCTACTTTGACTAAAACAAATTGTAACTAAAATAACCACCATTTCGACCCTTAATTCCTTCCAGCAGTTTTCGAACATTCGTAATGAGCTATTTAGTAGTTTAGTATCGACTCCTGTACACACAGATATATTTACATATAAACATACGTTACTTTAAACAGAGATATTCAGTGTTTGTTTGTTTATGTATTTATGAAATACGTGTTCGTTTCACTTTACTTTCTACGGTTTTTTGTTGATCTTTGAGCGCAACTCGAAAACAGTATGATTTTCCTGTTCTTCTTATTTTTTTTCGAACTATTGCTATTTCTATCCTGTTTTTTTATCCGATTTTTATTTTGATAACATTCATGCTAGCTTCGGCTTTTGTATCCTATTTATTTTATTTATTTTCGTTTTAACCCTTTTATTTTTTCAGTTTTTATCATCTTTCTTTTTGTGCTTTCTGTACTTTTGCCATTGGTATTTCTTCGTTGACTGCGAATATTGTCGTTATTTCTCTGCAGTATTTTTCAGAAAATCTCTTTTTCAAGTGTTTCTCCTAGTTGCTTATTAATTTCTTTCTATCCTTTCTAATATGTTGACTGAGACATTTATATATATATATAAATATACACATATATATATATATATATATATATATATATATACATATATATATATTTATACATGTTACTCTCTCTCAAAAACAGCAATATATATGTGTGTGTATGATATATGTATATATCGATCTATCTATCTATCTATCTATCTATCTATCTATGTATCTATGTATATATATATATATATATATATATATATATATATATATATACATATATATATATATATATATATATATATATACACACATACTGCCCAGGTTAGAGTGTTGAATAGCATCATATGCATCATGATAATACAGAGAGTTTACTTTAACATCAACCTTGGTACTGTCAGCTAGATATCTTACCCACCGAGCTATTTAGATATGTGTTAATACGCACATATTTATATAGCTATGTTTTCGTTCGTGTAAACATCGGCATTTTGATTATAATTATATGTCTTAATATATAATAACATACTTGCATATATATTTGTAAACACATATGTATATACATATATGTGTGTATATATGTGTTCATATCTTTGTGTGTGTGTGTATCGTTCTACTATAAACATATTGATCTGGGCGTATATAGTTGTGTGTATTTCTGTATGTATATACACATACATATATATGTATATCGTGTGTGTTTTATTGTTTATTGGCTGAAATTCTCTAGATATTCTTTATATTATTTTGTATTTCGTCTCTCTTCAGTTCAACATTTCGATGAAGATTTCCCTGTCAATTGTCTTAATTGGAAGTTGTAAAAACACAAAATGGACGACATCCATGCTGAAGCCAATACTTCAGATCATTCGTACGTTGAGACGATTGCAAAAAACACACATCGATATTAACATATGATATCCGATATATAAAAATAAACTAACACATGAACGATTCGAAAACATGTGCATATAAAGATACTAGCTAATGAAACCATCTACGCGGTTTTCTTGTTTGTAATGTTGCCCAGTTCATGAAATTCTTCACTTATTGGGGTCAGATCTTTTTCATGGTTAAGACATATAAATTGTCTACGTAGTCTGGAGAGATCTAAAGTGTTTTAATATAGAACATGAAGTATTTCTTACAAATTTTAAAACGAAAACATATCAAGAAATTCATAAATAATAATAAATTTGTTAAATAAAAAAAAAGTTTCAAAATGTAGAATCATCTATCGCATTCAACCTGTAGATTTAAAATCGATCAACTGCCGGATAAAGAAATATTTTTTCTACACTATCGAACTGCTATAGAGAATATTATTGATGTGAAGGCGTGACAACGATTGGAAAAGTTGATGAGGTAATAGACGTATGAGTAGGGGTGACTAAATACATATGTTAGATAGACGAGAGCGTGAAAACAGAGTTTGAGGCAAGGTAACAAGAAGAAAAAGTGTAAAAGCAGGGTGCAGAGAGTAAGATGAACAGAGGAACGTGGAAGTGAAACAAGTGAGAATGGCTTCGCGATAATAAGTGTAACTCATGAGACTGAGATATGGGTTATGTTAGTTTGGTGTTTACTCAGAGTAAAAACATATCAAGGGTCAAATAAGTTTGTCAGATAAACGGTGAGACTTTCCTTTATTTCTTGAGACTTTGATTAAATCTAGCCATCGTCTGGGGAAATTAAAAAAAAAAACTATATTCAGATCAAATATGTAAAATAACACGCTAAATATATATTTTGTCAGCACGGAAAAAAGTCCGAATTTAAATAAGACAGCGTGTTGTATTTCAATTCAAATAACAAAAATGTGATCACATAAGTATTTTTTATTTGTTTATATAGAAAAGCCATAAGAGGCATTAAGTTTGGTAGTATTATATCTGAGAGTAGCGTTGTTGATGTCGGACTCATATATGTTTCAGTTTTAATCAAAGTCTCGAGAAAGTCCACAGTCCCAGGTCTCTGAGAATTGATTAGTTTATTGCTAATCGCGTGAGTACTACCCACCGGGTAACGTCGGTAGTGCTGCCCAGGCATTTTTGTAAGCCAGAGCGTGCTTATCCTGGTTCAACTGCTTTTAAAGGCCACACCTTACTTTGTGTCTAAACTCCTGGCAAAGAAGAACATAATATATGTTTGCTTGTAATTGATGAAAGGTGGGAGAACAATTTAGGATAAGTAAAGTAAGGGTAAAACGGGAGTAATAAAAATGAAGAAGAAAAAATAAGAAAACACATAGACTAGAATTGTGTTACTCCAGTATCAATATTAATCAACCTTTCATCATTTCGCACTAGTTTTTCGATGATTAAATATATTTGAAAGAAAGCGCATTTCGTGATATACGTTTTTGCTACATTTAAAATAAGACTACATTTGGTGAGGTGTATGAGTCTCGTATCGCGTACATGTTTTATTATTGCCAATTTTTTGTATGTAAAAATTATTATTTAAATATAATAGCTGTGTAACGAGTGCACCTTTAGTGTCGCCCTACTTAATAGTTCTATATTACTTACATTCTTTTCTTAAGGATAAGCTGGGGTTCACCGATTGACACTTTGATATACTTTGATATACTCATGAGAGAGAATTGTGTAAATGTCGACATCTGTGGATTAGATTAAGAAAAGAAAGCTCTGTAATTTATGAATATTGAGCTCACTCCTCTAAAATATGCGTTTTAATATATATATATATATATATATATATATATATATATATATATATACACTAATGCTTATATAGTTAAAACATTTCACATTAAATAGAAGTCCACAACACACACTCTCACCCCCATATATATATATATATATATATATATATATATATATATATATATATATATATATATATATATATATATATATATATATATATAATTCCACTAATTGTAGCAGAAATTGGGCTCATGAAAAAGAATTTGAAAAAATATTTCTGGAATATACATTGTCAAACAAGTGTAAGAGGGATATAAACAATAGCGCTTGAAGGACGGTTAGAATCTTAAAAAAGATAACTCGAATGAAGTCTCTGAAATAGCAGGCAAATGTATGGCATCCAGTAGGATGTCCATCCCCAGGAAAACACGATAAAAAAATGAAAAATAGTGAGAATATGTATATATTTATCAGACTAATGTAATATTATTAGTTGTGCCCATTGGGAGTTATAACACAAGTCATAATAATTTTTCGCTTGTAACGACCATTGGTCTCCTCTGGGATTTCGGTGGCATGCAGCCTCCACAAAGTCCCAGTACTCTCTGCACTCTTCCTGTAGAGGTCTGGTAAGTGCTCTCAATACTCGGTCTTCCCATCTTCCTTGACCCTTCACTACCCTCTTGTGGGGCATCAGCCGAGGTTAGGACCATTACAGTTTTTCGGATGGGGGCAGTTTATTATATTTCTTGCAGTTTATGTTCATTGGTGTGTGCGATGGTGTTCTTCCTGTGGTTTTGCTTTTTTCCTGTTGTAACTTTCATGTTGCTGGTTACTATTCGTATATTATGCGAGTTAGTTTCCGCATCCAGAGGTTTGCTCAGGATTACAGCTATTTTGATCATTGCCGTGCGTTGTATGGTCTCAGTGATCCTTTTGATTCCAATTTCCCCATGACTTTTTTTCCAGGATTTTTGGGGCGCTTCCTAGTTCTTCCACGGTTGCTGGTATTATTTTGACTTTCTTTATACTCCATATTCCTTTCAGTTCTCTGGCAAGTTCCGTGTATTTGCTTCGTTTTTCCGTCTCCTTCATCTTCACTCTGTGGTATTCTTGAACGGCGAAGTCTACGATGAGGCAGGAGTTTTCGTTCTTGTAGATTATTATTACATCCAGTCTCCTTGCTTGTATGAGTTTATCTGTTTGTGCCCCGAGAGGAGTTCGTGTGTGTTTTGTTTTCAAGTACTGTCTCTTGTTTATATTTGTACCATTTGTCTGCGTGTTCAAAATTCAGTCATTTGCACAGTTCCCAGTGTACTGCTTTCCCCATACAGTCATGTTTGTTTTTATATTCTTTTGGGGCAAATTTGCTGCATTTAATGATTATATGATTTACTAGTTCGTCTCTTTGCCAACACAGTCTGCGTTTACTTTTTTTCCTTAGTTTTATTTAGATAAGCGTTAATGCAGTTTGTCCTAATCGCATTGTTCTGTGCAGCCACCAGTAAATTGGGGTTTCCTTGTTTAAGTGTCCTTTTCTTAGCGATGCCTAGCTATTTTCGTTGGATTCTAATCTTGTTCGTCTTATTAAGCGTCCATGTAGTTATTTTTCTTTCTCACTTTTATTTTCCTGTCTTATTATTTCTGGTTGCGGTTCTTCCCGAGTTTTTCGTTAGGATTGCGTACCTTGATGCGGTTATTAGCCTTTCCGTGTTCTAGGTTATGTACTTCGCCAGTTTTTTCGGTGTCTTCCACACAATATTCTATACTTACCAGTCCTCTTCCCTCTTCGTTTCTTTTCATGCAAAGTCGTTCAATATTGACTTCCGGGTGTAGTGCGTTGTGCATGGTCATTAATTGTCTAATACTCTGGGCAGGGTGTCTGAGTTCTTCTTTAGTCCAGCCTCTGAATGGCCCACAGTATCTTATTAGTTATACTGCCTAGGGGTTTATTCCTTGTACTAGAGTTCTGCTATTTAATTTCTAAGAGTTATTATTATTATTATTATTATTATTATTATTATTATTATTATTATTATTATAATTATTATTATTATTATTATTATTATTATTATTATCATCATTAGTGTTGTTGTTGCTGCTGTTTAGACAGGTTGCGAAGAAATGCTACATAAATTACGATTAAAAGAATGGTTTAATGCAAAATGGCATCTTTTTTATCTTCACTTTTCAATGAATATATATATATATATATATATATATATATATATATATATATATATATATATATCGATTTCACGAGTAACAATCACAACTCAACACTGTTCGCCCTTTTTAAAACCCGTGTTGCTATCGCTTCCGAAATGTACAAAATTTAAGATGTTATGCACCACGTATGCATTTCTATCATAGACGGTTACAAGAATGAACAACATGCCGTTTGTCATTTTATCATGTTTTTTTTAATTCAATTATAATCTTATTGTTTTTTTTTAGAAAGATCAAACGGTATCTGCGTTTAGAAATTAAATGTAAAACATAAAATACGTAGATTATTCTTCTGGTTAATAGTGTGCTGCTATTTTGTGTTACGTGTTTTCGATATCATAAAATCACAACTATTGTCCTGAACGTGATTTACACGAAAACGTGGCGTCACTTTCAGATGGGCACGCTACGCAACACGGTACGAAACTAAATACGATTCAGAACTATTATGTTGAAACTGAAGGGAAGCCAAGAGTAATTACTGTACCTCCACTTCCTCCATTATACGAGAGTTTACAACGGTAAGTTAATCACCATTTCTTTTCCTACAGCAGTACATTTGTCGACTCCTGTTAATATTTTAACCGCGCAGATTTCACATGGAGTCACTTGTGGATATAACGCGTTAGTGTAATATTGCACAGATGATCGCATTTGCTTGATTTCCCACGGTGCAGCGTTTCATACAAAGAGGTGTTTTAGTTTCTGAAAGACACGAAACCTGTATGAAAATATAGCATAACGTATAGAAATAATAATTGCCTAAATAAGAGTGTTTCTTTCACTGACCGTAAACATGAAAACATGAAAACATTAAACTATGAAAACAGTAAAACAGTAAAACATAAAGTGTAGTACCAGAAAAAATACTCTGGTTTGCTACCTGACAAAATTGTTATTTTTTCGGTTAAGAAAAAAAATGAATAAGCCAACATTTTATTGGACGTTTTTATTTATTTGTTCATGAGAAGCTATTTTATAATTGTTTATATTTCTATAATAAATCAGATTCATTTGTCAAAATATAAATTCTGATAGTAAACTGACTAAATTGAAGTAAAATCTTGATATTAGATTATTTTATGCTTTGTTAAAATCTACTCTCTATCTTTCTCTTTCTATCTCTCGCTCTCTCTCGGTCTCTCTCTCTCTCCCTCACGCTCTCTCTCACACTCTCTCTCTCTTACTCTCTCTCCTTTTCTCTCTCCCTATCTCTCTCTCTCTATATATATTATTTATATAGGCGTCTACATAAGCCGCGACAATGACATGTCGATGTTATCGATCAAGAACTATTAGAAACTGACAGCTCATCGAGCGGAAGAAAAATCTAGTGTTGTGGATGATGCACAGGATGTATAAATACACATATTTATATATGTATAGTCTATTTGATATTGATCACGTCTTATAAGACCGGTTGACATTCTATGGATTTTTTCCTGTGGATGTTTACTTTACCTGGATTACTATATCTATATCTATCTATCTATCTATCTATCTATCTATCTATCTATCTATCTATCTATCTATCTCTCTCTCTCTCTCTCTCTCTCTCTCTATATATATATATATATATATATATATAGATATATAGATATATGTATATATATATATATATATATGTATATATGTATATATATATAAATATATTTATATATATATATATATGAATGTATACATATTAATATATATATATATATATATATATATATACATAGTTTTAAAGTTTGTCATTTTATATAGGGTAGCACCATATTATTACGGCGTTTATAAAATAGTGTCCAATGACAAATAGAGCTGTAGTTTAGAATATATTTTTAATTTATACAAACATTTCCAGCAACATCTTCATACATGTTTAAGTTAACATTGTTTTCAAAGTTTAGCACCATAATACCTCTGGCAAATAATATTTTTACAAGATGATTTATAATGGGTCTATTCATGTTTTCATAATCTTCACTGTCAGTAGTCCGATACTGGGTCACTTTAAGTAGTGTTGTAACTTAAACATGTATTAACATTTGTAGCTAAAAAGGTTGCATAAAAATGTACTATAATATATATATATATTTATATACGTATATATATACACATATATACATATGTGTATACATATGTTTATATATATATATATATATATATATATATATATATATATATATATACATATTTCAGCAAACATTGTTAGACATAGCATAATTCTTCTGTTTTATTATATCTTTTTCTACTATTTACGATTCAAATAAAAATGTATTTGGTGAAAAATATAAAAACATACATTTTGCATTAGTATCACCACCACTTTAAGTTTTTCGCCAAAGCGTCTTCAAGTAACAAAATACGAAAAAGTTAGAGAAAGAAAAGATTTCAGAAAATCGCCGACTACGCCGTATGTGAGGTCGTTAAACATCAAAACATCACATCGATGTAGTTCTGTTTTTTTCGACTGAAGATTATACAACGAAGTGCTGGCGAGATTAAAGAACATTTATTATTATTTTTTAATTTTGCCACAAAAAAGATTATAAGAATAATCAAATAAATGAAAAAGGTATAATCAAGCATTTTAATTCTGTTATGTTTAACAATGTTCGCTGAAATGAAATAATCGTGCCCGAATACACAATGTATATATATATATATATATATATATATATATATATATATATATATATATATATATATATATATATATATATATAAATGAAGAAGAATGGAAAGGAATTAGAGAAAGCAAAAGCCAAATCAAAATTCAATTCAAAAGTTCAAAGCAAGGTATATTCCGCAAAAAAGCAATTTATTCAATTAAATTTTCCTTACGCCAGGCTTTTCAAAGATCAAAATCTTATCATCAGAGGAAGTCGCTGGGATAGATAAGTTGGCAATGGCCAAGATTTAAAATTTAAAAAAATGAAATAAAAGTTGTAGGGAAAGAAACGCAGGGCAAAACTGTGCCAGGGTGCAAGCAAATGTCCGATTGCCAAAAAGTCCGGTGTCGAAGAGTCCAGCGGAGAGAATAAGATGTAGATAGGTAGGTCGTTAGAGGCACGAGAAGTAATGAGAGAAGTTTCAAAGTTAAAATCCAAGAAGCCACAACTTCAGGTACGGCGAAAATAGAAAATCCAAAAAGGGTAAAAAGTCCAATAAGAGGTACATTCGATGATGCAGACAGGCGTCAGAGGAGATTAAGGTGGGAAATATTCGCCATTAAAGATACTTCCCGGGCAGAGATGACAAAGGAAAGTGTTTTAAAGGGTTTTACCTTTCCTAAAAGTTCACTTTTAGAACACCTCTATATATATATATATATATATATATATATATATATATATATATATATATATATATATATATATATATATATATATTATTGCGTTCTACTCTGATGATGGGAAAAAGCTTGAAACGCCGGCGTACGTAGGTTAAAAGAACTTAATATTTATTTCATAAAATATTGTTATATACACCTTTAAAAAATTAAAGTTGAGCCTCGTTCTGTGAGTTTAAAATAGACGGTCACCTAGCTATATGGGAATTTCCGAATACGTTCGTTGAATGCTCGAGATAGTCTACTATATGTGAGCTGCTTTCTTAACACACAGATGAAACTAAATTTTCTTTTGTTTACGTGATAATTTCCTATGACCGTAGGGTAATAGCTCTAACTGATTCTGTACAAGGTTCGTGCCCGACGACCGTCTGCGATTGTTACTTTTTACACTGATAATAGAAAAAGCTTAAAACGCCAGTGTAGGTAGGTTAAAATAATTTTATATTCCTTTCATAATTATAACAATAATAATACTACTACTACTACTACTACTAATAATATATATATATATATATATATATATATATATATATATATATATATATATATACATATATATATATAACTGATTTGGCTCCGTACATATTGACGAACATTTGGACTCGTCCATTCTCAATAAATATTGGAAGCATTACGCTTCTCACTCCTCGTTCAACCCCAGTCTTCGAACTGTGGTAAACCTGTCGGTCCGACAGAAACTGATACATTCCGGTGACTTTTTATCAGAAGGGCTAAATTGGTGATTCCTGGGTAGTCCGAGGAGGTGCACCATTTTAGGCTATGCTCCCCTTCTCTGGGGTGGAGTAAGTTTATTGCTTACTGCATGAGGCGCCCTGGCCGAGGAATGATGACGGAGCTTCCATGGCTATTTTTGCTAGATCACAGTGCTCCTCTATTAGAGACGATGGCTTGATTCTCCCCCCCCCGGTCCGACCTGGTGTCACATATTGGTGCGGTGGGGAGCAATTAAATACCATCGTATTTGCGTGGTATAGTCTTTTACAACTAAAATTACGTCTAGAAAGCATACTGTTAAGAAAATAACTTTTTTTACCAAACCGTACTCGAAAGGAAACGTTTATTTACTAACAAAAAAGAACACACTTTAAAATATGCAACATCAACTCGAACATTAAAAGAGGCAGACGAGAGACAACAGAAAACTGAAGAAAAATATCAATAGCTTTTTCTAGAGCCAAAAAATAGCTCATAGAGCAGAATAAAGAAGCTGACGACAGACTACAATGACAGAAGATAGACTGATAGAGCAAAAGAAAAAACTGACAAAATTACTTTTTACACAGAAAAGAAGCTGACGAACAGATAGATATATTAATGCAAACAATATTGCTTAGAATCTAAAGTAACGAACACGATAAGGCTTTCTCGCAGAATGACGTGCGGAGTGCAATCTACAACTTCACATATTTCCCTGAGGAGGAGAACACTTTAGCTTCGTATTTTAGAAGATATGAAGACTCATATAAAAGTGATTCCGAAAACTGCAGACTCTAAAATAGTTCGCTTTTTTACTTTAGAAATTAGGCACAACCGAACATACTAAGTTTGTGGAATTCATATTGCTTCGAAAGACTAGCGATTGGAGTTTTGTTGAAGCTGTAAAACTTTTAATAGAGCTTTTTAGCCCAATGATTTTGTTATTTCCCTAACGTTGAAAGGTTTAACCATGGTAAAAAAGACGACGAAGATTATTCAACGTTCGCATCAGTAGTAATTAAGCACTGCGACGACTTTCAATGAATCGAACTTAGTGCTGATAATTTTAAAAGTTTAATTTTCGTTCAAGGATTGGTATCAGGAAAAGACGTTAAATAAGGCGTATAGTTCTAAATAAATTAGAAAATGAACCAAACTTTACACTGCAGAAATTAGCCTAAGACTGCCAACAATTTATTACTGTTAAGCAGGATTTGAGAGACATCGAGCAGTCGGACATTGCACACATACGAACAGAACGTAAAAAATCAACATTCAACTCTTATCCCAAAACTATTCAAAGCAAACACCGAGATTTTCACGCCTCAAAAGCAACCGTATGAATTGAGAATTAACGACTATCCCTTATTATCAATGTGGCAGTCTGCATTAGGGAACACAATGCCCATTTCCTTTAAAACCTGCCTGATTTGTAAAGATATCGAACACAAAAGTGGCCATTATAGAACGATGAAAGGAAATACAACACGGGTAAAGACTATCAAACGTGGCGACAATATTATAAGCATATCTATTCAGGTTAAAATCTTAAATACAAAAAGTAAAATTACAAATGAAGTCGGGTTCTGACGTGTCAATTATTGGCATACAGATATGGAGACGGTTGGGACACCGACTATATTAAGAAACAATCAAATTGCCAGGACAGTGACTTGTGAGAAAATACATTTCGGGGTGAAATAATTACCGACATTACTTTTAACAGAACGACGAAGAATATAAAACTTAACATATAGACACAGGACATTTATTTGGCGTAAATTTAATTCAATTGTTCAGATCATGGGGATTATGACCAGGAATTCTTGCTAGAAGAAAATAAATCTGACGACCGGATTTTGTTTCAACAATTAATCGCATGAAATGGACTCAAAATAAATTGCCGACAGAAATGACAGAAATTAAATCACATAAGAAAACAACATGCACGCTGAAATAAGCGAACACAAAACTGAAATAAATTAAGCCAAATTATTTGAATAACCAGTGGAAGGTAAATGAGAGTTAACTTAGAGTTAAAGAACTACAATTACTAAAGTTACTAATCAAATAGTTTTGTAAAGAACTAAAATAATAAAATATAAGATGACTTGTCTTGAAGTGGAATGTCGAAGAAAATGCGACATTTTTTCAAAATGTAAAGACGTGTTCAAAAGTCAGACATCTAGAATTGATAAGATGGAAGAAATCAAATCTGAATTTTATAGAGACCATCAGTTCTCTCATAAGAGAAACATACACTAAATTAGGGAACGAATATCGGAAGAAACCGACAGCACTACCCAGGAGGAGGTTATGGCTACCAAAAACCACAAAATATAAATATATATAAATATAAATATATATATATATATATATATATATAAATATATATATAAATATATACAAATATATAAATATATACAAATATATATATATATATATATATATATTAATATATATACATACATATATATAAATATATAAAAATATATATATATGTATAAATATATATTTATATGTATAAATATACAAATATGTATATATATATAAATATATATATATATAAATATATATATAAAAGTATATATATAGATATATAGATATATAAATATGTATATATATATAAATATAAATATATATATATATATAAATATTTATATATATATACATATATATATATATGCATATATATATAAAGGAGAGATGAAATTAAACAACATATAAATAAGCAACAACTTACAAAGGATGTGCGATAAGCCACAGTCACAATTACTCCTTTATGAAAATGTAAGATGTGTTTTTTTAGAATTTTATTGCTTTCTACAATAATAAACTTTTTGTAATATTTTGTTTCGAGTTTTAGCGAGAAATATATGCGAGGACAACAATGTCAGTTTAACGTTTGAATAAATTAATTTTTCCACTGTTTTTTTGTTTCAAATATTTATTATTTACGGTTTTAGAATTTCCTCCTGTCTTTCAGAGTACGAAAAGTAATAAAATACAAATATGATTAAAGAAAGAAAAAATATATAGTAAATAACGTGTCGTTCTCCCTGACTCTCTCTCTCTCTCTTTCTCTCTCTTTCTCTCTTTCTCTCTATGTTTCTTTCCCTCTTTCTCATATATATATATATATATATATATATATATATATATATATATATATATATATATATATATATATGTATATATATATATATATATATATATATATATATATATATATATATATATATATCTGACGGTCTTATACTATACAGACGATGATGTAGGATAGATTATAAATGAAATAAAACAGAGGAATATATACGTAAAATAATACATAAATAAAATGATCTTAAGCAATTCCACCTGAGGTAACGGAAATTGGAATTCTGTTTTTATTTTCATTTTAAAATTTCATTTTTTACGGTAATGCCTATTGTTGCATTTTATTGTCGGTATTTTTTTATTAAGGGCACAAGTGTCCGTCGTTTCCTTCAGCAGAAATCTGTTCGCTAAGTTTGATTATGATTAAAAAAACACAAAACTTCCGTAGTGTTATGTGATGAATGCCAATATGTATAGCTGAATAAACAAAAGCGTTGTTACATTAAAAGCGATTAGATGAACACGTACATACCCGCCTATACAAAGGTGCATTAAGTATACCTCTCTATCGCGCTCTCTATATAATATATTTATATATATTTTATGTATAAGTATATCTGTAAATATCTGTATATATATATATATATATATATATATATATGTATATATATGTAAATATATATATATATTAAATGTCTACATATATATATATATATATATACTATATACGTATATTATATATATATTATATATTTACATATATATTTAGTATACATATATATATATATATATATATGTGTGTATATAAATATATATATATGCATAGTTTATGCTAGTGATCACCCGCATACCACTCAATTATTAATAAAATTCAAAAAAAACATCCTTATGTTTATTTATATACGTATTACACAAGATCAAACAACTTTGTTTAGATTTGAAACCGATGGTACCGATGCTGTTCATATATTCTGTAATACGTATATAAATATCATATATATGCATAAGTATTTAATATATATATATATATATATATATATATATGTGTGTGTATAATACCTGCAAAGTGACTAGCACATATGTACAAGCAGAAACACGCATATCTGCAATCTATGTATTGATTACTCAAACACAAGTTTAAATAAATGCATAATGTTTTCTACATCATGCGGTCGTCTGTTATATATCTAAAGACACATCTTAATATACATAAATGTATAAATATATGCATATATCTGTATATATGTGTTTATGTCTACATATTTATTTGATTCATATATAAATATATATATATATATATTATATATATATATTATATATATATATTATATATATATATATATTAGACTTAGTATTAGACTCTAACATATATACACGCACAAAAACGTTCATTTCCCCTTTGTATATTATTATATCTCAATCAGATGAACACATAAACATATGTCATAGTTAGATTCTATGTCGTATTTTCAAATATGTTTGTCTACAGCATAAGGTCTACATCGCTAGATAAATCATTACTCCTTTTTGTCAAAAATCGGTTATATTTCTCTTCTAACAGATGTATCTATATCAAACGTAAAGGACACAGTCACTTAAAGTGTATCACTTTTGGCAATCAATTTGGTTGTGTTCATTATGTAGAATCAATTTTTCGAAAATCACAGAGTAATCAGAAAACAGGTTTTGAATTATCAAAGTTAACATGGCATATTTTTAGGAATATCTCATACAATTGTAAGACGTAAAGCCTACGTAAGACTTAGGGCGACCCTTACGTTTTCAGGCGGATATATGCGGTTTCACGACCAACTTGGTATTATATGTAACGTGACAGTGCTTTAAAAAAATACAAATGTGTATGAAGCCCAGGGCAAATAATGAGGTTATTGTTGTTCTTTTTACTTCTTTCATTATTACTGCCACAAAGAGAGAAAAAGTTCAACAATTTTACGACTCTTGCTACTACTAGAGTAACACGCGACTAGCTATTTAGCTGAATACTTCAAGCATGTGAAGTAGACTGGAACACTGTTTTTCTATAGAGAAGACAGTTAAGAGTCGAAAGTTGTCCTATTAATCTACTTACGAAACTTGTAGAATGTATGAAACTCTTTCATTTTTTATGTTACATATTTTCAACAGTTTATTCTATAATAAAGATTGGTTTACTATTTGAAGAGTATGGTTTAACTCAAATAAAAATGCGCACTTTGTTTTTAGATTCAAAATCATAGTTACATGAAATCAGTTAAAATTTTTATATTGTAGAATAAAAACACAGATCAATATTTCATTTATATTGTTTAAAAACAGGTTAATGTTAAGCATTATTCTGTACATGCCTTCAATTTGGAAACGCTGGTTGAAGTAGTATCTCAAACGATAGTGAATATGGGCGGACATACCAAATCTAGCTCGGATATATAATCGATTGTTAATAATTGAACGGAATTTGTTTTATTATATTTCATGTGTTTATAGATAATATGGGACATACAAAGTTAATAAACAAATAGAAATCGATGAAGAATCGACTTTGTCCAAAAAGTCCAAAGTATCTCCTACCAACAGAAAGTCGTTCCGGAAATAACAATACGTAATCAGAAGGGTCGAAGACGCTGACCGGGTGTCAGTGTACAGGGTCAAACGGAACAGGCAGATAGTCGATCATACCAGCCGGTAAAAGACATTACTGACGTTTATGAGACTGGTCACGGAAAATAAAAATGAAAACAACCTAAAATACAGAAAATGAAATAAAGAAAACAAGAGAAACTCGAAACAAATGATTTGATGAGACAAAATATTTACTGAATGGGGAAACAAATAAACCTATTAATCTTTAGAAAGCAACCACAAATATATATATATATATATATATATATATATATATATATATATATATATATATATATATATATATATATATATATAAAGAAACAGAAAGATTCGAGAGGTAATTCCTTGAATTCTATAGCAATGCGAAACATACAGGGTTGTAAGTAGAAGAACTATATACTAAATGATATGATATCATATTTAATTATCCGGGAAATTTCAAGCACATGAATATTCCATGGATAATAACCTGGTTGTTACAAATACTTGTTCTGAACAGTATTCCGAAGTGTGATTTTCTCTTTTACACAGCGCCAGGTCGAACTATCATCTTAATATTATTGAGACGTTAGTTATAAACAGTTCTCAATCTATCCTGTCTAGACAGAACATTTTGAAATATCAATTTGAGATCTTCTATGATTAAAACCCTTCATAACGTTGAAAGAGTTCCCCCTCTTTTATCTCAATTGATTTTTCTAACTGTTACAATTGTCCCCTCATTTCTGATGTGGTGTCCTTACTTTATAATTCATCACTCTGACGTTACCTCATTAAGGGTAAGAGAATAAAGTATTAACGAAAAATTTAGCAATGTATCTCTATGTCTATATGTATATATAAATTCATATGTGTTTAAGATTTTACCTTGCTCTCTAACGTCGTATGTATGACACCGGAATATTACAATATTTCGGGGATATACCCATTTTCAAGATTTTTCTACATATATATATATATATATATATATATATATATATATATATACATCTTATATGTATATACTTATCTCTTAAAAATTTAAAAACGATAAAAGCAAGGTACTATTATTAGAACAAGAAAACATAAAAACATAAAGATGATTCGACTCAATATATTTCGTCCGTTTGAGGATGTTTTCAAAACTGCATGTTAATTAAAAGACTCGAAATTCATACATACATGAGTGCTATGATGAAAGTAAAACTACAATTAAAACTCCGATTTTATTTGGTAGGACTTCATTTTAGAATTGCAAGAGTAGGCGAGTAGGTGGGAGGCTGTTTATTTTGTATGTCAAATAAGTGTGTATTAAACAATGCTGTTTTTTAGGAGTTTATAGCATGGAGTTAACTGTAAATTCGGTGGAGTAGAACTCAAGAGAATCAGTCAGAGAAAGCGAAATAGTATAAATAAAAGAGTATGCGGGTGATAATAGGGCTTCTGGAAGAGGTAGTTGGTTGCATAAGTAGTGGCAGACGATAGTTGGTAAATTAGGTATAGTCATAGAATGAAGTAGTAGTATGATACTATGTTTACACTGTAAATGAAATATATTAAAATGGCTGAATAATATTTGGAATTTATCTGACATTCTAATTTACTCAATATAAGTTTCACCATACTTACACACGGGTATTGTCTTTGTCTTTTCTATTGCATTTTCATGGCACCAATTATAACTATTGTGTAACCGCTGGAATCTAACTAGTCGTCCGATATAGACACTCGTCCCCGGACCAGGCGTCGTTTGCAGGTGACATCTCAATTATGTATATAAGCATTACAGACCACTAGTAAGTGGTCCATTCGTTTGCAAAGAGCTACCATTTGTTGCTAGTTATCTCTTGCTGGCGGTATACATTTTCTCAACCCAAAAAGGGGGCGCTTTCCACATACATACTGTAATGTAATCATCCATATACAGGCTGTATAACATCCTTTCAGTGTTGCTAGATTAGCATCTGCCCCCAAAGCAGGATCGAACTTAAGATTATCTCATTTATATTCGTGCACTCGACAGACTGGGGTTATTAAGTTTGAATTCTGTCGGAATACTTAATGTTTTTCACTAGCACTATTCGTAACACGTATCCAATCTTCTCTGATCTCTTACAATAAATAATACACTAAGACGGAGAAGAGACCTAGTTATCTAACGCGTTTATAAAAAGAAAGATTTTCGAAATAACCACAATCTTTATCCATTTTCCTTAATGTTACTTACGATCCTGTTCGATTTCTCAATGACCCTGGCGGTGCAGAGATGCACTTAGAGATTTGCAATACATTTTCTATATCGACTAGTAATTGCGAATTAAAATTTGCAGTAGGTGATAATTTGCTTTTAAGATAGAATTACTATTGTCATAGGGAATTTTAAAATAAAAAAATGACTAGGTTTTCATAATTTTGAACACCATTTGTGTAAACATACTCAACCCAACACAACAGTCTAACGTACATTTTTACTACGACGTGCGTCATTTTGTCACTACTTTGCTCTGTGCATACTACTTCATTTATCGAAGGGCATATAAAGAAAGCCGTAGTTTTGACGAGTGGCATTTCTGCATGTGTTATATTAATATTATAGAATTTTACGGCATGTCAACAATCGGTTGGTAATTTTCTGTCAAAACCGTACATATTTCTGTGTACGTATGTTTTGTAAATTATTTTTTGGAAGAAATCCCTGTTACAGCACCTAGTCTTTCTACATATAAACCCATTTATCAGGGGTCTGGTTATAATTCGCTGATCTTATGCGAACCGGTGTTTTCACGTGATGATATTCGTATTCAACCCTGCTTCGAAATAGTCGCGGAACGAGAAAGCTATAGTGATGAATGTAAAAAGATGAATAATACATATACATAAAAGCATCTATGTCACGCACCGCCTTTGATCTCAAACATATATTTTATATAATTAATGCTTATAAATATTCCACATGTTAAGAACTATCTAAAATCAATTATAGGCATACACTCACCCTCTATTAAACTTAAAATCTAAATGTATGAAACATAACTATATTAAAAAGCAATATATATTTAATTTTGAATATAAACTCAGAAGGAACAAGTAAATTGGAAAATATATGGTTGCGTTGTGGTGGTCACATTTCTGATCTTCCTTCTTTATTTTTAGAGATTAATTTTCCAACTGTTTACACACGCAGTCGGAGCACACTTTAACCCATTTTCTAAATATTGTGTTTATTCATAGCCAAATAGATTCATATGCATTATTCATCGTTACTATTTTAGTAATTTTTCATTTAAGGCAATAAACACTGAGAATGATTAATTAAACTTTCATTTGATAACCGTAGATGAAAAGAACAAATTAAATACTATTTGTTTACCAAAAAAAAAACACAATAACGATACATTTTATTTGGAAATAATATAGATTTATTGTGAATACTTGTATATATGTGTATAAACGGATAAAGTATATATGCATTATAATATTCATATATATATATATATATATATATATATATATATATATATATATATAAACACATACGACTGCATGTAAAAATCTCCCTCTCTCTCTCTCTCTCTCTCTCTCTCTCTCTCTATATATATATATATATATATATATATATATATATATATAGTATATGCTCTTTGTAATATAAACGAAGAATTATCTTGTAGTTGTCAGTGTTTATACGCATTGAGACGTCACTTGTTAACGGTGCCTACTTGACGCCACAATTGTTAGAGTCATCGATTGTCAACTAGATGCTCGTAAGTTCGATCGTAGCTTGAAACAGGGATCTGTCGAACGACACTAAAGTGACGTGATTTTTTCTATTTTTCCTTATGTGACACCGCTTATCAAGGCCCGTGGCAACTTGAGGATAAGTGCTAAAAGGATCGTAAATTGGCCTATTATCGCCTCCACGAAATGATCAAAAACAACCGGTGAAATAGAACAAAAAATTACTAAAGTAGAATTGAATATTAATTTACTCCTCTCCAAGAGTTAGGCACAAGGCCAGTTTTTATCTTACTTCCACAAGTAAGATGTGCCTCAAGGTCGGGTCGGGAAAGTGTGGTTTAAAAATTGCCTGGGCAGCCTCATCGGCATTCCCGGTAGGGGCGCCTCAGGCAGTAAGCAATACACTTACTCCTCCCCAAAGAGGGGAGGCGAAGCCTGGGAGGGTGGACCTCCTAGAACTGCACAGGACAGACCCATAGACCGGCGTAAATCAAGCCCTGAAGGCCAAGACAATACCAGTCTATAGGGTGCAGTATCCATCGGAACAGATACTACACTTTGATCTTAGCCAAAAAGGCCAGGAATTGAGTATCCACGACTTGAAGACGACCATGCTGTGATCGGTTTGGAAGCAGACTAGTAGTATCTTCTTACACAACGTGGATGTTCTAGGAAAGACATTTTGCTTATGGAAGTTTCGTTTGGTTTTTGGCATAGAAGAGACAGAGGAAAATCATTCGCTGTAGTTGGAGCTAGACTAGTAACTACTGTAAATGTGTTCTTAGACGGTACATTGGATGGGGCTTAAGCGATCACTAACTATGAACATCACAATACAGTATTCAAAGGCTAGTAACTAAATTTTCTGTGTGATAAAGGATGTAAGGATGAGAAGAGATAAGCACCCACTAGATTACAAAGTCGATGGTGTACTCTTCCGAAACAGGAAAAGTTGCTCCGAACGGCACCTCACCAGATGTGACAGCAGCCTTCTATCTTTAGACGTATCTGGCTCTTATATAGGTAGAATTATCCAACCGGTCTTTTAGACAGATTTGATTTATGCCTTCCATTCCAAGTGTGGGGTGAATTTCAGTCCTCATAAGGGGTTTGGTCGAAAAGGGTTACATTTATTTCAACTGTAGAAAAGTGAAGATTAAAGAGTTGGAGGTGAAAAGAGAGAAAATTGGTTTTAGACGTGTTATAATTAGCAACCAATTTTTTCTTTCATCTCACCACATGATCTAAGTTTGATGAGATACAGTAGGAGACGAAGGGTTAGTGTGTGAAAGAGAGAGAGAGAGAGTCAGCAAAATCTTGATCATCGATACACTTCGAGGTGTTACCACAAATAGTTCCGTTGTCTGCATACATGTAAACGGAAATCTCATAATAAGATTTAAAAGATCGTTTATGAAGATCAGGTAGGGAGTTTGGTACCGCATGAATCCAGGAGCATACAGGCATTGATGCTATGTGCCTCAGACTTTGGCCCGTCAACAATTACATGTATACATCTATCGGAGAGAAAGTATTTGATAGTTGAGAAGACATTTCGATATATTCCATAACTAACAAGCTTGTGGAGCAAACCGTTGTGCAATACCCTGTCGAATGCCTTACATACATACATCTGTATTGCCTAGAAACGTAAACCTTGTTGATAAATTCACAGTCAGCGCGGCAGATCTTGTACTCCGCATTGCTTGTCACAAAGAATATTGTTTTCGTTTAGTTGTTGAAAACTGCTCCATTTATATCGTGCATTTTATCATTATATATATATATATATATACATATATATATAAATACTTGTATATATATACATATATATATACATACTTGTATATATATACATATACATATATACATACTTGTATATATATACATATATATACATATATATATATATATATACATACTTGTATATATATATACATATATATACATACTTGTATATATATACATATATATACATATATATATACATACTTGTATATATATACACATACTTGTATATATATATACATGGGTATATATATATATATATATATACATGTATATATGTATGTATTTCATACCTCATGTTAGTAGAATACAATCAATTGGATGTATTTTCTTTCTATTTATATGTAGTTGACTCAGTCTCAACAGTCGTACGTTCTGTTCCTGTCAAGAATAACCTCTCTCTCTCATCCACCTGCTTGTATATTAAAATCAACCTTTACGTGATCAGTAATTTCACCCAGAAACGAATATTTAACAATCGCTTCAAAACTCTGAATACAGACATGCATATATAGTGGATGAGATAGATTGGATCAGTAAAGTAAAATTGCACACTGTGTCATACTTATTTTGAATTTCCCATGCCATATCCAAGCGTACTTTTCATTTAACAGCGATTAAAGACTTACTGTCGGACATTCATTAAGAAAACTTGATGGACAAGAAGACAAACTTAAATTTACTATCAGCAAATATGGTTGGATTTTGAAAAGAATTACGACTATTATTAACGACTCCAAAGGTAAAAGAGTTTGTGGGATGTGCTTATCCGGTACTATTCTTTATCCGATGCTGAAATACAATATACTAGCACTGGCCCCGCTTAATATAGGTAAGCATACAACTCCATAAACTATAAATATAAACATTTGATTTTGATATATAGTATATGTCAATACTTCAGACTATCCATGAAGTGAAGAAACTAGTCACTTCCAGAATAAAGACAGTGTAAATAAAGAAGAACGTCAGAGCTATTGTGAAATTTACACGTCTTATATAAGTGGGATTATTATAAACTTAAAATAAAAAAAATAAAATAAAACAAAGACTGTTATAAATTCATGACTGGAATTAGATGAGCAATTCAGGCAAGGAATGGACGTTATTTGTAACAAATTTGGTGTGATAGCAGAAAAAGATTTTTCACTTTATTGATGGTTTCATTTTTTAGGGTCATCCCGTACTATCCCATATTCAGTACTGATATTCCTTACCCTAACACTGCACCCTTATAGGTAAGCATAAAGGTAAGCATAAAGGTAAGCATAAAGACTTGAGACCACATTAATATAACCATTTGGTTATGACATATAGTTTATTTCAGTACTTTACACTTGAAAACAGAAAACTCTGCCATTTTTGCCAATAGGCAGCTGTCATGGAGCCAACAATCGTATCGTTACCATCTGAACGCACTAATGAGTCTTTCAACCAATCAGTAGTTGAAGTGTCCTTAGTTCTTCTCAATTTTTACAATACACTCAGTTTGTTGTTCTACCGAATATGACGAACCAATCAAAAAGCGTCATCTTCATTTGTTGTTGCCGCCCGAAGCCTTGTATTATTTAGCGGGCTTTGTTGATTGGAACAAACAAATCGAGTTACGCGCCACTTCGCTTGTCAACGCAATATGCTTGAATTAGTCATAATGATGAACGCTTGAAGAGGGGGAAAGGATTAAAGGAAAGTAATTGCTGTCTGAAAAAAGTCGGGTAAATAATTAAATGAGGGAAGAGAAAAGTACGCAATCGTAAACAGACATATCCTTAAAATAACCAATAAATTAAAGAGAGAAGAACTAAACTGTGGTATTATGAGAGAAAAGGGGAGAGAGAAAGTAAAAGGCGGGTGACAAGATCTCAGGACTGATGTCGCGACTAAAAGTCAGATATAACAGTCGGTCATTTGACTAGCTAGATCCCATAAAGTGCACAACTGTAATCTGGGTAGGAGCGTGTTGATCCCAAATAAAGGGCGTTTTTTCATATATCAGTTCATGAACATCGTCCATGACACTTTCTTCTGTACTAACAAGTCATCGCTTATCAAGGTTCAAGGAACAACTCGATGACCATCGTTAATGTGTGTCAGATAGACGGTGAGACAACAACGTGACGAGTGATAACGATAGGTGAAACTGGGCAGAACCTTGCTTTCAAAGATGACTTTTTAACAAGTATTTGTTAACATTGGACTTGAAAACGACTATGTTGTGGTCAGTTCGGAAGCTGTTCCGTGGCATTGTGTTCCACAGACAGGTAGGGGAAGTTTGAATTACCTACTAGACACTATCCTCGAGTGTCTTCGGTCTCTCTGTACAAGGGTGTGTCAGGACAACCTGCCATGAGGATACTTACCCCTACAAGTAAACCCTGACCAAATATTCAAAATTACATAGTATCCGCAGCACAAATAAGATGCTCTCAGCACGGCTATACACTTGCTCATACGAGGAATAGTGCATCTTCTAGTGATGTTACCTCAAGTAACACCACGTAGCTGGATACTCCACCAGACTAGATGAATTCTTGTCCTGGAATCCGGTAAGACCAACAGACCACAAGAAAGATATACTATGACATACTTTACTGGTCAGTTGGGGAGAGAAGAAATGTATTATTCTTAACTTTTTTACAAACTCAATGTGTGAGAAGTAAAGGAGAATTTAAAAAGAATATTCGGCTATCTATGTATCTCATATAGAGATCAAGTGTTAGCCCCAGGAAGGGGCCCCTTGATTTCTGAGAACTTCGACTGAAGTAAAATTAAATGTAGTTATTAGAAAAGAAACTTTGCTCAGCAACGATCCGTTTAGATTCAGGTACGCAGAATAAGAAATACAATTTTTTACAGTTGTAACAAAACGAGATGTTGCTGTGAATGTTTTACAAGGCAAACCATAGATTAAAGCTGAGTTGAAAAACTACTAGAAAAGAACAGTAGAGTAGAGAGACGAGTAACATTTATTCTGTGTAAAAAGATGATGTAGAGAAGATGACATTGGCTAAATAAAGAATTTACACCGTGATTATTGTATTGTAGTGTAAGGTCTGCTCGCTTTTTTGGACATAATAATGTTACACTGTTGAATTGTTTCTTAATGATTACTATTATTTTTCTTATTTGTGTCAATCAAAAATAATATATTTCGTTTAATAAATAAAACAAGTGTAGCATAGATATCAGACATGATTACAAACACAAAAAAGAGGACTCGTATTGAAATAAATAAATCAGTATTTTTTACATGGATACTGCGTTTCTGTATGTATTCAAATAGTTTATTCGCGATCAAATACAGTCAATACAACCTTAAGTGATAACTAAGAAATAATTTAACAATAGCATACAGTTTCTTTGTCAACATATGTAGATTAGTAGGTTTTTATGAATTACTTCCTAAAGACAACTTCAGGATTTTTTTTTTGCTGGAGGTATGTTTCTCCGTTATCCAACATAGAGCGCATGGTATTTAAAAATGCCTTACTAATCTGGGACTTTACTTTCGCGGGTCTAACGAAAATCGGAGTGTCATCGTGATTATGTCGTGCCAATACAAAATCAGCGAATTCCGAATGTATCATTGAGGCTAGCAAAGAGGGAGTTGTGTTATTACGGTGTTATACTTCTAGTCAACGAGGTAATATACGAAAAATCCTAAATAAAAAAACAAGTCAGAATCAATGTTTCCAAGTACTTTCCTCAGTAGAAGATTAATTGATTAAGACCCACAGAATAATAAATGAGATTTTTAAATAGGAAATACGCTATTTTAATACCCCCCTTACACTAAGAATTGATTGTAAATGAAGATTTTAAAATATAAATATATCACGAAAATACTGCTTTTATTTTCTACTAGAGACATATATCATTCGAACAATCGAAACTAATGAGGTCAAATATCGATCTATTGTTATTAATGTTTAAAAGTAAAACAACTGAATTTTGAAATAATGGCATTTTTTGTGTGGAGTTTATTGAATATTATAAAGAATGCTATCCGTATATTCATAGGCTGTAATATTCATTAATAAAGAATACATGAAAGTATATATTCTAATAATGGATGGTCGTTGATGCCGGATAGAATAGATGAGCATATCAAGGAAAAGAGTGTTGTCTTAAATGCTTCTCATAAAGTTCCTTATTAAAATGATTATAATCACATACACACATACAAACACACATACACACACACCCACATATATATATATATATATATATATATATATATATATATATATATATATAACATTTATTGTTATATGATTTTATTATAATTTACACCCTAACAAAGTCATCTTATTTACAATTGTTTACACAAATATGTATAGTAAACACACCTCTAGGTAGATTACCGTGAATAAAATCAAATTATTTTCTACAGTACGCTGGAAAAACTCTCAACAGAGAGACTTGATAGTGCGATAAATATTGAGCTTATACTTGTCATTGAAATTCTGATATCTGCGTGAATCACTCCGATGTATATAAAATTCATGTGTGTTTAATTATTTCTCTGAAAACAAGCTGAACTTAGTCAAGCAACGTAAAGATTTCGATGAAAGACGCTATTTTAAAATCTTCCCTCCCACTAAAAATTACTAGTCAAGAAAGATTTCAAAGGATTAAAACAATCACGAAAATAGAGTGTACTTCTTCTCTACTAGCGAAATATATAATTAGAAACATTCTAACTGATGAGGAAAATAATCAAGCTATTGAAATAAACTTAATGAATTCAGAAGCAATGACATATTTAGTGTGTAATTGATGAACCCGTTAAGAGAATGCAAACCGTATATTAAGATCCTATATTCTGTGATATTTTAAAATATAAATACATGAAATTATTTATTCAAATAATGGATGGTGATGGATGCATGATGTATTAATGATGCGTATAGAAACTAGTCTACCTAAAAAAGGATTGTTGTCTTAATAATTTTAATAAAGGGGCGTTATGGAAGTCATTACGAACCCCCCTACACACACACACAATGCACCTTATCCTAGTAAAGTTACCCCAAGTAACAGTACTCTACTGAGCATTCTACCCACCAGGCTAGATTAATTATTGCCCAGAAATCCAGTAAGACCACGAGACAACCAACTATAACATAATTTACTGGTAAATTAGAGAGAGGAAAATAAGCGTCCGTCACTTCTATACTAACTCAACGTTGTAGACGTAACCGAGGGCTTTGCTTTAAGACTCGCATATCTATGTATCTTATATAGAGATCGTGGTAGCTCCAGGAAGAGACCCCTTGATTTCTGAGACGTTACACTGAAAAGAAAAATGAATATATATATATATATATATATATATATATATATATATATATATATATATATATATATATGTTGGGTATACTCACTTTGGGATGTCTTGCCAACGTAGTGATTTTTCTCTGCTTTTCGTAAGGATGTTTTGCCAACCATTCAAATGCATTCTGTTGTTTAAATATTCGTGTTTCAGAGTGGAGCTGACCTCGTTGGCAAGACATCCCAAAGATTAGAAATTAGAATATCCCAACACATACCACGTGATATTCGTTTACCCAAGGTTTCCAGATTATTCGGGAACTTTCAAGCACAGGAATCAGCCATCGGTAATCACCTGGTACACATAGTTGTTCTGACAAGTATTCCGATCGGTGTTTTTCGGTTTTACACAGTGCTAGGTCGAACCATCATCTCAATATTATTGAGGCGTTAGTTATTAACAATTTTCGACCTTGTTTGTGTAGACAAAATATGTTAAAGCATCAGTTGGAGATCTTTAATGATTCAAATCCACTATAACGTAGAGAGATTTACGTTTGTTTCTCTCAATCGTTTTCTCCAACTTAAACAATCATCCCCTCATATATTATTCGATTTAAAAAAAAAATTAATTAATGATTCTGATATTTCCTATTAGAGGATCAGACGATAAGGCCTTAAGGATCATTTATCAATTTTCTTTTTCACCCCACCCGTTTTATGGATTGAAAAAATTACCACTGAAATGTATCCTACGATTTTATTGTACGCGAAGTGTGTATATATATATAATACTAAGATTTATTGTTATACACTTTAATAATGATTTATACTTAAACCAGCACATCAAATGCACAATTGTTTCAATTGAATTGTAAGTACAATTACCTTTAATCTATGTATAAGAAATTCACATAACAACAATTGATTCAAATAGTCGATGTCTGTTTCGCATCCTGACCGTTTTAAATATTATTCGAAGTCTTTTAAGATGTCTAATGTTGTCTCTTTAGGTTTATTTTTATATATAGAGGCTCACATCAAGTCGTATCATTAGTTATTACTCTGAGACGAAGGGAACCATCAATATTCGCGCGAGTACCATGTCGGATAAAATAACAATAGAAAGAGCGAACAACAAGAATGAAGACAAAAAAGTATATCAATTTTACTTTAACTTTTCTTGTTTTGTAGGTTTAGTTTGAATTGTACGAATATGGCTGCTAAGGCACGAACGAACTGAAACGGTTTTTGGATAACTAAACGTTTTTTTACAATTCTCTTTTTCGGAAACCCACTCTAAAATGATTGCGATGTCTATTAAGATCTTGTAGAAGTTAATCCCTGAGGTTCCGTTCAGGTTCTCCAAATAAAATCATGAAAATACGTCTATCGAGATTGACTCCCATGGGAAATATTTTCAAAGCATTTAAAAAAATATATATTTGTTATCGACAAATGAATCGTAATGTCTCGAATCCATTTCCTTAATGTTCAACTAGATTAAAATCATACCGGAAATAATGACCTGTCTCCTTAATTATTTAAGTGTTTTCGTTTCTGATAAATATCCTACCCGTCGAGAACGAAGAAAAACACACAGCACATATATATGAAGACAAAAGTATTTCGTTATTCACTATATACTTAATTATTTGAACTAACATTCTTTCGTATATGTTATTAAAGGTTATCTAAGAGCAATGTATTCTAGTTATCTAAGAGCAAAGGAGTTTGCTTATCAAAGAGGAATGCATTCTTGTTATCTAAAAGCAATGTATTCTGGTTATCTAAGAACAATTTATTCTGGTTATTGAAAAGCTATGTATTTAAAGACTATAAATAATACTCCTACCTATATAATTATATTTGCCACCTATATTCGGCATAACTTCACCCGTAGATTGTACATATGTCGTAAAACAACCCAAACAACATAAATAAGTGCTATTGGTCTGCGGTTTGAGAGATTGTCTACGTCTTTTTTCTGGCTGTGGTGTTGGTATTCTCAAAGAGTAATCTGTTCAAGAAGTAATGTTTTCTAAGGGCAATGTATTCTGAGAGCAACACATTCTGTGAGCAATGTCTACTGAACGCAATGTATTCTGAGATGAATGTATTCTAGTAATATAAATAATTGCCTAACTTCGGCATTATATTTGACAACTTCATTAGGCATTGAATACCCCATAGATGGGTGAGATGCTGTAAAACGCTAAAAAATAAACAACATCAATGCATGAACTGTTCCAGAGAAATATAATTTACTTTATAAACGCAGTTGATCTATAAAAAATATAAAGATCCAAATATATATAAACCTAACTTGATTCGCCATTAAATGACCTGACAAAGGTTGATATGTAAAACAAAACAAACACACATTAAAAGTTGCATCATGTTAACAAATACAATGAGGAATACGTTAACTTCACGATCTGGATGGTATTCATTCTTAATACTTATGACGTAATCCTTCAATTTCTTGTGTTTTTAGAAGTGTGAGTCAGGATGATGCACTCTTCAATTTCACTAATCCGAAAGTAAATGTTCAGTTCTAAACACACTGCTGTAACATTTTGACTAAACCACCTAGTATTAATCTGATGAAAAACCATCCAGTTTTTGACACGTGTAATATAACACTTGCTATTAAATGACAAGTATTACCAATTTATTTACTATATTAAAACTCTGAAATACAATTATATTCCTTATATGTTTCATAGAAATTTGAAAACCAAAACAAGGTATTTTTTTTTAATAAAATCATTTATCTACAGGGTGATTCATAAGTCACTTAGCTATTTATTTTTGAAATTCTAAAGTTAAAAAAATACGGTAATACAAAACAAAAAGTTTATTCAACAAATTCATTTATGGGAGTTTAAAATTACAGCAAATTTTCAAACTTTCCATCTTCGTTCTGCATGCATAGCTCCATTTTTTTTTGCAAGGAATTTACGACTCTTTGTAGCATATTTGATTGATTAATTTTAATAAACTCGGCAGTGAATTTTGATTTGAGGTCGTCATTGTCTTTCAACAAGTATGGGAGATTCATCAAATTTGGCCATATGAATAACAATAAAAAATCGCTCTTCAAATGTAAATGACATACTGCATGAGAAAAAAGCACATATGATTTACACAAATTTAAATCAATAAAAATAAATATATATAGAAACAAATATATATACGAACAAATTTAAAATAACAAATAGCAGTAATTAGAGAGTAAGATAACAATAATCAAAAGTTCATAGTATGTTTGTGCTATCATGGTAATCATTTTAAATAGCTAAGTGACTTATGAATCACCCCGTATATCCAACATTTGTTCTTAGATAAGTATATTTCAGTTTGAACAAAAATGGTACAATAATATCGTGCGGTCTACCTTCGCTGCAGAAGTCAATAGAATGGAAATATTTTAAAGTATGGCAACAATATACAATACATATTACAACTGTGGAATTCCTGCCGATAAAATCCAATTCACAGCATCTTTTGAAATTCTTGTGAACACTTGTAACAGCATGCGTAACAAAAGTCAATGTTTACTTTCACAGTTCGCATTTTGTTTAGTTATATAATTTACTTTGTGGTTTGAATATGCTGCAGCACACTCAACTTACACGTAAAATTCGTGTAATACCGTACTATGTTTATACATATGAGATAGATAAACACTACTACTGCCACACTATCACAGGTTAGACAGGAACATAAGCTAGCTGTTAAATAGCATCTCTCACACTGACGGCGTAACGACAAGTCTTATCTGAGATTTACGTTTTTATATT
>OY744540.1:31416966-31469466 GCA_963556195.1 Sepiola atlantica | reverse complement strand
AACAAAACGTATAAAATTCATATATATGAGTCATAAACATGAAGCTAGCTAAAACTCAATAGTAAAAAACGAGTTTTCGTAAAAATTCATCTTTGCTTATTTATTGAAATTAACAGCAACTGGAGGTGTTTCATTTAAGAAATATCAACTTTCGGACGTGATAAGCATCAGCCTCAGCATCAAATCTATTTCAATACGAGAAATCATCACTCCAAAGCGACACACAAGTGTGAGGTTATTGATAGTAGATTAACGTTTAAAATTGTATCACATGTGAATAAGTACGGCCAAAGAACCCGCCAGCGTTCTCATCTAAAGTCAGATTTTACGAGTGGGGGTAGGATCACAGGAGATGACTCAGTGCGATGAGAGAAAGGTGACCCACGGGTATGGCGTCACGTGGAACCAGCGAAAGAGAAAATTATCACATTTTAAAAATAAATCGTTTTAAAACTGAGGATAGACGGTCAGAAATAAAAACGATAAAACTTTGATCGCCGCACATGACCATTAGCGCCATTTGCCTCTCTCTCTCTTTCTCTCAAACCGTCTATCACCTTCCCCATTACATATGTATGTCTCTCTAGCTAATAGTAAAGTTAGGAATTTCAATGTTCTTCTCATTTATAATTAAGTGTAAATTGTATTTTTGTCCACTTAATATGTTTCTCTAAATAAAGTTCTATTCGGAATTACTGTCTTATCCTCATTCTTCTATTTCTATTACTCCAACGAAGTTATTCGTATAGAACGTCCTAGCCACACAAAAAATGCGACAATGTAATAGTAAGAAAGAAGCAACAAAATAACTACACAACGAAAAGGCTAGCAGATGTATCAAACAGGCTTCGAATGATAACTACAATGCAAATAACGATTACAACTACAACAAAACTTAAAAATAAGAAACATTTAGTGTCAAAATATTTAACGTCGTTCCGATTTTAGAATGAGTTAAAAAGTTGGTTGTGGTACCAGCTGCTAAGCTTATGGAAATACGACGAAGTAAGAAAATGATTTCCCAAGTGAATTCGTAATTAATTGCAGTCTGAATTTCAACTTTGTACAGCATTAGAAGGAAATAGTGTAAGGGAAGATAATTGTGAAGTTCTGTATATGAAAGATGGTAACAAACAAAGAACATATTTACTAAAAATCTATGTTTTGCTTATTTTGAATATGAGGTGAAAGTATAAGAAAACTAAATGAACAGAAACACCAGCTCACAATCGCAGGCAATATATATATATATATATATATATATATATATATATATATATATATATATATATATATATATAGTGGAAAAAGAAAATATAAATATATGATCTATCTTTAAAATATAAGCTATCATGTTCCATATACGAGATAGAGCAATAACATAAAAGATAAGTTATTATAATTTTAAAAAATATAAGAGAAGACAGTATATATTAATGATCAATTGTTCAAAACAATTAGTTCATATAAGAACAATATTTTATGGTATCGTTCCTCTCTTAAACCATGGCTTTTCAAAGAGATACCATTATGGTAAAACTGCGTTCGAGTAATAATGTGTTAATTTCACTTAATTTTAACCTGTAATGAAATTAAGTTTTAAAAGGCAGGGACGACCAAATTAGATAAAAGTGTAAAAGAAATACCACGAGACCTGGATTGAAGAGATCGCCGGCGAACGCTCCTACGCTTTCAAGTAGGCCATCACTCCTGCACCCAAGACAAAGACGACGCAGGCGTGGCTTCTCAACAATGTTTCTCACCACTGGTTGCCGGACTTCTGTCCGCCCTCCTCACCCGACTCAAACCCCCTTGACTATTTCTTCTTGAGTGTGATCAAAGACAAGAGCAACATGCATGCACAGAAAACGGTCGGATCTCTAAAGGGTGCTATCGTAGAGGTCGGTGTTTCCGCCGGGAGCGGTTACATTTAAAAATAATGTTGTATGTAACTCATAGTGCTATTTAATACACTGTTGGGTGTTCTCATATACGACATTTTTTTTTATTGTTTATTTCGAGTAATTTTTGTCAACTGTCGGATTGTGCAACAACAACTTGTGTAAACATATACACACACACATATATACATATATATATATATATGTATACATATATATACCTATACATATATATACCTATATGTATAAATATACATGTATATACCTATACATATATATATATATATACCTATATATATACATATATATATATATATACCTATACATATATATATACCTATATATATATATACATATATATATACCTATATATATACCTATATATATATATACCTATATATATATATACCTATATATATATATATATATATATATATACCTATATATATATATATATACTTATATATATATATATACTTATATATATATATATATGTATATATATATATATATTGTATTATAGACATTCATGCGTAAATTATAATCAGATATATATATATATGTATATATATATATATATATATATATATATATATATATATATATATATATATAATAAAACAAATAATTACACTTCTATTAAAAAGAGCGACTTAATGCAATGTTCTTTACTGGTTAGGGAGTGACAAAACACGAAGAAACACGCTCTGCTTCTCTCTCAACTGAAGGTAATAACAAAAAAAACTACGTATATATATATATATACATATATTGGTGTTTAGTCGCCAATTGAGTTACCCCTCCTTTGCAGTTTGGCTGTTTTGAGTTATTTAAAGGGACATTGTGCTGGTCGGTAGTCACTTTGCATAGGTGGTGAGTTGATTACTATATGAACTTTACTCTGTGAGGTGAAGAGATGAGTTCCTCAGACAGCAGAGTGAAGTGCAGAGAGGAAAAAGGTAGAGATGCAAGCCGGTTTTAAAGTAAATATTTTGTACATATTTAAGTGCTTTTCACTCTCTTACCCTCAGTAGTGGCAGCGGTCACATGGGTCTGAACGCAGTCCGCAGATTCAGGCTAGAATCACGAGACACACCGTCAGGACTACTCGGCCGCTGGAAATCTACACATGCAGTCATTGAAATTAAGATAACCACACCTGGTAGGCGGGAGAAGTGTCATTTCTGTGTACAGTGCTAAACTGTCAAGCGGAACTAGCTCATCGCATATAACAACAAGCTATTTAATTTCAAACAGGGATCTACTTTAAAGACTATCACATCTTCCAATAGGCTTTTAACTATAAATATTTATTTCAATATGTAATGTTCATATATATATATATATATATATATATATATATATATATATATATATATATATATATATGTATGTATATATATATACATATATAAATATATATATATATATACATTTATATATGCATATATATATGGATATATATATATATACATTTATATATGCATATATATGCATATATATATATACATTTATATATGCATATATATGCATTTATATACATATATATACATACATATATATGCATATACATATCTATACATATACATATATATACATACATATACATATCTATACATATACATATATATACATACACACACATATATATATATATATATATATATATATATATATATATATATATATATATAAATACTTAACGAAGTAATAAATGTAACTAATGCGAATAAAGGAATTAACCAAATCAACTATTAGCGACGCCCATGAAAAATTCCAAATAAACACAATTTTTAGAAATTACTCTCGAATGCACTTGATGTACCGATGTTTATTGCGAAAATAGGCGAGCTAATTAAGTACATATTTTTTCATGAGTTGTACTCTAGAATTTCCTTTTGATGTTTAAACCATATTAGTTGCATCTCTAGTCATAGTAAACTTGTTAGAGTTTATACTAAACTATTTTGTTAACTTTTTTTATTAGTATAATTAAAATTTATGTTTTTTCATGATCATTATACAATTTTATACAATGTGTTATACAATGTTAAAATATTCGCTAGCCATCTTTTCGATACTAAGGCTTAATCACTTATCAAGACCAGATTCCCACTCGAATATAAAAGAATACTCAGATTGTCTGTTAGTAGTGAACAACCCTTTTTAAAAGATTGAACACGATGAATTAGATGGACAAAATGTGTATTACTTTGGTTGGTGGCAGCAATTATTAACATTTGACTAAAAAACGACTCAGTCTGAAAGCGGCACAGTAGTATTGTATTACACAAATGTGAAAATCTTAGAAATAAACTTACTTAATAATCGCTCAGTTTAGTGTAGGGTACAGAGAGTGAGTAAGGAAACATATTTACAGTGGTTTAAGCTAAAAGATTTTAATATGAATGTGTTACAGAGGGGAAACAAAGATTCAGCTCAGTCGAACACCTTTTTAAAATTATGATAAAGTAGAGAGAATCTGTTCTGTGTTTTCTTTTTCGAATAGGTCATCGTAGACGGGATTTTCTGTCAGGATTACCCAATACTAGCACGTAGATAAACTAGGTAGCGGAATAGTATATATCTTATAAGCATTTTATATATTTAAAGAAAGTAGAAAACATTGTGTTCGAAATCTATCAAGACACTTTGAAATGTGATCCGTTTTGCCACGCATTCAGCTATAGATGGACTGGTTTAGTGAGAAAGAAATTCAGTATGCAATGCCAGTTAAATATAAAAAGAAGATGAAAATGCAAAACCCAAAAATGTTATTTTTTTGCTCGCTACATCTTACTCTCTTTTTCTTTTTCTATCCCACACCTATTTCTCTCTCTCTCTCTGCTTCTATAGTTTTGCCTCATTAAATCCAAAGGTTAAATGATGATGATGATGATGATGATAATGATGATGATGATGATGCTGCTGATGATGATCCCTTATGTTATAATGTACTATTCAAAGCTTTTCATCTCTACATTTGTAATCTCTTTTTTGAGGTTGTAAAAAAATTCAGAGACAGAGAGAGAGTAAGAGGGTGAGAGAGAAATATATGAATAGAAATAGATAATGAGAGAGAGAGAGAGAGAGAGTGAGCGAGAGAGATTGACAAATAGAGATAAAAATAACTAAGAAATAACGTATAGAATTATATCGCGGGATTAAAGAAAGGGTTTTAGTGATGAATAGAAAGTTACAAACTTGTTGAGTTACTAAAAAATAACAGTCGACTGACGGAAACACAACGGGAGTGTTTTTGTTTCAAATATAACTCAATACAATCACTGATGAGTATTTAGCAATATTTTTTATATAATATATAGGCATGAGAAATAAACGTTGATTAAAAAAGCTTGAGTATTTTTGCAATGACTAACGAGAACAGACGTAACTTGGGAAAGCTTTATTCAGCACACAATGTCGGTAGAGTATGAGTTCTACTATTTATAGTGGTTAGTAGAATCAGGAGAGTTCTCCAAAGGGGAGATAAGTCAGAGTAAGGAAAGTTACTCGTAATTATTCATTACATTCACCCCCTTTCTATTTTAATCATAAGGGAATAACGTCGTTCCATCGATCGGGCTTTTTGCTGGTTCTGTTGGAACGCCTCAGTAGTCTGATATCGGGAGTAGAATCAGGCCTCTGGGTTTCTGAGTCTGACGATACGCATGGGTCGATTTTCACACTCCGTCCTGAGTGAGTAAAAATCCGTCTCCTTCTGGGTGCGGGTGGTTGTGATTCTGAAAACAGGGATTCTGAATCGGTTCGGGGATGAGCTCGTTTTGGAGCAAGTGGATGATCGTTCACCTCCGGCTCGTTCTGAGCACCATGACTTTCTACAGATGTTATGCACTCCGTATCTGATGGTTGTACTGAGTCCGTAGATGAGTCATATGGTGCAGCTTGACCTTCAGCCAAGGTGGAAGGGTCTTGAGATGTAGGCGTCTCCCCGGGGATTATATTGAGTGTAGGTATATCCCCTGCAGGTGCAAGGTCTCTAAAGAAAACAGTCGATTCTTTTCCATCAGAATGTCGTATCAATGCATTATGTGGATTCGCCTCAATCAGTTCTACTTGGTTCGTTAATGGGTCAGTCTTACTATGACAGACGAAACGTCTCAGAAGAACCGTTCCAGGTTTCGAGAGCCATGATGGAAGCGAAGTTCCCGCCGGGCTTCTTCGTTGGAATGGAAGAAACCTCTCGTGAGGCGTGGCATTTGTGGCTGTACATAAGAGCGTTCTAATGGCGTACAGAGATTCTGGAAGAAGATCTTCCCAGTGGGTAATTGGGAATTACGGTTTGCGGCCGCTAGTTGTATGCTTTTCCATATTATACCGTTATAGCGCTCACATTAGGCGTTTCCCTGAGGGTGGTACGGCGTTATCCGGCTTGTGGCTACTCCTCGTTCGTGAAGAAATTGTTTGAGTTGTTCAGACATAAAAGAGGCTCAACGATCTGAATGCATGTCGGCTGGAACACCAAAAATGGCAAATAAAGAGCACAAGCACCGTATCACCGATTTCGCTGATATGTCTGGACAAGGAAATGCGAATGGGAATCGTGAAAATTCGTCGATGACGGTTAGAATTTAACGATTCCCATTATTAGATGGTAGTGGACCCTTAAAATCGATGTTTATTCTCTTGAACGGTTGTGTCACTTTTATCAGTGTCCCGGTTTTACGCCTGAAGAATTGTTGTTTTTTATTCAGCACATATAGTACACGATTTTATCATTTTCTTTACGTCATCCGAAGAATATGGTAGATTTCTGGTTCGTACAACGTGTGTCATTGGTGTTATTCCTGGGTGGCGCAGTTCATTGTGTAAGGTCCGAAGATCATCCGAAGATCATCGAGCTACATACTCTCGATAGTGCGTCAACCGCAGCATTCTCTTTACCGAGTCGGTAGATTGCATCAAAAGAAAAACAGGAGAGTTCTATTTTCCACCTCGCTATTTTATCATTTTTGATTTTGCTTGCTGTCCGGGTCTTAAACATAAATGCGACGGATTTTTTTATCAGTAATCAGTCTAAAATGTCGTCCGATCAAATAGTGTCTCCACTTTCTGAGTTCTTTCACTATAGCATAAGCCTCTTTTTCGATTGCTGAGTGTCGCTGTTCTGAACGCGACAAGTTCCTTCAAAAAAAAGCAACCGGACGCCCGGATTGTCTTAGAGAGGCAGCAATTTCATAATCAGATGCATCCGTCTCCACCACCAGAGGAATAGTGGGGTCTATAGCCGGAATTGCTGCATTGGCTATATCCTTTTTAATATTCTTAAAGGCCCCAATTCCTGTGTGCAAGAGAAGGAAAGTGTCCGTTTGTACCAATGGGTGGATTTTGCTTGAAAAAGAAGCAATCCACTGTGAGTAATGTGCAAACATACCAAGGGCTCGTTTTAGGGCACGCATATTATAAGGTATTGCCAGTTTTAGCAGCGGCTTCAATCGTGCTGGGTCTGGTGACATAGATCCTTTGCTTACCGTATATCCTAGTAAATCAATGGTGTCTACGCTAAAAGTACATTTATCGTTATTTAGTGTGAGGTTGTATTTTTTTATCGTCGCCATAAATCGTTTCAGATCACGATTATGGTCTGCATAGTTGTGTCCACATATCGTTACATTATCAATGTAGGCAAAAGTGCCCTCCAATTTTTCATCGCTAATTATTTTATCCATAATTCGCTGAAAACTGGCAACACTATTCGTTACTCCAAATGGTATTCTTTTAAACTGGTAGAGGCGGCTATTTGCCTCAAAAGCGGTGTAGGGTCGATCGACTGGTTTGATAGCCACTTGGTGATAGGCACTTCGAAGGTCTAATGTGATATACAGTTTATATTTAGCAATTTTCCTACAATTTCATCTATCCGTGGTAGTGGGTACGCATCCAGTAGAATAAACCTATTTATTGTTTGAGAGTAATCAATTACCAGTGTTTCTTTTTTTTGGTTTTCGGAAGACGTTATTACTACTTGTGCCCTCCATGGAGACTCACTCATTTCAATGATTCCTTCACCAAGCATTCTCGTAATGTCGGTTTTTATGAACTGTTTATCCTCAAGTGAGTAGCGTCTAGATTTCATCGCAACAGGTTTGCAGTCTTGAGGTAAATTATTAAAGAGAGATTGGTACTGAACATTTACTGCTGTTAAACTACAAATGCTAAGGGCTGGTTTGGGTCCTCCGAAGGGAATCTCAATACGAGAATGATACTGAAGAAAATCGTGGCCCAGTATCACGTCACTGCAAAGGTTTGTCATTATCAACAGTTTGATGCTTTTGTATGAAATATTTTTTAAAAGTAAATTAACAAGACAATATCTAATTACTTGTGATGATAAAGAAGCATTCGCCATAGACACACGAGTAGTACAAGAAAATATTTTCCAGTTATTAGCTGTTACAATATTAAAATTAATATAATTACTAGAACTGCCGGTGTCAATTAATGCATCAGTGGAAACGCCATTAATTTAAACCGCATTATTCTTTTCGAGAGGGAGTCTGGAGACGCAGCTGTTATAGTAGCTGCCATGAGAGAGGCGATAGAATTTTTAGAAACATTATTTTTGTAGACCTACACACCTTAGAAAAATGTCCCAATTTCCCACACTTGTGACACCTAGCATCCTTGGCCGGACAAGACAAACGAGGGCGTGTACTTAACTCACAAAAGTGGCATTTACGACCTGTGGAAGCAGCGGTGATAGGCAACTCTGAAAGGTTTGCAGTGTCCGGAATTTGCTGGTTAGGGAAAGAAGTCACAGAGGAGGGGTCCGGAGAAGAATGCACACAAGAGGGGGCCGAATAACAAGAGTGTGTGTTGTTCAAAGCAGCACCGACCGTATCCAACTGCAGGTAGAACACCGACTGTTTTGGGGCAATTTCGAACGTATAAGCCTGTTCGTAAGCTGTTCTGAGGTCCAGACATTTGTTTTCGAACATTCTTTGTCTTACCTGCACATTTTGGAGTCCGTTGATAAAAGCATCCATAATGTGCTCGTCTCGAATGTCTTCGACAGACATTACCCGGAAATTACAGTCCTTGCTAAAAGTTCGTAATTCTTTTAAAAACTGCTCCAAAGATTCGTCATTTTGCTGTCGCCGTGTAGCAAGTAAATATCGCGAAAATATTTCATTTTTGGGCTTTCGGTAAGTGATGTGTGATGTTTCTATAGCCTCTTAATAAGTGCTGCAGTCCATGATAATTTCGTGTATCGTGTGAGATACATAGTTAGTTAGTAGTCCGAATTTGTTCATCGGTCGTTGTGGATTTTCTGCATGCAACGTTTGCAAAAAGTTTTCAAATGTCGCTCTCCAATGAGTCCAACGTTGTTCAGAGTTAGAAGTGTCAGGTTCCACGTCGAACCGTTGTGGGCGCATTAATTGTTCCATGTTGATTGCGTGCTGAATAAATTGTAATGACTAACGAGAACAGACGTAACTTGGGAAAGCTTTATTCAGCACACAATGTCGGTACAGTATTAGTGCTACTATTTAAAGTGGTTAGTAGAATCAGGAGAGTGCTCCAAACGTGAAATAAGTCATAGTAAGGAAAATTACTCGTAATTATTGATTACACACATAAAGAGATATAATAAATATTATAATCGAATATATAGGTAACTACATTCATTTGTTAATTGATATAAAACTGGATAATTATTTATGGAAAAACAAGACGCAATCTAATAACCAGATATTTTGCAAGAGATTGTAACTCTCGCTCGAGACGTCAGCACGGTACAACATGTCTCTAAATTAGTCATTGGTATTTGCATTTATTTTTAGTAGGTGTTCATGTTAAGTTATGTACTGATATATACGGTTTCTAGCTTATCCCTTGTTTTCAATGGAGTGCAGAACTCGGATGCTACATTTACACTGTTCGAAGAATCTAAAACAGAAACGAACAATAATAATTCACCACATGTAGACCAGTTCGATCATTACTGTTTATCTCGCCGAGCCTCTCTACGTTATCTGACACGCCGACGTTAAAACAAACGTATGTCGCTGTGCGTTCGTATCTATTTATATATTTACATTGTTTCATATCTGATACATTTTCCAGATGTAAGACGATAGCATAGATTTTGCCACAAAGCGTATCTCTTTCTCATACCGCCGTTAAAACGCTATCAATTATCTGATGTATTCATAGTTATTTATAGATGCGTTTATTATCTACAAACGGTGATTTTATTTGTGTGCCGAGGTGAGAGGTGGCTGGACAGCTTTGGTTTTGATATTGGTATTCAAGATTAATTGTTCATATTGTCATCACTTGCACATCGAAATCATGTATATAACGTTCAGCAGGTGAGGTGTTACGCAACGCGACTGCCCTAAAGTTATACTCGTGATGCTATCAAAAGAATACTAGGAGTTGAGTTTTCTTAAACGTACTTAAGGGTATGTTAAGAAAAATGGAAGATTATATATATTTTCTCTCTTTTTATTTTCAGTGTTGTTATGTTTTGTTTTTGCTAGTGGTGGAGCATTTTACCGGATTCTAGAAATTAACTCGTCATTTAAGAGACTCCAATTGAGATATTTTTGTATAATTCTGAACGCCCCATGAAGTGCAATTGCGTGTTTCTCTCTTGAACTTGGTTCAACGCTTATGTTTACCAGGTAGTTTTTTGATTTTGTTTTTCGTGAGCCAGGTTGCTTGTATGATTACTTACTGAAGAGATGATCTTTCTCATATTCCAGTTTATTTTCATGTCGTACATACGACCTTTGTATATCCTTATCTTTTCTCACTCAGCTCTGTTTAACTCAAGATCTTTAGAGACACTGACTGAAACTAGGGTTGCTACTTTCTCTCTTTTGTCCCATAACTCCTTGTAAGATTTAACAACTCTGTTTTCTTGTTATGCAGCTGTAGTAATTGTATAGTTATTGTGGATGGTGTATTATTTAACTCCAACTGTTCTTTCTGGTATATGTTACCAATACTTTCTGCTACACTGAATAAGCATTTTTACAGATGGTCCCGTGGAGATATTTACACACTCCATTGTGTCCGATTGTATAGTAGTCGCTCCCTATTAGAACCTTACCATTTGATATCAGGTGGCTAACAATTTCTTTATCTGTGTCATAGAACCTGCACCTGTTGCCTTTGCTGAGACCACTCATTTTCTTAAAAGCATTGGTCATCAAGCCCGGATCCACTGCAGCCATTATCATTCTCTCCCAATCATAGTCGAGCGATCCACTTTTGAGCCAGTCTACTGAGCTTACCATATCTATGTATTACTAGGATAGTTCATCCAGAAAATACTTAGAACGTTTTAGGTTTGCCCATTCTTCCAGTTTTCTTCAAAAGTATGTATTGGTGTATTTCTGACGGTCATTTCCGTGGCAGGCTTATTTTGTGTATCTGTCTCATTCGTAAGACAGTATTGTCCAAAATGTTTGGCAAGTTTATTTATCGAGGTTGTTTTACTGGCTCTTGTTTCTTGATGTTGATGTTTGTTCTGGGAGCTAATCAGATATTTGCCGGTGCTCACAACAGTGGCTCGATTTTCATGGTATTTCTGAATGACTAATACTTCATGCTTCTGTGGTTAGATAAAGGCTTTGTAGACAGTGGTTTCTGTACATTACTGCACATTTGTCTCCTTTTTGTCTTGCCTTTTATGCCATTGTGTGACCAATAAATAATATCAAAGCTGTATGTTAACACTGACATGGCTAATTGGTTAATAGCATATACTTGTGTTTTGTTTTTTAGCTGTGTTTTGCAAAGGTTTAGGACTATCGTCCTTTTCCTACAGTTCTCAACGATGGCCTCATAAATCAACAATTGGTTATTGGTTCCTAAACACTCTCACCGGAATTCTCCTTGTTCTATTTCGACGTACGCTCAAGAACGGATGTGTTCATATATGATGTCGTCAACCAGGCCACTGAAAAACTTATAAGTTGTAGTAAGACAGAAGATAGGTCTGTATTTACCAGGACGATGTGTCTCACTCGTTTTGGTTATGTGAGGTGTGTCAGATTAAGTCATGCTTGTGTAGCCTGCTCACCCCTCAGCAGTCTTACGAAACAGCTACTATAGTACTATGAAGCGGGGTTAGTTGATTAAGCCAGGCATAAGGTAAGTTGTCTATGCCAGTTTTTGTGATTCTTGACTCGACCTAACTTTCGCTTAAGCAGCCCAGGCGTTATCTCTGGTTCTGGCATTGCAGGCTTATTTTAAATACTCTTAGCAAAATCAAATATCTACTGGACCTCTTGATTGCATGGCCCATCATTCTCAAACGAAAGCTTCCAATAGTCTTCTACATCTTGCTTTTTGGGTGGATTTTCAAACGTGATTATGGGGCTTTCCAATTGAATGTGTTGTTCCTATGAGTGCCTACAGTCTACATTAACCTCATTAAACACGATCATGCTGTTATGCATATTTGCTAGCTTATTATTAGAGGTAAATATCTTTAAAATTCTAAAGTGAAAAAACATGGTTGAAAACAGTATATGGAAAAACGTCTCAATATAAGTGGTGAAACATATCAAGTACGAGTCGAACTATGTGTAAAGTGTTGAAACAAATTTAAATGGTTCAAATTATTTAGACATTCAAAAAGTGAAACCGAACAATGTTCTATGTTATTTCGAAAGCTTGTTTGCGGCATAAAATGGTATTTTATTGGCACAGATAATCCCGAACATTTAGAAGCAAATGATACTAAAAAAATTCTCAGAAACCCATAAAATTATGTGTGAATGCATACCTCAAAAATATACTCGACTTTCTGCATGCGAATTCAAATGGTTTTGAGAAAATAGACGTTGGATGTCGAAACTAACGGATGTGTCAATCAATGCTAGATTTCAAATTCAAAATGAAAGTAGCAGTTAGAATGAATTACTCTCAAAATGCCGTGTATGCAAATATAAATTATGAGCTCGTATAGATGGTTACAGTGAGAGAGATTACGTTAATTGTGGAAAATACGCGGAATCTGGTGGCTGTCGGCGTTATTAAAACAATTTGAGATGATAGGAAAAATAGCGAGCGTGCATTTTGCTTATTGGGGTAGGAGAGACGGCTGTTGAAGAACGGGGTTAGATATTAAAGGCGCACACGGAAAGAGTGTGGGAGAGAGGGGGAGAGGAATCAACCCAAGAAAAAGGCAAGAGAAAGGACATACATAACCGACTGTGCGCGAATTACAATTTTACATTTAAATTTATGTACAATTAAGAGAGATAGAGTTGAAGCGCGGATATTTTGAGAGGGTCAGCTATAGAGATATAAAGCGATACGTAGATATACTATGCCGATATTTCCGTGTTAGTATTGTTTTAGTTTCTTCTAGATTTCTGGAAGAAAAAAAAGAATGCAAATGAAGAAGAGATCAAAAGAGGAAAAGAACATAAGGAAATGGAGAAATGTATGGGGAAAGGAAAAGAGAATGAACTAGATATATTGGTTAAACATTGAATATTGTAAAGTGCCCATGTTATAGTCTGCAGGAGTCCATTGTTTAATAAATTGAAGAGAATGGAATTTCTCATTTAACAATCCATCGATTCACAACAACTTACTCTCATCCCCGTTGTTACTAATAGCAAAAAGATTATTGTAGATACTAGAAATAGAGCTATGTTATAATAATATACATTTATATACACATCTATACATATATACATATATAAATATATATTTATATATATATACATATATATAAATATATATATATATATATAAATACACACATACCTAAATATATAGGTATACATGGTGAATAACAACATGTACAACGTATATAATATTATTTATAACATGCCCATTGATATATGGCATACATATTCTTTAAATATCTAAGAAAATAATGTTTGTCGTTACAAGTTTGTCTCATATTAACATAAGTTTAAATTGCAGTGTTTTTTATATAAGTATTGATAAATGAATAACTGCAAATACAAATTAATAGATGCCCCTTTAACGTTGCTACATAATTAAATTAATATACCAAAAAAGGAGGATTACTAAATAAATAAATGTAAGTGGATCCTAAGGTAAACTCGAATATAACTTAATATATTATACTATTAAATCATAACATTTAATAACAAATACTTATCTATTAAAAATAATTCTCTAAATAGATATCCAAATTTCATTCTAGATTGGTTTGGAATGTATTATGTAATATGTAAGATTACGAAGCATCTTGGAAAGTTATAAAGTGGATTGAGAAATTTTGTTTTTACGATCGGTAGATTTTTTAAGTCTACTAGAGGCAACTTTAATGTCATGATTTTTCCGAATTTAGGTATTTCGCTTGTTGGTTTCCATTTTGCATTTTTATTGTTTTACTTATGTATACAAGATGCCAGTAATTCACTGTTTACGTTAATTATATGTTTATGTGTATTAGACATAAATATCATAACCGTTTCAGATGTTCATAATTGGCATGTTTTTGTATTAGTAAAGTATGTATTTGTGTTTTTAAGAATACACCAGATAATTGAGAAAGGGATTTTTTTACTTAAGTTTTTTAAAATAAGTGTTTTTAAAGAGGTACCAGAATTTTTAACAAATGAGCTATTGTGAATCGATATTCGATCTTTAACAAGTGTCGACGTCGCTCCTATGTATGTGTGTATTTTGGGATTAATCCTGTTTTTATGTGTGTAGTATTTTGAATGATCTATGTAGAATGTTTGTGTTTTGAGAGGAATTATGTATACCGGGTGGAGAATTATAATTTTATAATGCATGTAGATCTACATCATATAATATTGGAATTGTTTGATGGATTAATTTGATGTTGGAGATATTTTTTGATATGCCTTATAAGCTATTGATAGATGAAGGGGAATATGTCGTGTCTTGGGTAAAGATTGTGAAAAGCTGAGTTTTTTTCAAAGATAGTTTAATATTTATATATGTATTCAAATAATATCCCATTAATCTTTAAGACTCCCCTTACTATGACAGTTTTTACGTTACTATCATTGGGGGGGTTGCACCACATATTTTCTTTTTGTCTCATGCGATTGCGTTGGATTGGATGTTCGATATTTGCTTGTTAATGTAAAATATTTGGACGGTTACTTTTATTGTGATTACAAGAATGATGATATAATTTATTAGGTGTCCTTTAGTTCCATATGATGAGTTAATATACTTTTTGTCTTTTTGCATTCGGATGTGTATTTTATTTATTTATTTCAGAATATCCTGATCCCTACTATGCATTATTGAAGAAGTAAAAGTTTTGATGTTTTCATTAGCTGATAATTTAGAGTGTTTATTATATGAGAAGTATTGATTTAATTGTTGGTTGCTTGTGATTTTGCTGTTTAGGAACATACCACGATGTAAGGTTTGGTTTATGATACTGGCTGTCTGGTTCGGGGTTCAAGTCAACTGTTATATCTAAGAAATGTGATGGTCGTTATCTACAGTAGTAGAAATACCACAGTTTTTGAAAAAATCGTGTAGGTCCTTGATGCCATTATTGTACTTTCCAGGCCTCTCTTTGGACACATATAGAGAATATATAGATATATAAAACCGTTACTAAAGATGTTTTTATCAAGGTGTGTTACTATAATTTTAATATATTCATCAGTTTCCGTATTGAGTTCTGTTTTAAACAGCTCAATTGTAATTGTTGAAATAGTCGTTCTTTCAAATTAACTTATCACGCGATCAATGTCTTAATCCCTCTCTATCTATGACTTACATCTTATCTGAAGGTATATTGTTTGAGCTTCTATTGGCTCCTATTTTATATGTGACCCATAAGGTTCGCTTCGGTCACACTCACTCACTCTCACTCTCTTTCTCTGTATGTCTCTCTATTTACTGTAGAAGATAATACTAATGGAAGCAGTATAATGATTAATATATCCAATTTAAAAGAGAAATGAATATGACTACGAGCAGTTATTCTATTGAACCGGTAATTAGACATTTTAGAAGGAAAGAAAGAGTGACATCTATATATGTTTAGCGTAGAGAAGGAATCTAAATGTAGATGTTGTATTTTTATTTTTCATATTTTACTATATTTGATGACTTCATTTTCATTTTTCCGATCCTAAAAACTTTACTCGACCATAAATAGATGACCTAACGGGCCACATGATATTACATTAATATATATATATATATATATATATATATATATATATATATATATATATATATATATATTATGTGTGTATTTAGTCAGCATTTTCTCATTTATGCAAACATTGTTAAAAATTACAGCATTCGTTTGTTTAATTATACGTTTTTTTATTTTTTCAATTTTTCTGATAGTCTTTTTTGTGTTAAAATGAAAAAAAAAACAATGTTCATAGGTTTCATAAGTTTCACAAACGTTTTCGATTCTTCGTCAAATTATCATCAGGTGTCAAAAGCAAGTGAACAAAGAAGCTGGAGAAAGAAGAAAATTTTTAAAAGACAGCGTAGAAATGCGCAGAGAACGTTTTTGCATTGTTTCAGGAAGTCGTTGACGATTTAAAGTCAGCAAACCTGGATGCAATCATAGAACAAAATCGCATTATCTTAAGCATTTTAAAATGTTACCAATGGTTTTATATGTGATGTTATATATATATATATATATATATATATATATATATATATATATATATATATATATATATATAGAGAGAGAGAGAGAGAGAGAGAGAGAGATAGAGAGAGAGAGAGGGGAGAGAGAGATTTAAAAGAAAACAGCGGAAGACCTAAAAACACAACGTTCCGCCTAACTGTGGCGTGGGCTGTTTCAATGGCGAAAAATGCTAAATGTGGCAAAGAAAAAGAATACCAGGAATTCTGGGAAATATATATAGTGATATTGTTAATGAAAAAAAAATATTTTTGTAGAGAGAAAAGATATGCACATATATACATGACCACAGATAAATGCACATAGACATTATATATATATATATATATATATATATATATATATATATATATATATATATATATATATATATATATATACAAATATATATTTATATTAAAAAAACTAACACGTGCATATATATGTGAACGAAATATATATATACCAACAATGAAAGGAGAAATTAAAGAGCAACACATGGATCTAAAGGTAAAGTAATTTAAAAATAGGAGAACATCCGGTGTCTAAATATATCTTATTTTCATGAATAATAGATTTAGATTGATTGGGGAGACATGATAGAAGCCTATTCTTAGTTTTTTTTATTTGTGGGATGCGCTATAATGACTTATTTAATTAGTTGAATCGTAGACTTTTTATGTATTGTATTAATTAAAGTGATGCTATTGAAGTATATACAATGCCCATATTCTATAGCGTGAACACATACGGCGTTGAGCATGCTGTTGGTTTAAATTGCTCTTTTGTGTTCATAAACTATTGTCTAGGTAGCGCTGCGTCTCCCCAATGTAGACCTTATCACAATCCAGACAAGGGATGGAATATATGCCAGCTTTGACATTATTTGTAGTGTATAGTTTATGTTTTGTTTGAATCCGTACTAGTTGCTAAATTTATTTGGGTTATATTAATGCCTAGTTTATTACTTTCCGTGTAAATATGGGGTGTTTTTAGAGTTAGTCGGTAAGCTATATGACTTTTTATTATAGGGTATGTTGATGAATTTTTTTGTTTGCGATTTGAGTGAATCTGTAGGGCTTTTAATTTTAAGTTGTGTATAACATACATTATGTACTGTAATGTTTCTAGTGTGTGGTCAATGTATTTAAATTTCCCATTGCTACATGCCCTAAGCGCTCTGAAGTAAAAACTAATTATGATGCCTGCTTTTACTTTATTATTGTAGTTTGCATAAAAAAGAAGATACTCATTCTTATTGTTGGTTTATGGTATACTTTACAATACAATTTATCATTGTCGTTTATTAATATAGTATCAAGAATGGTACGGAGTAATCAGTTTCTTTTTTGAAAGTTCAGTTAATGGTAAGTTCTATTTTATTTAGTTTATCAGTACTGTTTTCTATTTTAGTGGTAGATCAAATGTCTACTTAGAAAATAAATTATTAAAAGTTAAATAAGTCATGTTAGTGCATACATTTATAATATTATTTTTGTTATTAACTGGAAAGCGTAAGCTGATATTTATTTTGTTGAGATGTATTTGAATTAAATTTAGATATTTATTGTGGGGGCATTAGTATATAATGAGTCTATGCCCAAGCTGTTAATCGATTCATTAGTTAGGTTATTTTATTTAAATAGATCTTTATTAAATAGATCTTCGAGTTTTTTTAGGTGAGAAGGACCTATCGTACCTAGTAATTGTGATTATATTTTAGCAATGGCACGCGCAATTTTATTGGTACGACTACCGGTACCTGAGATTCTGAGCCGCATTTGGGTATTACGTTTGTGGGTGATTGGGTAGTCTATATAATGTTGGGATAGTGGGGTGATAAGCAATATATGATAAGAAGGTTTTATTATTTTTTATTAGTGGTTCATAGGATTTGTTGAATTTGGCTATTTCTTTGTATATAAAGGTGAAATAAGTTTCTTAATAAATGTCTTCATCACATAGGAGCTGGAACTCGTTATAGTCAGATTTATCTATAATTATAAAGACGACACCTTTGTATGTGGTGTAGATGGTGGTGTTCTAGTTGTTAGCTAGGCGGTGTATTTTAGGGATACTTGAATCCATGGATTGGGTGGTTGTAGTAGAGATGATTACCTGCATAAAACACTTAGTAAAATCTGTTTCCTCATGTTTGTAGTTTCGGGCGACCATTTTAGCTGTTATTTTTAGGTAATTTCTAGTGGCAAATTAAAATCCTATACTTAGGATTTTCATCTCAGTGTGGGATAGTATATTGTTGAAGAGGTTTTGGATAAATCAGGGCGTTCAATGGATCTCAATCAAATGTTTAAGATTAAGATGCCTAGTTTTTCGTTAAGTGTACTGTTCTGGTTAATGTTGAAGTATTTGACCCGAAAAAGTGTGTGAGAGAGAGAGGGAGAGACAGAAAGAAAGACAGATAGAAGATAAATAGTTAGAGGGAGAAGTGCAGTTCTACTGAGCGTTAGCAATTAAGTTCGGTCCGCGTATTAGTTAAAAAGGTCAAGAGGAAGTAGCCGAGTCACAGCCTTTAGTAAGGAGAAGTTTAAAAAAGATATTGCAAACACTTTTGTAACTATACTCTTTTCTAACCCATGTCCTGAGTTGTGCCTTATTGCTCTGCTTGTACACGCATAGAAAGTTCGCGAGATAAAAATTAATCAATTAAAAGAAAAGTAATTCAATTTGTCGAATAATGAAAATTCTGTCAAATATTTGACACGACGTATTGATGACTGTCAGTCTTTAATTTGACATGAAATAATTGAAAGAAATAATTCATAAATGGAGAAGCCAAGACAAGTGTTCTCTTTCTGTCGAATTCACTTGGGCATCAATAAAAAAAATTCAAGTATAAATAAATCTTATAAATCAAAAGGGAAACACACAGAAAACATAAAAGTATCCGTTGATACAGAATAAATAAAATAAAACTTATTTTCAAAGAAAACACGTATATCCGTATGCATAACCCTAATTCAACTAACTTGACCACATCTATTCTGTCGTTAGCATTGATTTTCACAATTTTTCATGGAAGCAGGTAGTTACAGGAGAGGCCAAATAAAGGTCACCAATATCCAGTGTATAATTCGTGCTATACAACCGAAAATGTTCAAACATGTATCTCCAGGTCGTCAAACCACTTCGCTATCCCTTCCATCACCATCAAGAATAGAGAAAAGCAATGCCTTTTCGTGAAAATTTGTCTGAAGAGAAGAGAAGCGAACATCCCACTGTCTTGTTAAGAGCGGCCATTTTCGCTACACTATTTCGTAACGTTATAATGATTGTGTTAAAAACTAAAATAGGTTGTTATTTCGCCAAATAGAGATGTTGATCAAATCGTTACAGTTTAACTTTTAAAAAACTTTGCATTACGCACATTGTTTACATATTATTAGATACCTACTACTTAGAAAAACAGTAATGTAACGTTACATAATGTTTTGATTTAGCTGTGTATGATATAAAATAAGAATGTGTGACTATTGAATAGTATTAAAGTAAAATACACTAATGTTTTGAGGCTTGGCATGATTTACATATTTTACATCACCCGCAGATGTACTTACGACAAAAATGTTATCCTATAACTGCTGTAACCACGGATATCAGGGTAAACGGAAAAAAAAGTATAGGGAAACCTCCACTAAATTTTAAAGATAGATAGCGAGCAATTTTTTTAACATAGATCACCCCAAACAAGGCAGACCGCCACTGTAGACGTAAGGGCTACTAAGAAACATAATTTATTTTTTTTAGGGGGATGGGGGGGGTCAATTTAAATTGGGAGCTGTGCAGCGAGATATCATTTTACATTAGTTATAAATTTCTGCATGTCAGTACTGCAAGGAATACAGGGAGCAGGGAAGGAGTTCCAGAGTCCAGCAACACGAGGAAAGACGATTTTCGAGTAGAAAGCTCTTCGGCATCTGGGGACCTCCACAGTGAATGGATGGTATTTGGCAGATTGTCGGGTTGGTCTAGTGAATTTGCGTCGTGGGGGCACCAGAGCAGCAAGTTTATCAGAGCACAGTCCATTGAAGTACTTGTAAAACAGGTACAAAGAAGAAGAAATAAATGATATAATGCGAACAGAGTAATTAAGAAACTGCTAAGTCGATCTAGAACATCCCGGAAATCTATTTTGTTATTTTGTATATGAAAGAATAGATGCAATACAACTTAAATAAGTAAAATATGACAGTTAATTTTCTGGTGGGTAGCGAGATTATTTGCGTCACTTATTGTTGTGGTATCACGTACAAGAACTGAGGCAACGTCGCCCCGCTTTTTTTGCCTTCACTACCGCCTTAGTACGAATGTAGAAATTGGGGAAATAAATGTATGGATAATAAATACAGCGGTCTAATTCGAGTGTTCTCTCTCAGCTCAGAAGATATAATAAGAAAAAAGAGCTGAACGATGGATTTGGTGTCGTGCTTATTCCCTTTAAACATACGCTGCTTCGTGGTATCTTAATATTATTAGGATAGTCTATGGATTACTGACGTACTTTTAATATTTTGAATGTACTGTATTTAATTTTTCACACTTTTATTGAAATAGACAGTCTTTTTTGTGTGTGATACACACGTAATAAGATGTAAATATTCTGACATTGAACAGAAAAAAAAACAGACAAAAAACACTATAAATTAAACAAAATATAATGCGTATTTGGATCATCTTTGTCGAATTCGTCACACTTGGTTACTATTGAAGTAATTAAGTATTTTCATCATGCGAATAGCAACAAAAAAATCTTAAAACAAATTAAAATAAAATGACGTAAAATTCTACTTAGTGGTCAAACCCAATCACATACCATTGGGCGTAAGTTACAACAGTAAATGTGAGAATAAATTGAAGAGTATGAATGTAAAACGCGATAACCGTTATTTTCGAAGTTGTAAAATTACTGCTACTAAAAGTGTCCTTTTCCATCACCCCAACACACTCTAGATATGTTTGTTATATTGATCTGATAATTGCATATTATATATAGAGATATGTTGTGCGTCTGTACACCAGTAACACATTTTTAAACGTAATAAATGCATTGTGGAATATTAAGATATATTAACTTCTTTTAGCAATAGAGTACATTGAATTAATATTAAATTCCCAACAAATAAAGGGGATACTATAACCGGAAATTGAAATATTGAGATCTTCAGTCTGAGGTTTAACCAACTGACCTATTTGCACTTCATAAGTAAAGCTTAAAACAAAATAAGTATAGCTTCGCTGTGACGTTATAGATTTATGATTTACGTTGTATTTCAAAACATGAATTCAAACAATAAATGAATGGGTGTTGGAAATTATTGTAATTATTCATGGCAATTTATTTTGCTTTAACTACGTATTGTATGTAGTTTTTAACAGGCATATCATCTCATTAGACTGGCAAAATATTCCACCAGAGTCTACTTACTCAATTTTAAGAAAATTTATTGATCGCGATTTTCATTCGAACTTTCAATGTATTACTGCAACCTGATGAAAACAATATTCAATAAAATTCATTCAGAGAAGAACACCAGAAAATTAAAAATACGGAAATATTTTCTTTCAAAGTCGTTAAAGTAGGGTTTGCAGCCTAAAATCAATTAAACATTTATAACCCTGTAAGTTTTTTTAATTAATATAATCGTGTTTATAACAAAAACCTATCTAAATTATATAATATACAAATAATTCATGACTAGCGAGACCCCGTAGAAATTCCACGGTGCTTTCTACATCATTGTGTATAATTTTCTTTTAATAGTAATAGTCTTTTTGAATATTAAATGTCTGCCAGGCTGACTTCTATTAAGAGAAAATGACTATTTCTTCTTCCCTAAAATAATTGTCATTGTCACCTAAATATTCTTTAAAGGAATTAAATAAATATCTACTTCATTTATTTATTTAAGATTGGAGGAATTGCACTATTTTTTAAATAATACAATGTCTCTCTCTTTTTACCGTAAAACTAATTGCCAACTAAATATTTCTTTTAATCAATAAGACGTATGTCACTTTTAGAAATGTATTTATTTGAAATGCTACTATAATAGTCGACGGTACGGCATCATTTGATTTAGAAACAATTACTTTAAAGATAGTATGAATTCAGAAGTGTTTACCTTAAATACTCCAAATTAATTACCAATCACCATATTTACTAATCGAATTACGTGTGAAGGATGATGACGTACGTCGGGACCTGAAGTGACTCAGTGTATTATTTTATAGATACTAGACAACCCGCTTCTGCAAGTTGTATATTCGGATTGACAATTTAGATTATGTAAGTTAATCGGACAACTGTTCTCATACTAGATGTATTTGTCGCAAGGCTTCAGTAGATTTAACCTCCCACGTTTATCAGCTGCGCTTGGTCTTATTTACTCTACAGGTTAACTTGGCCTCGTTCTGTTGGCCATGACCTGCTTGAAGTCTTAATAATTCGTAATTTCAATCTAATATCATCCGTACGGAAGATCGAACCTTCAACCTCTAGAAGACTGTCAATTAGAACTGATTGATATGTTGTAGTCGTACTAGTACTGTACGGGTTGCGTCACGGATATTGCAGATGCGATCATAGACCATCCGTGACGAAAATACATACACAAATCTACTACATCATTTAACATAACCAAACATAATAATTCGCTTTACTTCAGTATAATCAATATAGATGATATTGAAATTCTGATCTTTTTTTGTGATATAATTTACATTACAAATACACTATGTAAATATGATATAAAAAAGCAATTAAATGCAGTGCTGGAAAAATGAGCTAGTCTTTCTCTAGATGTTCACAGATATATTACAAACATTGCAGAATAGTTATGGCAGTACACCGTTTAAGAAAGCGAGATAAATACATAGATAGCGACGCGAGAGAAGTGTGAGATGTTCATTTTCAATTAAGGCTTATTAGAAAAATTAAAATGGAATGTTTGTTTAATCAAGTCTAACTCCCCGAGCTAAGGTACAATTAAGACAGTATTTCGCGGGAGAAACAACCTATTTAGGGAGAAACGTTTGTTCACTTATCTCTCGTATAAAAATAGATTACAAGAAGAATACCCGCCCATGGTGTCATATAATGACGGCATGTTTGTGCGTATCATCATATAACAACATCTGAATAATATTTTTAATGTGTCGACATCTATGTGCCATCTTCAGTCACATAATTGTCAGCCGCTTACAGCAATCGGCTAAAATACTCCGGTCTTCCCGACAGATTTATATTTAAATCGATCACCGTGGAGGCGAGTGGAGCGATTTGCCCCGCCACGGGGGGGGGGGCTGTATACTCCGTCTTAGAGTATTAATGGCGTGCTTCATCAGAGACCATTGTAAATTGAGGTGTACTCTACGAACGCCTCTCCATCGCTATTATTCGAAGGAACAAATTGAGACTTCCCCCGGCTTGCTAAGTCAGCAGGCCATTTGATGAGACTTCCTGATATTCCGAATATATGCGTTTATTAATATGGCGGTTGAAAAAGATTTTCCTAGAACTTTTAAATGTTAATCTAATATTCATATTTTATCAAATGTTGAATAATGGATATATTGAAGAAATTTATCATTTTTCCATATTGTTAATAAACTGAAAGTTAGATAAAATATCAGTTCATCATTTTTACATTCATACAAATTCGGTACACAGTGCAACCATTTTAAAGGAAACATATGATAGCCAGTAGGTAGCAACTATAACCAGAAATAAATATCATGGAGTAGAAATATCTTGAATCAGCTGATACAAATTCGTTTTCTGTTGGAAATTCTTGTCCATCTTATTTTAAAATATAAACCATCAGCACGATCTACCTAAAGATATTAACACGTCGGAAAATATTTTTGAATTCGCCGTTAATTTGATAACTTTAATTTAAATTGTAAAACATGTTTAGTATCAGATTTATTTACGAGCGGTTTCATAAAGATACAATGTTTTATTTTTAATGTCTTAATTGTGAAATATATAAACGATAACATTGTTTGTTAATTCAATATGCTACTGTTTCATGAGATATGAATACAGTAACATATTATATATTCGGATCAAGTTCATTTCCACATATTCATACAGGAATTAAGTTAAAATAGCATAGTAATAGGTATAACATGAAGTGTTTTTCTGTTACAAAAGTATGGCTACCAGATATTTGACTTTTCTATATAAGTCATACTATATTAAAATTATTTCCAATTAAAAGTACTAAATTATTTTGTAAGTTTACTTTTTCTTTCATTTTACTTTAGTTGAAGTTCTCAGAAATAAACAAACCCCTCCCTGGAGCTAAGACTTGATCTCTCTACGAGATACATAGATATTCGAATATTCTATTAAAGATCATTTAGTTCTAAAACTTTGAGTTAATACAAAAGTTAAGAACATTAATGTTCCTCTTCGCAATCGACTAGTTTACTAAGTTATAGTATATATTTCTTGTTGTCTCTTGGTCTTATCGGATTACATGACAAGAATTCATCTAGTCCGGTTGAGTATCGAGATACATTCTGTTACTTGAGGTAACCTTACTTGGAAAAGTGCATCATTTCTTGTGTGAGCCGGTGTAGAGCTGTACCGTCAAAATTTTATTTGGGCTTCGAAAACTATATTATTTTTAATATCTGCTAAGGTGTTACTTGCAGAGTGAAGTATCCGCATGCCATGTTGTCATGACAAACCTTACAATGGAGATATCGAATACTATCGAGGATGGTGTCTAGTAGATAATTCAAACCATGTAACTATACGTGTACGAAAATGTCTGAGGATATGAGTTAACCATTTCTCTAATTTAATGCACATACTTCTAATTACTTCACATTAAAATAAAGAATGAGTGAATAAAAGAAAATAATAGGAAAACTGAACGAAGACAAACACAATAGAAACTGATAAATAATAGTTTCGACGTGAAACTGATCCAAGTTTCAAGTAATCACATGAATTAGTGATCACTTATTCGAAGCCTCAGGTGATATTCATGCCTAAAAAGTGATTTTAATTATAACTTTGGTCTAAAGAAGCCGCTGACTAAAGTTAAAATTTAGTTAGAAAATATTACATTAATTATTTAAGTTGTTCGACATAATCTTATTAATGTTGTTCTATATTTAATATCACACTCTCTAGTTTAATTTACTAGTTTGTATGCGCGTCGCACCAGACAAGGTATGAAGCCAATTTAATACTAATAATTAAAATGGAGATATAATAGAATATAATATGGACAAACACAGACTGAAAAAGACACGGTGACCAGCTCTCAATAACTTTAACTCTAAACAGGGTGGCCAAAAAGTAAGCCCTTAAGACTCCAATAATAAGAGGTGATACAAGGCTTGCTAAGAAAACGTATACCTTTATAATATAATTGGACAGTGATCATCTTATATCTATCTCAAGCTGTATTTACCGATGTATTTCTTGCGTTATAAATAAGATATACTTCCGAAAGGCCAGAAGAAATAGTGAATCGTTCACTGTTAAATTGCAATACATATTTATATATACACTTTTTTGCTTCATATATATATATATATATATGTATATATATATATATATATATATATATATATATATAAAGTATTGTAGTATTCCTAGCAGTCACAATAATGTATAATAATGCATAATAATGTATAGAATTAAAATAAAATAATGGTATGCATGTATGTATATATATATATATATATATTTATATATAGATATATATATATACATATATATGATATTTATATATAGGTATATATACATATATATGATATATATATATATATATATTCATATATATACATATATATTATATATTAATACATATATATTATATATGTATATATATATATTAATATATATATATACATATATATATGATATATATATATATTTATATATATACATATATATATGTATATATATATATATTATATATTTATACATACATATTATATATGTATATCTATACATATATTTTATATATATACATATATATATGATATATATATATATATGTGTGTGTGTGTAAGTATATGTATAGAGCGATAATACATTTTCATTATGTTGTGGTAGTCTATACCCACGAGGGAAATATACAAAACATAAGATTTATTTCATTATGTTTATTTTAATTTAATGAATATTTGATTTTTTCATATAATATTTTAGATTTGATCTACGATTTAATTTCATACTCAAAGTAATATTACGAACAAAATACAAAACTTATATATTTTATCCCACTACGGGTCCCGATACACAAAGGTAATTTATTTGGCGTATTCCCTTAAAACCTGATCCTCACGATCGGAGGACATTTATAAGTTAGTGATCAGGAGTATTTGACGGGAACTTCAGCTATTATCAATAAATATAATCATGAGTACGTGTGTATGTACGTATTTCTGTCTGATCACTACCGAACACAAGACAATAGTTGAGAACGAAGGTCAAATAAAACAATCAGTAGTGTGATGATGGTGATATCAGGTGGTTTGGTATATTCACCACGAAAGTTTAATTATCTGTAGGCTTAAGATCAGTCTGATGCATAGGGTAACACGTTTTCATGTTGTCTTGATCCACACCCGAAATAAATTTAACAAAACAATTTCAGAGAGGAAAGTGGTAATCTAAATATCTGATCGTTTGAATATTAACTAATTTTACTGTGACAAATATATTTGCCTTTATGCTTTTTATGATTTAGTCTAAACATATAACATTTGCCCGTCATGGTTGACTGAACGGTTACACTAGTTATAAATGTATTATTTCATTTGTGTAGGAAATTGAACAGTAACCTTTTCTGATGAAATGCTCTTTATTTATCTCTTAAATGAAATTCTTAAAAGAAAGAAAAAAGATAAAAGAGCGTATAGCATTTATATGTTTAAGTAAAATTGAATATAACCGCCGAAATTCGCCAACATCATCTAAAGCAACTTAGGAACGGCATCAACGTATTTGAAGCTAAGAAAAGAATATATATATTAATTATTATTCACTGAAACTCATACGCCTATTGCACGGACGAAGTTAGAACAAGGTCAGTTTATTTTTGGTATTAGGCTTCGCCAAAAAGGTGGCACGAAAGATGTATAACATGATCGGCCCTATCAAAATCCATGCTGAGGGTTCCTCAAATAGTGAGTCACAATCGTTAATATCGAGAGAAAGAGATAATGCATGGGAGGAAAGGATCATGTATTATTGGAAATGTTTTTATTAACTGCCATATTCTTGTAATATGTGTGTATACTCTAAAACAGATTGACGGCTGTTAATAAATCATTTCTCATTTGTATTTTTACCACTGTGAACACTTTTATAAGAACCAGATACGTTTCAAGATGTATTACTGCAGTTACGTCAGGGATGGTGTCGATCAGAGGGTTTTCGCGGCTTGGCAAGGTTCAACATCGACTTCAAACTCTGGTAAGAAAAACATTTTTTCTGTTCTTTCTTACAGAATACACGTTGCCAGTATGGTTCATCTGAATTTTTTCCCAATGATATTGCTCGATAAAGCTTCAATATTTGTACCCTATTGGCAACACTTTCACAGCCAGAACTTGTCTTGAAACATCCACTGCAAATACATTTTCGGTATCCTTCCGAGTGTTAAATATCATACGCAATCACTGCGAGTAGATTTTTCCTAGTTCTTGCCTTCTGTAGACTATGGTGACAGACTAGTTCTTCCAAAACGGCTACAACACGTGTATCTTCAAATCTAATAACAATAACCACTTGTAATAAACCATGAACCGTAAAATCTTATTTGGTCTATTAGTTATTTTCTAGCCTATCTTTATATGAATCATTAGAATACTATGAATCATTAGTATACTATGAATCTATGCATCTTATTTCCCGTTAACCTCGAATGAGTTTCAGCTTTATTAACTGGTGACAAATCAGTAACGAGAATGTACACGAATAAATACTAACAAATAGCACGAATGACGTATACTTTTATATAACTCTACTAAACAACATATACATCTATAATATTGAACTGATAGTGATAATGGGGGCATATACATATGATATAGACCATATACTTAATTACATGGTGATGGGGTAAACGTTTGTAAATGCGTTAGATGAAAAATAATATTAATTGTCGCGAAGAAGCAGAAAAAGAAAAAAGTCCAAAAAGTTTAAAATAGACAATTAGAACGAGAACACTCATAATAATAAGTATTACTATTGTTTTCAGTTTTATGCGACGGATTGAGTTTACATGAGTGTCAAGACAAAGTAATATATGTCATGATATTTTCAATGAATAAATAAGTTGTATTGTGATGAATAATTATTTGTAGGTTATTTTTTGTAACTTTTCGTTTTACTTCATACAAAGAACCAAACAGAATACGTATTTAATTGAACAATCATTGTTTTCCATTCATTAGAACGAAAACATTGAGAAAACACAGACATACATTAATACCAGAGTCAACAGATTAGAATCTATCAATTATAAAATTAATTCACTTCATCCAAATTTGTGAACTGTTTGACATAAGACATTGATAGGCTTGACAAATGAATTAAATACGCACTCGATCAATCTCTCTCTCTCTCTCTCTCTCTCTCTCTATATATATATATATATATATATATATATATATATATATATATATATATATGTGTGTGTGTGTGTATATATATATACATATTCGTACATATATATGTATATAAATGTTTTAGCATTAATTCTTTTATTCATACAGACATCATTAGTTACATGTGTGCATACATTTTTCAGCTGCGATTTCTCTCGAAATAGAGCTTCGTCAGGCCACGTAAGAATACGGGCCTTTAGGAAGCTCTATTTAAAAAGAAATGACAGCTGAAACATGAATGCGACTATCTAAAAGTAAGATTCAGGTTGTTCCCGATGGTCCATGATCCAAACAACATGGCATAAATGCACGTTATCCCATAGATCTATCATTGGACTTTTATTGTTCTTGATTTTCGTAAACGACTTCCCTGATGAGATTGTGTCTGATATGGGTATATTTTCTAACGATACGACGTTCCACTATCGCCATGAGGATTAAAACAGACGCGCACATATCCGAGGTAATGGCTGAATCTATAGAAAGTGACCCCCAGTCTGTAGTGGAATATGTGCCATATAGTTAACATTTAATGCTGCGAAGATAAAGTTGCTTTCTTTCAAAAACTACAAGTCACATCTTCAACCACGGCAAATAACAGGTTACCCGGGAGTCAAACATTCAAACTTCCTTGGCCTAACATTCATAGGTAACACAAATTAGGAACAAATACATAGAAGATATTGTCAAGGCTGCTGCAAGAAGGTACATCGCCCAACCGTGCTAGAACACTTCGTATACATGACAGTATCCTATACATCTACAACTCCACGGCCCATCTGTTGTGGTGAACCATCCACTACTTTCTCCGTCTTAGATCAGGCCCCAAAACGAGGATCCAATTAAATAGGTCCCTCACTATCTACCAAGCTCCAGCCACTGTCCAATCGCCGCGATATAGTCTCCTTGTGTGTGTTCTACAAGTACTTTAATAGAATGTGCTCCGAGGAACTTAGTGCTTTAGTGGCCCTTCGACGTAAATACACTCGACCAACCCGACAACCAGCTAGAGCCCATCCATTCATTGTGAAGAGCCTTAGATGCCGGAGACCCTTCTACTCCAATAGCTTCTTTTCCCGAGCTACCGACCTTTGGAACTGGCGCTCTGCTCTTTCTCACCAAGGCTGTACCAAAATGCAGAAATGTAAAACTAACGTGAACAAGTATCTCGCTGCACAGCTCCCAATTTAGGATGACACCCCTTTAAATGTAACTCTAATTCTAAGTAGCCTCTTACGTCTACAGTGAAAAGTTGCTTCATTTGGAGTGGGCGAAGTTAGCAAAAGACTATGTAGCCAATCATGTGTGTATGAATAAAATAATTTATACTAGACTACACCTCTAGTTATTATTTAGTGCTATTACATAAACACCGGTGTTTCACTTGATTTACATCAACAAAACATAATTACAATTAATATAGGTATGTAAATGTATATACAAATACACATTAAAATATATATGAAAATGAGTGTATGCATATATACGTATGTGTGCATATTTATATGTATATCTGTATGTATAATATATATATATATATGTGTATATTCAATATGTATACCGATATATATATATATATATATATATATATGTGTATATATATATATATATATACATGTAATTTCATGTATATACGTATAATATTATAATGTGATATAAGATAATGTCTATAAATGTTAAGTATGTACATCAACAGTGTTCCAAACGTGAGTAGGACTCAGAAGTGAATTGTGAAAATATGGTTATGACATTTTAGCTACACAGACACATCCGCGTTTCATCATCCCAGGAATGGTCACGATTCTTACGAGGATGAAACGTTGACGCATCTCAATTTGAAATATGTGTCCGTATGTGTAAACCGTTCGTTTCTTTATTAGTACAATATTATATATATATATATATATATATATATATATATATATATATATATATATATATATATATATGATATATATATGGGAAAATGAAAAAGGAAAACAAAAAAATGGATGTTTTTTATGTGTACATCAACGTTTCGTCTTTATTTATAAGACTTCATCAGGATGATAATATAGAGAAAAATGTCATGCAAGTACAAATACATGTAGGGTGTACATATTGGGAGGAAAAAATAAAATAAAATAATGGCCACTACTGGGTGGACGTCCGTACTTGGTGGAGAATAAAAATGAATGATGAAGAAAATGAGTGGGGAAGAAGTGGAAAAGTTGGGGGTGAGCAAGGACTACTGTGGCTGGTAGTAAGAGAAAGAGGTGAGGGGATAAGCAGGGATAAAATGGATGGCAGAGAGGGAGTGGAGGAGAGGGAGGAGGGAGGTGTTTGACCAGATTGCTGCGGTCAAGATTGAAGGGGAAAAAGTAAGTTAGAATGTTTGTGTGTGGGAGGGTGTATGCAGAGAAAAGGAGGATGGGTAGAGAAGGAGGGGGGCTGTGATTTTGGTGGATGGGCGAAAGTTATGGTCTTAGAGAGCGTTTTGAGAAAATGAGGGAATTTATGAAGGGGGTATGGAAGATTGAGGGCATGAGAGAAATAGTTGAGAAGGGGAATGGGTGAGGAGGAGAGGGAGGATTTGTTGTGATATGGTATGAAATATTTGAAATATTTGGAAAATGATAGAACTGAGTGAGGGAGTGGAGGGGTGGAGGAAGGAGGTAATTGAACGTGAATTAAAGAAACGATTAACTGAACGCAAAAGGGGCATACAAACAACAACACTCTCAGTGCACTTTTCACCCATGCACTAGAACATGGTAATGCGTTCAGATTTGAACAAGCCAAAATCACAAAATACATCCACAACAAATCTCGGCGAAAATTATTGGAAACTGCTCTCATCACCGCCTCCACCACTATCAAGCAACGAAATGGCTTCTTTAACCTATAACCCTTTATAAGCAAGATCATCCTTACGAGACCGAAGACTCTTGCCTGATCATAGATAACATTTATTTTCATCTGTAACCTTTATGACACTTTTCCACTTACTCACACCCTTCCTTTTTCTCAATGAATCTTCACTTTCTCCTTACTCATTCCGTTTTTCCCTCACATTTTTAACACTGCAGTCCAATTAAACTTTCTCATGTTCCAAATATTTCAAATATTCCATACCCACCCGTTCAATTACCTCCCTCCTCCACCCCTCCACTCCCTCACTCACTGCTATCATTTTCCAAATATTTCAAATATTACATCTATCACAACAAATCCTCCCTCTTCCCCTCTTCCATACCCCCTTCTTAAATTCCCTCATTTTCTTAAAACGCTCTCTAAGACCATAACTTTCGCCAATCCACCAAAACTCATCCCCCCTCATTCTCTACCCATCCTCCTTTTCTCTGCATACACCCCCCACCCACACACAAACATTCCAACTTTCTTTTTCCCCTTCAATCTTGACCGCAGCCATCTGGTCAAACACCTCCCTCCTCCCTCTCCTCCACTCCTTCTCCTCCACTCCCTCTCCTCCACTCCCTCTCTGCCATCCACTTTACCCCTGTTAATCCCCCCACCTCTTTCTCTTACTACCAGCCACAGTAGTCCTTGCTAACCTGCCATCTTTCCACTTCTGCTCCACTCATTTTCTTTATCATTCATTTTTATTCTCCACCAAGTACGGACGTCGACCCAGTAGTGGCCATTATTTTATTTTATTTTTTCCTCCCAATATGTCAACCCTACATGTATTTGTACTTGCATGACATTTTTCTCTATATTATCATCCTGTTGAAGTCTTATAAATAAAGACGAACCGTTGATGTACACATAAAAAACATCAATTTTTTGGTTTTCCTCTTCCATTTTCCCATCACGTCGGATTACCTTCATCCTTCTCTTCCCATAATATATATATATATATATATATATATATATATATATATATATATATATATATATATATATATATATACGCAATAATAACCAGTAAATGAAATTAATCTTAACATTTTACTGCAGTTTTATATGTCAGTCAACCACCATCCATTCAACACCGTTATAGCCCGGCTGAAAACGATTGTAATAAATTAATTGAAACAACTTTCGAACAATAGAACATCAAACCTACAGATTCTACATACATACATTTGACATAAAGACTTGATGGGTCATCCAAAGAATTGAACATATAAAAACAAGTTGTTTATCTAGAAGTACCACGTGTTGTATAGTAAAGTGTGTGTTTATATATATATATATATATATATATATATATATATATATATATATATATATATATATATATATATATATATATATATACTTTGGTAGATCCTTTCAATAGTCCGAATCACGATCTTAGTTTCGGAGGGGAATTGGCTGATGAATTTGCCATAATTAGGATTTGTGTCCCAAGTACTTTCAAACCCACCCGGGTCCATCTTCAGGGGAATGACGATACTCCGGTACATACCATGTGTTAGTATGATAGATGGTGTTGGCGGGAATTATGTAATAAGTACGAAACTATCGTGAGAATTATAGACATTTTAGTATATTATTTCTGATATTAACGTTAATTCTGTTCATTAGGGGTTTGCTTTGGTTTTCATATATAGGGCTTCAATTCCCCTCTTGAACTAAGATCCTGATTCGGACTATTGAGAGGATCTACCAAAGGATATCCAGACATAAGTTGTCTCATATATTCAACAATATTTGCCTGCAAGAGAAGATGCTGCCTATATATATATATATATATATATATATATATATATATATATATATATATATATATATATATATATATATATTGTTGCAGTTTTCTGTAGAGATATCTCCGTAGTATGGGAAGTGTTCTTCGAACAATTCGGTAAGTTAAACCATGGTAGGTTAGACTATAAGAGGTAGGATCATCGCTGAATTCAGAATAGGTTGCTTCATAAATGTTTGATTATATTATCAGAATGTATCGTAGAGAAGATATTACGGCAGGGATATAGTGTGAGACAATGACAAGGAAGTTGAGAGGGGCACGGGTAGAAAGGAAAGGAAGAGAGGGGGAGGGATATAAAGTGGTATATAGATAATGTAAAAGGAAATATGCTACACACCCTTTTTAAGAGATCTCTTTTGGGCAACGCCGAATAGCAATGCTTGTTCAAGATACAATTAATGTCTTCGATGTGCATACTGTTAGTCTTACGTTTCCACAACTGTTATTGTAAGATAACGCAAGTTAAGTGTAGTTGATTTAAAACAGTAATAAATGCTTCCATATTGAGTACTGTTGTAATATTTGGGATGGTAAATAACGTGCAGAAACGTATCTTTAATCTGCACTTTTTCTCTGCACTCTCTGCTAATCCTTACCCAAACCCTATCCCTAACGCTATCTTCTACTCTGGACTCTCTTTTAAACAGATGTGATGCTAATGCTCTGAGTAGTTTCTATAAAATACTATTATGACATGATTTATTAAGAATTGTATAAACTAATTGATGCTTCTTTTATCCCAGCTCGTTTGACTCGTTGATTTAGTGGTCTTCACAATTTCGCTGTTCTGATTCCTCATTGTAATACAGCTGTCTATTCCAGTAGGTTCTTTCCAAGAACTGCATGTTTCTGAAACACTTTCCTGCTAACTTTTACCCCCTACATATAGCATATGTTCTTTTTTACAAAAAAAAAGCCAATATGGATCTGGTGTATTTTCGTTCTTATTAGCCTTTATATCAAGTGGATTCATACCTGGTCTGGAGCGATTTAAGTGATAAAAATTGTAAAGGTGTAACGGAAACTGCTATATTCCAACTCTTAATACTATATTATTATTATTATTATTATTATTATTATTATTATTATTATTATTATTATTATTATTATTATTGTAAGAAAATGAAAAGTTGCAAAAATGAATTGTGGACGAGTCCATTGTGAGTGGGACGTCGAGAAAAAAAGAAAGCGACTTGATAACACTTAAAAAAGAGAAGGTTCCGCGGTGCAAGCGAGACTTGAAAGGTGCTGCTTTCAGAGAAGCGAAGAGCCAGAGCGCTTGGTGATCGGAGAATCGAAGTACCGGAAGAATGGGAGTTTACCGATGTTTATGGCAACGATGAAGCTTTATTGGTGATTGTAGGCAAGCCCGCCTTGCTGTTAGGCTTTCGTGTTCGCTGACTAAAAATGCGACTGATAAGCAAGTTGGTACGTGAAGGAATCCCCTGACTTGTATTTCATCAAACAGACACTTGGAAGTGCTTGTGGATCAATTGAGTCAGTTCACGCCCGGATTGACAATACAGATCAAACTGCTTTCCAATCGGATGTACATATGAACGAGTTTCTAGCAGAAATCAAGTATGTTACCTCAGCAAGTAACACATATTCATGAGACAAAAGTATGTTAAAAGATTTGTTTGGTATGTGGGTGCGTAGCCGGTGTAAACCATCCAGTGATGGGAAATAAAGAAAACCAAAGTGTTTCTATATACGTTCTGTTCTTTCCTATTCTTCTTCGATCTTACCGGGTACCCCAAAAGAACGGGTAATGCAACATTATTATTATTATTATTATTATTATTATTATTATTATTATTATTATTATTATTATTATTATTATTATTATTATTATTTACTCACTAGGAGTTATCACACTGGTCATCGTCAGTGGTCACCCACTGCCGACAACCTGTGGTATTACCTGGAGTCTGAGTGACAACAAGTCTCCTCAGGCCTCCAGTATGCTCCACCTCTTTTCGTTCATCACCGCTGATGACCTTGCGGTAATCGCAACAGCCACCTACCAACGATTTCCCGCTGATAAGGGCCATTGGTCCCCTCTGGGGCCCGAGTGGCAACAAGCCTTCCCAAGGTCCCAGAGCTGTCCGCGCTCTTATAGTGGAGGTCTGGTTTTGCGCTTTCCCTCCTCGACCCTCTGTCTATAATTTTCGTGGCGTCAGCCTATGCTTGCGCCTCTCTCGTGCGGTTGTATTTTGCGCCCGGTTCTGTTTTGTGCTTCCATGTGTTTGTTCTCCATTCGTTGCTTATGTGGGTTGGTTTCCGCATTCGAGGACATTTCTCAGGATTGTAGCTGTTTTGATCATTACTGTCCTTTGTATGGTCTCAGTTATCCCTTTGATTCCTATTTCTCCTGGTCTTTTCTCCATGTTTTTGGGGACTGTTCCTAGTGCTCCTATGATTATTGGTGTTATACTGACTTTCTTCATGTTCCATATTCCTTTCAATTCTCTGGCAAGTTCAGTATATTTGCTTCTCTTTTCCGTCTCTTTGATCTTCACTCTGTGACCTGCTGGAACGGCGAAGTCCACGATTTTGCAGGATTTTTCTTTCTTGTTGATTATTATCATATCCGGTCTCCTTGCTGTTATGGGTTTGTCTGTTTGTACATTCATATCCCATATGATTTTGTGTTTTTCGTTTTCTAGTACCGTTTCTGGTTTGTGTTTGTACCGTTTTCTTGCATATTCGAAATTCAGTTGTTTGCACATTTCCCGGTGTACTTCTTTCCCCATGCTGTCATGTCTGTTCTTGTATTCCCTTTGTGCTAGCTTGCTGCATTCACTTATTATATGATTTATCGTTTCGTCTCTTTGTCCACACAATCTGCATTTGCTATTTTCCTGGGTTTTATCTATCTTTGCTTTAATAAAGTTTGTCCTAATCGCATTGTTCTGTGCGGCCGTCAGCAGAGATTCCGTTTCTCTGTTCAGGTTTCCTTTTCTTGGCCATGCCCAGCTGTTTTCATTGGCTTCATCGCTTGTGAGTCTTATAAAGCGTCCATGTAGTTGTTTTTCTTCCCACTTTTCCTTTCTTGTCTTTTTGTTTCTGGGTTCAGTGCTTCCGGGGTTGTTTGTTGGGCTGGTGTCTCTTGCTGTGGTGATCAGTCTTTCCGTGTTCTGGGTTACATATTTCTCCAGCTCTTTTTTGGTGTTTTCCACACAGTCTTCTATACTTACCAGTCCTCTACCTCCTTCATTTCTTCTCACGTAGAGTCTGTCCGTGTCGTCTTTTGGGTGCAAAGCATTGTGCATAGTCATTAGTTTTCTTGTTCTTTGGTCAAGGTGCCTGAGTTCTTCTTTGGTCCAGCCTATGAATTGTCCAGAGTATCTTAATAGTGATACAGCCCATGTGTTTATCCCTTTTACTAGGTTTCTGCTATATAGTTTAGTTTCTAAGAGTTTCCTTGTTCTTCGTAGATATTCTTTTCCAATCTTCTCTTTCATTTCTGTATATTTGATTGTGTCTGCTTCCAGAACTCCCAGGTATTTGTAGCTATCTTGTTCTCCTAGCGCCCTCATCTCCTCTTGGTTGGGGAGTTCTATACCTTCTGTCGTCTCCAGTTTTCCTTTTTTGATCTCTAGCAGTGCACATTTTTCTATTCCAAACTCCATTTGGATATCCTGGCTGAATATCCTGGTTGTGTTTATCAGCTTTTCCAGTTCTTTTTTGTTTTTTGCAAACAGTTTAAGGTCATCCATGTACATCAAGTGGTTTATTCTTTGTTCTGTATCCGTAAACCTGTATCCGGCATCACACTTTCTGAGTATGTAGTTGAGTGGCATCATGGCTATTATAAACAGTAGTGGTGATAGGGAGTCTCCTTGAAAAATGCCTCTCTGTATTTTTATCTCAGACAGGTATTGTCCTCCGGCTGTCAGTTTTAGTCTCCATGTTTCCATCGCTTTCTGGATGAGATTAATAATCCTGTCTGGTATCTTGTATATCTTTAAGCATTCAATTATCCATGTTTGGGGGATTCTGTCGTAGGCTTTCTTGTAGTCAATCCATGCCATGGTTATGTTCTTTTGTCTTCTCTTCACCTCCTTCAGGGTCTTTTGATCAATGTATAGTAGATCATGTGCCCCTCTTTGTCCTTTCCGGCATCCCTTTTGTTCCTCGGGGAGCAGTCCACGATTGTCCAGGGATTGGTAGATTTGTTCTCTCAGTTGTGCTGTGAGAATTTTCCACATTATTGGTAGACATGTTATCGGTCTGTAGTTGCCGGGGGTCGTTCCCTTTTTGGGGTCTTTTTGTATTAGTGTTGTTCTTCCTTCCGTCATCCATTCTGGTACGTCTGTTTTATGGATACATCCGCTCAGTTTCTGCGCTATTCTTTCATGCAGGGTCGTGAATTTTTTAAACCAGTATGCATATTATTATTATTATTATTATTATTATTATTATTATTATTATTATTATTATTATTATTATTATTATAATATTATTAAATAATAATAATAATAATAATAATAATAACAATAACAGTAATACTACTACTACTACTACTACTACTACTAATAATAATAATAATAATACCTTTTTAGGTAAAAATAAGTAAGTTCACAATATTTATATCTCGAAAAGGTAATGCACTGTTAGCAAATTTATTTACATATTCGAATACTTCTAGAATATACATTATATGGTTAAATCTGCAAACATCAACTTTTATTTGCAATATAGCTGTACAACATATTTAAACTTGGTGTTAACTGTGTTATATAGCCGCGTAGGAAAATCGGCGTTGAGTTTCAAAATGACCAGTTATGGCGGATACAATCTAGTCAACTGTGATGCATGAAATCTTGTCCGTACATCAAATACGCAGCACTGTTTAAATTAAGAAGCCTAACATCAACTTGTTCGCTCTCATAATCAGTATAAAGCTTGCAAATCAAGAACTCTATATGGACTTATTTTTTAGGGTTCGGATGGAGATGACGTATGACAAGATAATGCACTCGGAACATCCTAGTAATCCCTACTGCATGTCATCTAATTCTCTCTGTGAGCGACACAAAAAATCTCGCCTCAAATGCCGGGATCTTTGAAAGATCCTTTCCGACAGTGTCACGGAGCAATCGCGAACAGCTAGGCCCACAAATGTCGCTGGAGCCCATTTTCAGAACAGAACCTATAACTTACACGCATAGATATAATGTAATGATTCATCGCTACAACAAAAGATCAATATTACATTACTGCGTGTAATCCAATAACTAATTTTCTTCCTGGTAGGCACACTTAAATAGAAATCACTACGAAAGATCAAAACAATGTACGTTAGGGTAATTATTCATGATTAACAGAGTTCAATTCCTTACAGTTCAACTCTGAGACCATATGCATGTATTATAAGCTTGTTCATGCCACAAAGGAAATAGATAAAACTGTAGACCGGCATCATATGCTAATTCACCCACACCGACATATGAGATTCTATTTTAGTCTATTGCATGTAAACAGACATATACATTTGATGATATATATTTTTAATAATACACTTATCATAGAATTAATGGATATATATAAATATATATATATATATATATATATATATATATAGATAGATAGATAGATAGATAGAGAGAGAGAGAGAGAGAGAGAGAGAGGGGGGGAATACTAGGTAACACTATCGCATAAAAACCTTACGTAAAATGATCATCTATTTCCGGGCACCCAGATTATAATGATCGCTTATTCCGGATGAGGTTGCATTTTAATGACATATAACTGAATAATTTTAAAAAGCAAAAAAGTAGTCGCTTATTGTGGGTGGAAGTACCAGCTCTTGGGCATTTTATTGCTGAGAAAAAAGGGAATAAATAAGTTATTTTATATCAGTTAAATGATAGGGTTCATTTCCAAAATATATTTTATTAATGAAAATCTAGACACTTCTCTAAGTAATAGCGCTGTATATATATACATATATATATATATATATATATATATATATATATATATATGTATATTGTACAAGAAATGGTTGTTGAGGCTGAAATTCTTGGGTAAAGTCTCATATTTAAATATATTCAAACTAGAATAAATTTATCTTTTATTTTAACATGAGTCATCAACATCACATGCTTTTCTATAACCTTCCCGCTATCCTTATGTTTGAGTGGCAATACTAAAAATCAATAAGAAATATATTTTTAAGAGGTAAATATGCGCGATGGGAGTTTAACGAGACCGCTAAAAATACATGTAAAGCCTATTGAATCGTTAAAGGTTTAGTTTTCATCAACAAGTCAGTAATTATTAAACTAATAGCATGTGTAAATGTATATTTTCAGCACCAGTAGAAAATATTACACAAACACTGCTACACCCACAAATGATTTCCGCAAAATGATAAAATGGCCAAAATGTAAGAAAACAAATAGTTGCATATCCTTTAAGCGCTATAAGTTGTCACTTTACGTTAAACATATCCGACACTGATACCTCACTTTACATCTAAAATATTTCTTTTGTGTTATTTATTTTACTAAATGGTGTCTATCCTTTTGAGATGTAATCACGTAATAATGTAGTATTTAATTTTTCAATGTGGGTTAATAAGTAAATAGTGCAGGGTTTTAATAATAAACAACCGATTTTTAATTTAATTTCAATTTAAGTTTCATTATGTAATTTACTCAATAACTATGCAGTTCAACACTTGTTAGATTAGTGCTGATCTAGACAGAAACAAGTGTCAAATTAATACGGATATAAAGTAAATAAAGATAAATAAAATGGGTATTTCAATTAAAATATGGATCCTCCCCATCTTAAAAGAGCTACCATCTTCAAGACCTCTGTAAAAGAATAATGATTTTATTAATGACAAAGTATACTTTTCATAATTACCACATCAATATTATAGCAAAATATATTAGAGCACACCCCCAAACCTGGTATAATAGATATGGCCACCTAGAGAGCCGCTTTTGTAACAATAGTTCTGAATATTCATATATATATATATATATATATATATAAATACACTTGGTAATGTTATCTATAAAATGTAGATTATATTTGCATAGTGATAGATAAGGTTTATTTATAGCTAACAATGTTTTACTGATAGGAAGAATAACTTCATTAAATTCAAAACAGATATACAATAATATTTTCCATGCTGTCAATCTAAATTAGACATTTTGAGACTAGACCGAGAAAATCTCAATTATAATGTACGTATTCGTCGATACTAATTGACGGAAATGAGATCACCCAAATGCTAAATTAATTGAACGTACACGCGTTTCGTTCAGATCAAATCATTAACCTTACCCATTTTAAAATAAAATGTTCTAAAATCGAATTTTGTTGTCCCGTCTACATAACTAGTTTTTTAAATGTACTTTTTGTATTTATTGTAATGACATTTTAGTACACATCAAATTGTTACAATTGTCCATGAATATGTTCTAAAATGAGATAACTTTTATTTATTTACAGAAAAGCGAGAAATTATTTATTTAAAAAAAATCAAATTATTAAAATCAATAATTTTAAAGTATAACACTTACTTTCCTTCATAAAAATAGCTTAGAATTATATTTATGTTAGTGCAAAAAGAGACAATGTTATTTAAATATTATTAAACCTTACATACACGCATTATGTGAAGAGATATACCATTATCAGTGGAAGCAAGCTTGTCATAGATACAGGCCCGACTCAAACTGTCTACTAATGAGGAGAGCGATGCTGATTATTGTCTTGCAGCAACTGGATTCTTCTAGTCGTCCTTGATTAGAATCGCGCATAAGTACCGTTTTGATAATATAACCGTCCAAGCAACAGCGAATACTTTTTATTAGGGTTGACATATTCACTAAATGTACGGAAACGAGAGACCTTCCCGACTGTTTAACACCTGACATTAAAAAACGCGTCAGTCTCCGTTGAGATCACAGATAAAAGAAAGTAAGTTAGAAAAGAAGGGAAAGTGACCTCACAGCTTTTCCGATGTCCACGTTACCAAGTATGACCTTCGATTGTGAAACAGCAGACAAATACGCGTTCTCTTAAATGGCTGTATTCGACAGTTTTACATATTGTGAACATTTATATATTTTCATAATTTAGCAATTACTTTGTAGTTTTCTTGGTCTCACAAGCACTAGATCTATGTGCTATAAATATTAATACTAAGTTCTTTTGCATTTTCAGCAAAAAGCAATGAAAAACACTTCTGATATTTTAAAAAATATATAATCTTTGAACAAAGTTTCACAATGTAGTCCTGGTATGAACCAGAGTCTTCCAGATAAATCTAGCTCGTTTAGTTTTCAACGATTATTATCCTGCTAAATAATGTTAAAATATAAATAAGCCTTTTTTAAAAATAGATGTCTAACAGACAACAGATCGGTAAGAATACCTGTATACTTGTAATCTGAGCTTCGGGGAAAACTGTCATAACAAAAACGTACCTTGCTTAAACTGCATAGTATTTTCTTTTTCTTCCCCCTATGCCTAACATCAAACGGAGTTTCCATGAACATAATTTCTGTCAAATAGCTTCCTATATGTCGATCATGTTACCACCAATGTTCTTACGTGAGTGGCACAGCATGATGGTATTATAAATTAATCTCAACATATACTATTTTGTAAACCGTTTACAAATTGTATTTGCCCAATTAACTTGTTTTAATCATCTTAGAACATTCGTAATGATAACCCTGCCAATCAATTCAGCTAAGAAACTCCTAGTATCGTGTGGTTTTTAGCCAAGATAAGTAGCAAACACATAGTAAAAAAATACGTCAGCCCCTATTCAATAGCCTCTTCACGACGACAGAGTGTAACACAAAAGCGTTTTTAAATGTGTTGAAAATGTGGCTCCCGCAAGGTGGACACTGGAGTAGGACACAAACAAAATGTTCACTCAGTATACAAGGATTAATCCATCACTTACTGAAGACGGAAAAAGATCAAATATGGCATCCGAACAGATACAGTATTTTTCTCTTAGCTAAAGTAGTAATTATTTTATGTATGCCCTCGATAATCAATAATATAATGAAATACATACATTTCAGAAAAATATTTTGTTTACATTTAGAAATGCTTGTCGTTTCAGTGCCATCTATTATGTTACTATGGTAAAATTCTTACTTACATCTGATGTTATTTTCAGTTTGCTAAAATACATTTGCTCCGAACAAGTAACATTATTGCGAGACAAATATCCGTGAATGAATATTTTATTTAGATTATCTTTGACATGACTTGTATACTAGACAGTGATAAGTCTCAACATCTAGTTTGACAATATGCGAAAACTCATGAATTTTAACATAGACATAATATAATGGTCTACATTGTTTGTCAGTATGAGTTAGAGATCAGTGAAGCTAGAATTACAATGAACAATGTGAAAACAAATAGAAAAGACAGGGGAAATACAAGAGTAAAAGTACAACTTCGGATGAATTGTAATCTCCCAAATAACCAGATATGTAGCGATATTGAACTAGTGAACTTGTAATAATAGTGTTAAACACGGAATTTTCTTCATAAGGAAAAATTAAGCATAGAATTTGAATATTTCATACATTTTAGCTAAGATCAGCATATGACGTCACAGACAGGAAATCCGAAATAAGACGTGGCGAAAAGAAGAAAAAAATACTCCTTGAACTCTGGGATAATTGTGGCCGGACGCTCTTATTCGAAACTGTGTTGTGTTTCGCCCCCGCAGGTGAGCAGCTGAAGAGAATCTCACATACCATTCGGAAGAAATAAAGGAACAAATGATAAGGGCCGTTGCACGAAAATACTGTTGACATGTGTTATTGTTATTCTGTATTACAGCTACCGGGGGACGGAAAACGGCTACTCTGACTAAGATTAAAGAAATAAAGAGTCTCTGTTTCCTGTTAAATCGCCGCAGTGATGACAACTACTGTGAGCCCCCAAGAGACTTTACTTCTACATGAGCAACCAGTTACATAGCAGAGAGACTAACAGCTGTATCTACCCATCATACAGCGCCCATAGTGATCGAAACACATCTCCTTCAATGTTACAAGACACGTATTACCATGCAATACTAATGATAGTTGAACACATTTTAAGGGATATCTACATCTTACGTGTATGTGTGTGTATGTCAAAACATGACTTATATCATTAATGTTTTTTTAATGTTACTCGAGTATTTATTGAAATCAAATATATTAAAGCCAAAAATACTACAACACACTTGTAAATATCCCTGTGAAAAAAAAGTATTTTAATATTGGATATATTTGATTTTCTTATATTTAGAATATTTTAGATTCCGGTATTTTAAATAACATTCAGATTTAATTTTAAAATCTTTGCGGTTGCATCATTTGCTCGTCCTTGAACAATCGGAACAGTACTTACTGCAGTCCTCAATGATTAAAATATCCAACTACTTTTAGAAATAGAGAATAGTGCATTAATAGTAAATACATTCCTAACAATGACCGGAAATCGAAGCTGAAACATTGAAGTCTTCACTCTGATGTCTTAGCAACTGACCTTTTTGGGCATTCTTATTAATAGAGCTAAACACGTTTCTTTTACTTAATAATAATTGTATTACGTGACCTCCTATATTCATGAGTTACGTCATGTTTTAAAACACAAGAGATAATAAAAAATGAATAGATTAATGGGTAAACATTATCAATAGCAGTGGAAATTATTTTTATAGTCCAAACCAATAACTACGAAATTGATGTAGTCCTTTGTCAGTCATATAATACTTCTGGTTTAGCCAAAAAACATGCGATCGGAGGGAGCATATTTATCTAGGCTTTTTATTGCTAGTTCAAAAAATAAAGATGTTTGCTAGTTTTAACAAAAAAAGGAAATTGCCAACCTGTTTGCAAATACGTTATCTTTTTTAGTTTAGATATATCGGAAGTGTTCATCTAAGCTACGAATAATTTGTACACATTTCAGACCTATTGTTTAAGATTAAGACACAGTTGATAATGATAGTGATTTATAAGTTTTAAAAAAGTAATTTTGCAGGTGAAGTGACTCGAAATATGAACTTAGCTTACGTTGGGCAGTGCTTGCATAACAGAACATACAGAAGATGTTTATAAAAGTGTTTAAATGAAAATGTTGTTCTAAAAAATGAAGACGAATCAGAGAGGCTGGATGAGCTTTTTTCTGGCATCACTACAGTGGTGTAATTTACAATTACGCTTCCACAATTCATACACCGGTTAATCGTTATTTCCAACAAATTAGAAAAGTAAATAAGTTAAGAGAATGGATAGATCTCAACTTGTGATTTTCATTTCCCTATAAACAATTCGTGAGGCAACGAGCTTTTCAGCGTAGTAAACTGGGCGTACTTATCGGGGTTTATCATTCCATTTCTGAATATCTGTAAACAATTTCTGCATCTTCTTTCATTCATACATACTTTTTCATAACTTGAATGATTATATCAAGTTGTTTTATGCTGGAAAGTTACCTATTTTTTACTCTAAAAACATTAGGATACTAAAGGTTCCTTCGATACAACTATATTGTATGACTTTCGACTGAACGTTTTTGATTGATTATTCATGTAAAACAATTTAATATAGTTTAAATATGGCAATATACATATATATGATAACATATATCATATATATATAAGTAACAATTGTGATAAATTATAGAATTAAACTGCTTTATTATCCTTTTTTATTTTTTTTCAGTTTTTCTTGTTATCTTTTTGTGTTAACATAAAACAAAATAATGTATGTCCTATATGTGGCACGAATGTTCTCGATTCTTCGTCGAATAATCCTCAGGTGACAAAAGCAAAGTAAACAAAAGGTTGCAGAAAATAAGATACTTTAAAGATGTATCAGAGGAACGTGCACGTGAAGTAAGTTCGAGGTCTAGAGAACGATCTGTCATTGGCGTTTAACTGAATTTCCGAGTGGGTTTCTCTACTGTCTTTTTAAAGTCTCTACTCTTCATTTGCTATTGTAAGTTGAAGATGATTCGACGAATAATCGAGAAAATTTCCGATACAAATATGACATACATTTTGTTTATTTCATCACGAAAAACAATTATTAGAAACATTTACAAGAATCAAACAAGTATAATTAAGCAGAATAATTCTGTTAATTTTTACAATATTTGCTTAAATAAAAGGCATGCTGTGTACACACACACAATATATATTTTCCAGAACATATCCACTCGTTAGAGGTCAATTAAAATAATTAGTTACTTACGAAATAAAAACAAATCGAGGAATAGATTTCAAAAATATTTGAACTCCATTCTTCTATTTGTCTGTATTTTGTGAGTCTGTGATGATAGGAATTAGGCTATAACTTCCTTTTTAACAACAAAAAAAGGTAAGCCTATCTCAATTAAACCATAGCACGTCTCTGAAGTATGTAACGTATAATTTTTAAATAAATCATTTGTATGTTAGCTCTCACATTTTTTTACGGTCGAGCACTTTATTGATTTTGTTCGACATACACCTAAGCACTATATATATATATATATATATATATATATATATATATATATATATATATATATGTGTGTGTGTGTGTGTGGGGGGGGGGTATATTGGTATATTGGTTTGTTCCAGTGCGTAGGGCTTACAACGACATCGTCGCGGGACTCGCCTTTGCACTGAAAGTCGCCGGAAAACAACCGAGGGCAAACACCCTGCACAAAGTTCTCTGCTAAACCATCCTTCACCCTGCCTAAGCTTGTTATCGTGTCAAGATGAGACATCGTCCATCATTGTTGACCCCGCCGTAAATCGGGATTAAAATATAAGTAAAATAAGTTTAGTTCCAGTCGACACCTTAACTTTTTTATTAAATTACGAAGATTAAACATTTAAAAATATCTTATTCGGGCATCTGATTTATTATATTATCAAACGTTAAATATAATTAAAAATATGTAATCCTGTAATATCTTATATCCCATATGCTAATATGTTCTACAATTAAAACACTTATGTGAATAATTTCATCCAGTTAAGTTTATTGATAGAATTAGGTTGAACTTTGTCCTATACGTATATTGCACTTGATATTAATATGCGTCAAATTATGTAACATCTCATGAATTTTTATAGAAAGCCAATATAAATGTTTACATTGCTGTCAGTCTTGATTAGCCATCTTTCAGGCGAGACTTATGAAAATATTAAATGAGGAAATACGGGTGACAGTGAAAAACTTATATACACATAAAACAAGAATAATAGAATCCACCTTATCTGATATATTGATTGAAACAACCGAAATAACGTTCCTCTTGGGGATAGCTAGTCTATGCATAAGCCGAGTTAATAGAATTGTATATTCTATGATTACTTTTATAATTACAGTAAAATCAAATTATATTTACCTATAATAAAAACAAAACAATATATACTACTTTTTAGTAAACTGTCCATAGCTATGAATGAGAAAGTAAGTACATCGATTATATTAGTTAATTTACTGTAGCTTTGCATCTTAAAAATAAATACGTTTTAAAATAAGATTTTTACGTAGACGGTAAAGGTAAAAGTCTTATGACAGTAAAATAGTAAATGTACTTTATGTTAGTTGTGATTGTTATGTTTTACGTCATGTCACCAATTGTTGCGTCATTAAATGCTGAACACGTAGATGCTTTTATAGATTGATTGTTGTAGTGAACCTAACGCACACGGTCTTCTTAAATCGTCATTCAGGCTCAACGTCTCTTGAACACGGCGATCTGACGTAAACTAATGTGTCAACCTTGTTGTAGTAATTTCTGCTTTCTGGTAATGAATATAATAATCCAAAACTTGAACGATCGAATAGAAAAAAACAAAGGAAAGACCGAAAAAAGAGACACTATAATCAATGTATTAGCCGAATTAATAAACATTTGTTAAAATAAATAGCTTTTTCGATATTCTACCGGGGGATGATTGGGTAATGTGTATTTTTACTGGTAAAAACAATCCTGGAAATTATTGGCAAATCCCACCAATTATATCTGCTATTTATATGAATTTTTAATCCGTTATAATTAAAACAACAGAGGCAAGTGCAATAAAAAGAAAGAGATAATAAACACAGATACGTCACTATCCATTGAGCAACAGCTTAACACATGCTAACAACGGAGACTTAATCTGTGTACTACAAGATGCCAACCACACATATTTTCATACAGTCGATTATCAATGAATTGATTAACCGCAGTGCTAAAAAACGTACCAGATAAAAACAAGGTTTTAGTCGTCAACACTATTCTCTTTTGATTATTTATGACTTTTTAATTTCCAAATATAAATATAACTCGAAATATGAATTCTAGTTGTTATGACATATGAAAGCATCATGCCCCAAGGCAATACACTATGCTCCCTCAAACACATTTGTTTTATAGCTTTTACCACATACTTCAATACTCTAAAATATATTTACTACCTTTTTCGACTATTTTTAAAGTTACCCTTTTTCTTCATACACTTCTCCCAAGACATCTCAACTTCATACACACTGCCAACCCCAACCCGGTTTTCAGAATGAACTTAAACAGTATCCTCTTATGAGGCTCATCCCTCAGGGTTTAATGACGTCAGGGATCACCTTTAAGCTTTACCGAATACAGTATGCATGGGCGTTACATAATCCTCCTTCGGTATTCGCTAATACATTCCCTATAAAAGGGAGTAGAAACTGTAGAAACCAAGTATTGTCTCTTACACAGTTTAAAATGAAAAGGATGAGTTTCTCAGTTTATTCGCTATATTCAAGTACTTCATGTAGGTTACGTCACGTCATGAACACGTCAGCTATATTTTGTTATTATAACATCTCATGTAAACTTATGGTTTACTTAATCCAGTTAGTAAATTGTACTATGATTTCCTACGTTATTTAACCACAGTCATTTACCTGACTTTCCTGATTAAAAAAAATATGTACATCTTTTAAGATAATAATGACTCTAAGCATGAACACGTTTAAAAAAATTACTGTATTCTAGTTAAACTGCGACCAAAAGAGTTGATATGCCGCGAGACATAACAATACACATGGAAAAAATCACTTAATACTATGCAAACACTAAATAGTAATATGAATGATCGTAATGCTAATGTTCGTTAAAAAACAACACTTATAAAAAACATTGAGAAAAACTAACATATATCACGATTAAAATCAACAAATTAGATTAGAAAATGTTTTCATCCAATTTAGATAATCTCTGTCGTATCTTTCGTACTGAATCCAGATAAGCATCACTTCACTTAACATCTGATGACTTTGAACATAAAGACACGATCAATTACTAGATTGCTGTCACTATTAATCAGAAAATACTGATGTGGGTTGGTCGAGTTGTTGGTGTGTTTCCCGGTCCACTAATCACTAGTAGATCGATGTTGGTACCCGCTACGGTGCAATTAAGCTGATGTATTGTGTTATGTGAATGCATATGAGTGCGAAAATATAGATTTTAATCTTTATAAATATAAAGCCGATTAGTGAGTACATTGAATGTCTTTGTAGCGGTTAAACACATTCATAGACCCATATGCAATATATATATATATATATATATATATCAGGTTGAACGAAAGTAATGTCGTATTTTTTACTTCATCACTTTGCAGCCTCCTAAGTCGTACACAGTTCTAGATTTGTTGGTGAATTGGTGTCTTAATATGTTGCTTTGCCTTTCAGATATAGTAATTATTTGGAAAATATTAAGTATAATGATCTCAACCGTCAAAAATGGATATTAGTGAGGAGCATATGAGACATTGCATGCTCTATGCTCAGATGCAGAACCTATAAGAAATATTGAAACTGTCTATGGGATAAATGTGCTGAATGATTGAAAATGTCAATGGTGGTTTGAAAAATGTTCTTCTGGGGACTTTAACCCGTCAGATCGGCGACGTTCGGGAAGGACAACCTCAATTGATAAAGACGCTAATAAAGACGCTGTGCAGGGCAATCCTAAGTTACCCAGCAGACAATTAGCTCAATAATTCAATACAACCCATACCCCAATTATTGCATGCCTTCACGAATTAAGAAAAGTTAAAAACTTGGAGTCTGGGTTCCCCAGGATTTGACTGACACTCAACGAAATCAAAGATTGACTGTTTGCATATATTTGCTTTCCAGGTATCACCGAGAACAATTTTTTAAAAGAATTAGGACTGCAGATGAAAAATGGGTTATTTACAAGAATACCCAACGCAAAAGACAATGGGTAGACCGACACCAAAGTGCACAGCTTGTTCCAAAACAAAAACTAGACCCAAAAAAGTGATGCTCTCTTTATGGTAAGACATGAGAGGACTGATTCATTATGAGTTATTACAGTCTAATAAAACAATCACAGCAGTAAAATATTGTTCGCAGCTTGATGATCTAAGACTTACTGTATCAAAAAAACGACCAGCATTACTCAATAGGAAAGGTGTAGTGATTCACAGCAAAACGCGAAATCTTACACAACAAATCTCATACAGGAACAGATCATGAATTTCAATTGGGAAGTTTTGCCCCATCAACATTTATTAAAATTACGAATAACTAAAAATGACCTAAATTTGTTTTTCTCGCAAATAGTTTCGTATTACAAACACATATTTGTTATTTAAACATATGAAAACAATGTTTGAAGCAAGTTTTACAAAATATTTTATATTTATTTAAACAATACTCTAATGATATATATACATTATGTAAGTATATAGAATAGTTTCTTTTATACTCGTTGTGTCTATTAATATAATGGCTTTTAAGAACATGTGTTTTTTTCACGTAAAAAGGAATGTTAAACGTAAGGGTGACTAACACAGGGGTTAATACTATTTCATCCTGCTCTGTTCTCTGTGCCAACTGTGTGTAACATAAATTAGTCGAAAGTTGCTCTTGATGTAAGCATAGAGGATTATTCAGTTGCAATTACATGATTAATCATAGAATCGGAATAGTCTGTCATACGAAACAGATTAAGAGATTAACAGATCAAGTAACGTGTATAGATATCGACTGATAAGTATAGACGTTTTATTCGGTTACAATTAGAATATAAAAGCGAAGTGACGTTGTGTATTTGTCCGATAACTAGTGCGATTTAAAACACCAACATCAATTACATCCAAGTCTACTAACAGACGAAGTGTGCATATTTTTTTACTTTTATAAGTGATATGTTTAGACATTAATAACTGAAGTCGTATAGACGCTTCATACATAGATGTTTATATTGCAGAAAGGATTCTGAATTGTATTGTTAATTTCATAAGTGGGTGGGTTTTTTTGGTGACATCCTATGCTTTTGATGACATCAATCTACATTACATTAGGCGAGAGTAAATAACACAACTATTTATTTTCATACCAACCCCAAGCAGTCCTTGAAGGCCAGACAACAGTCAACTGTCTGGCGACTGAAAAACCGCTCATGACGGTTGATTAATAGGGGCCCTAGACAAGCTAACCTCTTTTTTTAGATACCTTGACTACCTTCCCAACCCCCTACATACCGTCCATGATAAATCTTACAATTCCCCCTTCTCTCTCTCTCTCTCTCTCTCTCTCTCTCTCTCTATATATATATATATATATATATATATATATATATATATATATATATATATTGCTCTCCTTTTCCCTAACTATTCCCTTCCATTATAAATCGTGCAATATCACCCTTTCTAAATACATATATATTAAATATGTTTTCACTTAACCCCTCTTCGATTTAAGTATTGAACTGTTCATTTCCCTCCTCTCTAAGGATATGTATCATATATGTTGTCGCTCTCTCTATATGTATATTTAATTGGTGAATGTGAATTTTTCTTTTCTAATTTAAAAAAAATGTAATTATCTAACTTTGATGCTTGACAATACTGGGTTGAAATATATTATTGCACCGGTGAGTATGTGATTCCGTGTTACTTTATTCTTAATATATATATATATATATATATATATATATATATATATATATAACTAGGTAACAATATACCGTTAAGACTGATTCGAATAAAAAAATACCTTCCAAAGATGAAGCGCACTAGCCAATTATAGAAAAAAATTCAACGGAAAAAGTAATATTAAATTATATGTATAAATAAAGATGTACACATTGCTAAACTGTGTTACTAAGATTATAACATATTTATTTTAAATATTGTGAAAATATATACGTATTAGCCATCAATACCGGAGGTTTCTGTATTAATACTACATCGTCATCGACAAATGGGCTCGAAGAGAAAAAGGGTGTTATTACATTCCGCCAATGAATGGTAGACTTGTATACAAAATGTTGCTGCGGCGCTAACCGCTTATACGGATTGCTAAACAGCAGAACATTGTAAGATGTTATATATATATATATATATATATATATATATATATATATATATATATATGTATATATATATATATATATATATGTATATATATATATATATATATATATATATAATCAATTTATATCCTTTCAAATGACGTAAAATAGCGTTTCCTATGTTCACTATATTTGCGGTATCCTATCTGCGTTTTAATTACTGTATACAAAATATGTTTCATCAC
>OY744540.1:31366966-31411966 GCA_963556195.1 Sepiola atlantica | reverse complement strand
AGGAAAATGTAGAGTCTGCGAGCGTGGTCTCATACGGCCAACTCGAACTATAACTGATTCTGACACAGAATTATCGGCTAAAAGACAAAACAGTTTTTACTTTGCCAGTATGATGCAAGGAATGCTTTCTATGAAAAAAAACGTGAGTTTTCAAAAAATGTAATCATGGAAACAAGATAAAAATCATAATAATAATCTAGTTTGCTAGTTCGCTATATCATCTTATCTATCTCTCACACAGACTTTTGATTGTAGGATACATTATTTTTATACTGCTTTTAATTATTAACTTCGACTGAATATATATATAGAAGGGATGGAAGACGGCAATGCGTATAGAATTCTGAAGACGCAAGCAACACACATTGAGAGAGAGTGAAGGTAATTAATAGAAAGTAATTAATCGTTCGCTTCATGATTTCGGTGTAACTTACGGCAAATTAAAACCTTTATTCTAACATAACTCAATCCTTAAACTGATAATTATTTCATGATGTGTGTTGTGTGATTATAACGTATACGAGAAAAAACTTAGGTGAACAGACATTGATTAATCTGTTTTAGTAAAATAATAAATTTATATTATACATTAACATAAAAAGCAACATTGCAAATATCGGAACCAATCATCATAGACGTGTAGTTAGCTAATTTAAGAGATCGCTTAAGTCTATCCCATACGCTGACTATTTGAATTCTTTCATTTTCAAATGTTGGTTCCAATACAAAACTGAATCCGTACAGACGGTATTCTAAATTTAGACTTGATACATGGTCAAGTATAACTGAATATACAATCCACGATCGACTGTATTCGTAAAATAGCCAGAAAAACGTCGAAGTTAATGATAAATGAAACGTTTTGGTTAAAACTATGAATACGGTCTTCAAGGACCTTTGGGTCAACGGATATAAGTCCTAAGTAATAATCTGCCTTTAGTGATCGTCTTCTGGAGGTTGAAGGTTCAATCCTCAGTAAAGGGTAGGACTAAGAATTCAGTTACCAACAACTTAATATGTTTACCCGATCATGGCTGACGAAACGAGAGCAAGCTACAACATAGATTCAATATAGGAGTGCGTTCAAAATTCCGTACTGATCCTCGAGTTCAACACAAAGATTCCCGAGTTCAACAGCATGCATCTGAAAACGTGCGGCGGTTACATCGGCTGAAACTTTGTAAGAATAATTTTCTAGATTAGAAGAGTCCACGAAATAATCTAAATAAGACACACTACAAACAATATTTTAAAATAGCATTAAAGATGTAAATAATGTAAATTACCAGTAAATTGTATTTTCTCGTTGTAATTAATTTTCTGATACAGACAATATAAACATGTACAGAGCAACACAATTTGAACGTTTATTATATGTTTACCTTGAAAATTGACGGCCATTGTCATGTTTTAAGTGTTAGATTGAACGCTTTGCCTCTAACTTTATCATTTCAAATCTTCATCTTAAAATGAACAAAATAAAGTTGATTAATAGTGCTGCAGGTAATTTTAATATCTTTTACAAATCTCATCCAGTAACGTACGAATAAGCATTTTTGTTGATTTTATTGAATGATCTTACTGTCATTGCATAGAGAACTAGACAAAGTAGACATCGAATAAGAAATTAAGAGCGAAAATAAATATATATGTAGTATACGTATCCGTGACTCGTTTGGTCACAAGCAGTACCACTATTTGTTTCACTTTGATTTAATTCAGAACTACTAAAGTGTGGTATATCCGTTACACATTTCTAATATGTCTCTTTACTTATTTTATTACCATTGTGCTCATACCATTCGAGTATACGTGTTCGATAATCAGTACGACATAGTTTGGGCTATTTTAGAGTAGGTGATGTATTTGCATATATCGGGCTGAGGTATACTTCAGTGCAGTTCTAGGAAGGCCAGTCTCCCAGGCTTTATTTTCCCTCTTTGTGAAGGTATTAGTTTATAGATAACCGCCCGAGATTCCCTACGTATAATATCGACGGGTCTGCTCGAGTATTGTTTTTCATCCAGAGTGCACACATCTCTTATGCGCTGTCTTTTCAATCCTCATCCTATGAACTTGTGTCATATCGTACCGCGGGTGGGGGGAGAGATAAATACCTACTTTTCGATTATTAATTATATACAAGTAAAGCAATGTATTATTGTGTAATCTACTTTGTATACGTGTTTACGCTGTGTAATTGTGTTATCCCCATCTCCAGGAGGGTTGACACAAGGTCATGTGTGGGTTTTGACAAAAGTGTTTCTGTGGAACGTACTGGATTCGAATCCAGCACATCCAGGTGCTCAGTCCGCGTCGGTTTACGGTGTGTATGAAAACACTAGGGAAACTACTGTTTTTGTACGGATTAGAATTGTAGACGTTGAACGTTGGGCGTGGAAGCGGCTAGATATACTACGAGAATACTACGAGTCGCTATAACATCTTAGATAGGCATCCCACGAATAAGTTACTGCACGAACCTTTGCCTCGTGTGTCATCAGAGCTTGCAGAACATGTCACTATTCCATAGCAACCTGCGGAAAAAAAGCCTACTCTGGTTTCCAGATGAAAAAAGAATAGCTGGTCGTCCGTACGTCACACGGAAGGCGATCATAGAGATATTCACTGATCTGTCAGGGACCAATTTACTGTTGGCACTGACCGATCAAGAGTTCTGGAGCTAGGAATTCGTTAATGTTTCAGCTGAGTCTACTGGCGTTGGATGACTAAAAAAATGGAAATTTACTAGGAATGGAGCGTAAGTTATTCTGTAAAGGCTCAAAGACACTTTAATAAATATTAGGGAATAAAGAATATAGTAAGCGAAGGCGAGAGAACTAAATAAATAGCTGAGCGAAAGATGAGTGATTTTGCACTTAATTACAAGTTACGGCTAGATAGGAAAACTTATGGAATAATTTCAAAAAATTCCAGACTCAAATATATTTTAGCATGTATTTTGTATTATTAAAGTATCAATATAATAAAAAAATATAGGTAAATAAAAGAAAATAATAATGTGTGAGTTACGTCAAGGCGAAAAATGTCCACTCATACACAAATGCACATAAAGTGGGCACACAATTTTATAAATATAGAGATAAAATAAATTCCAGGAGAGATGCAGAGAGTTTTCTTGAAATTGAACTGTCGCAGTAACATCACTGAACTAAAGACGAATCCAGCATTTAAATACACACCGAATAGCTAAACTAATTCATTGGAAGGGTGTTGTATTGTTATAGAACATGTATACGTCGAAATAAGAATCGTTCTAAGAAAAAAAAAGCGAAATAAAAAAAGCAGAGCTCAAAACCCCAAAACTTGATTAGGAAAAGTTCATGAAAGAAAACTTCAAGAGCGAATGTCGAAAATATAATAGGGAATGTCGAAAATATAAGAGTGAACGGACTGGCAATACATGATTCAATTATAAAATAAGTTTCAAGGAACTTAAAGGAAACAAAACGTTATATAAGACTAAACAATAAGGGATCAACAAACTTGAGCAAATTAGCGAATAAAGCCAAACACAAGGGAAATTAAGACTTTTGTTTTGAAAACTCGAGTACTCGGTACGTTTGATTTATAAACCTCCATTAACGACACAAAGCCCTTAATGGAATAATAAAGTACACACAAATAAACGTTCTTTTTAAACCATCAAAATTAAGGCAATCGCGTCATTACGTGCGTTTATTAAACACTAGTAAGAGTGCACGGCGTTCACCGGGGCGTTGCGTAAGAAAATAGAAGAATTTTAAAAGAGAACATTTCGTTGAAACGTTTAAAACGTATATCCGGATTTAATGAAAGTTAAACTATATGTATAATACTCTCATTCACAGAGTTTTCCAACATTTCAGCTTCAATATTTGTGGGGCAAAACTGGAGGAGGGGAGCAGTAAATTCAGAAATAGAAAGTAACATGGTGTTATATGCATAGTGAAAAAGTGCATAGTAGTGATCTTCATTCAATCCCGAGCAACGTCGTGTCTCTCTGCTAGTATATATATATATATATATATATATATATATATATATTTATATATATATATATATTTATATATATATACATTTATATATACATATATATATACATATATATATATACATATACATATATATATACATATATATATATATATATATACATATACATATACATATATATATACATATATATACATATACATATACATATATATATACATATACATATACATATACATATATATATATATACATATACATATACATATATATATATATATATATATATATATATATATTATAATGCCAAAACTTATGTGTTAGAATATTTCTTCATTTTGTTAGGTATACCAACCTCCTCCAATTTCTATTTTGTATATAACGTACGGATTGGCCAAAGTATTATCCGAGCCTTAGTTCTCTATATTCTGTAAAATATTTCTTTACTTATGCCATAAAAACTCATCGTCGATTAGTAAAAACACAACTTATCATTTGCGGCTGAAATATTACATAGTATTTCTTATTATCTACAAGAGAGATAGATATAGAGAAAAAGAAAAAATGTAGTGAGAGAGAGCACAACATACAATGTGTAAAAACCGTATTAATAATAATAAGCTATCAACACTTTTATCCTGTTTTTCTAATTTGCGTTTGAACATAAATCCCTTTCTCGTATTAGCTGTTTGAAGTTCATATTTCATTTCATATTTAAGCACTAAATACGAAAGATGTTAGCACGGCTATTATGAACTATTACTTCACACTGTTCTTCCACAACAACAAATAGAAAAGTTTTCATAAATTATCATTAATTTTGTTTTGACCAATCATATTTGTTTTTGTGAGAGTCAAAGATATGAAAGAATACGTTTGCTTCAATTATGTGTCGTCACATTTCCGGTTATTCTGACAAACCCTTGTAATGAGTATCTAATAGGAAATTCGAACTCCCACATATACATATATATATATATATATATATATATATATATGTATGTGTGTGTGTGTGTGTCTGTACGTGTGTATGTGTATGTAAGTGTATTCATATATAAATAATAGTAATAGAATCAATAATTCTACGCAATTACAAAGTAAAACGAAAATGCAAAAATTGTTTATATTTTTATCCAGGTTTCGTCACACTTGCTAAATCCTTTCTAAAGAATTTGTTAAATTAATTCGACACATTTACCAATGAAAGGTTGAGTCATCTCTGTACACAACAGAACCCAAAAGATAAGAAGTCAAAAGTAAGCTTAAACTTTGTTTGTAATAAGTCCTGCAACTAGCTGTTGGTAAGATTAACCTGTTGGAGGGAATATTAAAGAACATAATTTCTTAGCGAGCTAAACTAAACACCAGATGTATATATATATATATAAACAGCCGGTAACACAAATTCAATGCATGTAAGCCTGACGAATTACTATGAGGATGAAACGCGGACACCTCTGTTTAGCTCAATTGTCATGAATATATATTTTATAACTTACTATATATATATATATATATATATATATATATATATATATATACATATATATATATATATATTTATTTAATTCTTTGATAGTATATGTCGTACAATAGTATGAATGATGTCAGTATTTGAATAAAACAATACCGTTACATAAATGTATGAATAATTCAAAGAAGTAAATCACTTGAAATGCCTTTTCATTCAGTTCGACATCCTGTATAAAAGAATACATCATGTTAATTCACAAGTAAACCATCATCACTAAATATATAATTTGTGTTAGATTAAGGTTGAGTTGTCTCCCTTTTGTCACAAAATAGGTTCAACATTAATGTGTTCATATGTAGTTAAGCAATTTAAATAGAAAAAACTGAAAGTGATCGGGAATTACTGTTTAATTCCTGTTGTGTTTATCGTCGATTTCTTTAGATGAATCGGTAAACATTTTTGAATAAACTCAATAACTCGAGAAGTAGTGCACTCAAAATAAGAAAGTGTGTATGTTTAATTTAATATTCACTTTCTGATGCTTATTTATGATTATTGTTGAATATATATGTATATATATATATATATATATATATGTATATATATATATATATATATATATATATATATATATATATTAATATATCGTACATGTATTGTATTAGTTTCTGTAAATGTAAATCCGTAGAAACTCAAGTGTTTATAAAAGTGCTCAATACCAAGTAGAGCTGTTTACAAGTATAATTTTTTTGTTTATACAAACATTATTGGTTACATATGTGCATACATGTTTCGGTTGCACTTTTCCAAGAAAGTCAACCTCATCAGACCAAGAATTTTCGAGAAATGGATTGATTTAAAGAATTCTCTTTTTGGGATCTAGAATTTTCTATTTCTTATGAATTAGTATCGGATTACCTATTTCACTAGTTGACCTTTTTTGCCAGTGGTTGTCTCTTATTTTATTACCCTTTATGGCGTCTCCATTGCCTTTTTGTGCCTCATTGTATTGCTCTCTGCTTTCTGGCCCACCCAGCTTTACAAATTCACTCAAGTATAAATATCTTATCTATATATCAAGAATCACACATATATAAACAAACTGTGATACATACCCAAACACACCTAAATAAACAAACAGATAAATAAACGGACATTGATATACATACACATATAAACATGGACACATACACAGATCCGCTATCAATCAAGCATATATTCAGAATATATATATATATAGAGAGAGAGAGATAGATAAGTAGATAGATTGACTTTTATATATATTTATATATACATATATATATATATATATATATATATATATATATATATATATATATTGTTAAATATTACAGATGATTTTCTTCGTGATCATTTTTTAGATCCATGCTAAGTTTTCAATTTTCAGGCTGGTACTGGTAGATGAAGTTGACGTACTCGTCGTGTGCCTTAGCACTTTTGTTTCCTTCCTTAGTTATTTATAGTACACGGGAGTACGGAAAATTCATTTACCAGTTCAAGCTTTAAACCTTAAATTTATCAGGCATCTAGAATAGATCAAGTAGGAAATATGCGGCCAAGTCATCTGTAATATTTAACAAAATATGCTTTCAAGAAAGAATTCTGCCGAGATATACATAACCATGTTTATACACACACATACATATATATATATATATATATATATATATATATATATATATATATATATATATATGGCAGTACAAATAAATATGTGGAAAACAACTATGGTATTAAGACACACTAATAGAACAATAAAAATCCATGACGTCAAGATCTGAAGTGGAATCTTCGAAGTGATCTACTAAGCAAATTACTAAACAGAAGCCAGAGTGCCTATAATCTGAGCCAGGGCGGAAAACAAGATCTAAACAAAAGAGTCAACCACTGATCTTCATGTATGATCTCAAGTTGTATGCTAGTTCAGATGCTGACTGAAGCCGACTCTTACAGGTTGTACATACATTCTCCTAAGATATGGGAATGAAGTTCGGCCTGGATAAATGTGTCAATTTCTTTCCTAGAGCTGACAAGAATATCCAAACGGAACACATACAGCTTGATGAAGATACTGACATCAAAGACCTTGAAGAACAGGAACAATACAACTATCTTGGCATACAAAAAACATTCAATTCAACATGCCAAGATGAGAGAAAACATTGGCAGACAATATATACGCCGTGTTAGAAAATTTTGCAAAACACAGCTAACAAATAAAAACAAAGTAACTGTCATTAACCAATTAGCTATGCCAGTGATACCATACAGCTTTGGAATTATTGATTGGTTACAAAAGGGCATTAATAGAGTAGACACTCAAACGAGTAAAAATGTTGACAATGTACAGATTAATGTACAGCAACCAGTGTCTACCAAGGCTGCATCTCCCAAGAAGAACAGGGGGTATGGGTCTCTCAGAAATTAGTCATCAACATCGAGCCACTATTGTGAGCACCGGCCAATATCTGATGAACTCCCAAAACCCAAGCCTTATGATGGTATGCCGACATCAAGAAACCAGAGCAAGCAAAAAAACCTCTATCACAAAACTGACCAAACATTTTGGACAGGACTGTCTTAAAAATGAGGCAGAAACAAACAACAATCCTGCCACAGAAATAGCACGACAAAAGCGGTCAGAAATACACCAAGACTTTCTATTCCAGAACTCTGGAATAATTGGCCAACCAACAACGTGCTAAGTATTTCCTAGGTGAATTATCCCAGGAATATATAGATAAGGAAGGCTCTGTACACTGGCTAAAAAGAGGATCCCTCCACTATGATCAGGAGAGGATGATAATGGCTTCTTAAGATCAAGGCTTGATGACCAATGCCTTAGAAAAGATGAGTGGCCCCAGCAACAATAGCAAGTGAAGGATCTGCCACACAGAAGTAGAGAGTGTGAGCCACCTGACATCCAGTTTACGGTTCTCCTGGGGGGTGGCTGTTATACAATGCGACACAACGGAGTGTGAAATATATCTTCACTCGACTATTTGTAAAAAGTTAAATATCCAGTGTAGCAGCAAGTTCTGGAAGCATATACCAGAAAGAACAGTTGAAAATAATTTATACACAATCCACTATGACTATGCAATCCCTACATCTACATACCTAGAAAACGGAGCTGTTAAACCTGACATCGTATACTGGGAAAAAAGAGAGAAAGTAGCAACCCTAGTTGAAGTCAGTGCCCCTAATGATGCAGGATGTAACAGAGCAGAAAAGAGAAAAGATCAGGAAATATCAAGGTTTTATGTACGACATGAAAGAAAGTGGAATCGTTGAAAAATCTCCATCATACCAGTAATTATAGGAGCAAAAGGACTAATGAAATAGGATTTCAAAAGGTATCTGGCGAATATACCCGGTGAACCGAGTGCAAGAGAAATAAAAACGATTGCACTTAAAGGGACGGTTAGAATTTTTAAAATATATATAGGCTGGAGTGTCTTAAATAGCCGGTGAATGTCTGCCATCCGGTAGGATGCCCCATCTCGAGCAAAAACAGAAAGGTAAGAAAAATAAAAAATAGAGTGAAATATATATATATATATATATATATATATATATATATGTATACATATATATAAATACATACTCATATATATATATATATATATATATATATATATATATATATGCATATATAGATATATATAGCGAGAGAGAGATTTAGAGCTAGAGGTGTGTATGTATTGACAGATATAGATATACATATACATAGATTAGATAGACAGTCATATAGAAAAATAGATAGATAGATGGATATATAGATTCATAGATAGATAGATAGATAGATAATGAGTAATAGAGACAGAGGCATAAGGAACATTTCAATATACTTATCACAAACTCTGACTTATGTAATCTTCCGTTTTTATGAACGCCACAAAAGAAGGATACATCCTTCGCCTTTGTATTCGGTAAACCAGAGAAGCAGCTCGACATTTTATATTATTAAATGAATGATTTTTTGCGCTTGGAAGCATTTTCCCTTACATTCTTTTCATCTCAAAATAGGGGAAAGAAAGGTACTTGGAATAAAAGAGAAGCATTTTCCTTGCAGGGTCTACTTAATCCGTTTGTTGCCACGCCATATATCATATGACATATTTATGTGATTGCTAAACTTTCCAATTCATTTACATCAATGCGAGAAATAGAGATGTATGGCAAAGGTTTATTGGATTAACGGTCGGATTTCACAAGAGCCAGCTTCACGATTTTAATTAAGAAATACAGAGAGGATGTTATAAGTCTGAATCGACGCAATATAAACCAACACTCACGTGTATATAAACGCAACAGCATTACTTGATTTAAACTATGATGAAAAACACAATATAGGCCTTTAGTATGATAATGTAAAAATTTAATATTACTTACTTAATCGATAAAAATACACAACCACCGAACAGTCATTTCGAACGCAGTAAAGATGTGTGACCTATTGGGTCACTACTTATGCTCAGGTTACATTGATTAAATTAATAAATAATGATAAGTTTGCAAAGTCAGTTAACATGTTAACAAAATAAAAGGACCAAATCCCAATTTTCCTCTTTTTATCATTCTCTTTACGCTTTGAATTTTTTCTTTCTGCTTCGCTCACTCTATTTGTATGTATGTCTTTCTCGCACTCCAGCTTTTTGTTGAATAGCAATACGTAGTTTATTGCTGTTTCTCTTCGTCACTATAGAAAACAATGCGAGAGAATAGGAGAAACATGTTTAAATGAACGGAAAAGTTATTTTTCATACTTTTGTCTTGTCTACTCGTCCTTTTACGATATTCTTTCATGAAAATTAAATGCAATTATTCATCTTGTGTTAATTTCTATTTAAGCGTATTAATAAACTCTAATATATATATATATATATATATATATATATACATAAATATATATATATATATATATATATATATATATATATATATATATATATAACAACATACCTCTTTATTTCTTTCATTAGCCCTTAACGATACCTATAAAACATTAACTCAAGTCTTCTTATTTAAAAAAAAAAATAATCCTGAAGACGACTATGAAAGTCGAAAGCGCTCGAAAAAAATGGCCGAATTAAGAACAATCGGAGAAGTACTATACGGATTGCCACCTGACACCAGAAGGATAGCTCGACGGTTTCAGAACCTCACGAAAAGATATACAAACGAGAAAGTTCCGTGACGTTCAACAACGCTTGCTTAGATAATGACTTGTGCCCTAAGTATACATATATATATATATATATATATATATATATATATATATATATATATATGTATATATATATATATATATATATGTATATATATATATATATATATATATATATATATACATATATATATATATATATTGATTATGATAATAATAAAATATGTATCTTTTATGTGTGTTGTTGTAATTGATGAACGGTATTTACATTTTAAATAAGTACATTTTTTTAAATTGTCATTGTTCATACTGATACATTCTGTACTAAAAGAGAAAGACAGAGAAATAGATAAAGAAGACGCACATGCCATTCACCTATTATGAAAACGTAAGTCATCGACTTTCATCCTTTGCGTTATCGATACATACAGCCCAGCTGTCTTCAGTCCTATGTGTCCTATTGTTACACTATCCTAATTAACTTCCAATTTATTACTTATCTATTTGGTATCACGTGTATTTAGGTATTCTTTCTGTTTAATACAACCAATCTGAAATCACTTATTTAGGTGCCGACATGCTTACATTATTTGATTCGCATAACACATACAGATAAGCTTGACCTCGCTATGGCACAGCTGATCTATATCAACGAGAAAGACGTCCTGTAGACCAGAATAATTATGATATGTGTATGAAAAAGTACGATCAGAGGAAAAGAAAACAATATCTGCATCAATTTGTCAATTCTCGGTCAAGCATCTCCGACTCCTCATGAAATCGCTGAGCGTTGTTTTTCTGGCTGTCGTGGGTAAACATCTATGCCATTTAAGAAACTAGACTATCTACAACCGACGAAAAATGCATTATACAGACCAGGCAATCTAAAAACAGGATGTTCCTTAGCTCTTCCACTCGGCTAACTAAAACGATGGCAATCTACACTATTAACAATCAGTAGTGGTAATAGTTTCAAATGTTATTCACGCATGTGAAATTTCGTGTAGAAATTGTTTAAAAAATGTAATCTTATCGTCAGAAGAGATACGAACAGATGAAAAGAAACAGTTGTTTATGGAGGGAATAATAAAATATTTTTTCATACAATTGATATTTTATTTTACATAATTTTTATTTTCATGACTATCTTATTATAATATTGCTCTATCTTGTATATCGAGTATAACCTTTTCATGATGTTATATTTTAAATATATATTTATATCTTCATTTTTCTATATAAATATATATATGTGAAAATAAAAATGGAATATAAGATAAGCAAATCAACAACAATCAAAAATAAACTCAAAAACTCATGTTATGTAGTTATACCGAAATATTTCGGTCGTTTAAAATACGATCATCTGCGATTTAATTAAAAACGGAAAAGTTTTCAAATTTATACAAAGAATGCAATTGGCAAAAAATAGTCACGTGTAATAAACAGTAGAGAGGGAGAATAAAGGAAACAAATGTTAAAGAAGGGTTAAGAAGAAGTAGACGAAGAAGAAGCAGAAGAAGAAGAAGGAGAATCAAAAAGAGAGAACAATCAACAGTTGACTGTCGAACGCTGATTGAAAATGCTGAGTGACAGCAATTACTAGTAATTATATATATATATATATATATATATATATATATATATATATATATATATATATATCATTGCATTATATAAACATAATAATGTGATATGATATTATATTTTCAGTTGCCAAACGTTACTAGAGTTTAGAAGTATATATATATATATATATATATATATATATATATATATATATGTATGTGTGTGGATATGTGTGTGTGTGTGTGTGTATGTGTTATTTTCATGCGAGAATGAAACATAGGCGCTTATATGTTGTTTTCGGGTTATATATATATATATATATATATATATACATATATATATATATATATATATATTCTACTACTACACACACACGCACACACACATTTATATATATATATATATATATATATATAAATGAATAAAGCGAACGTTTTTCTATCTATCAGAGCTATTTTAACATTAAAACTGGTGATGGTTATTTAATTCTAAGGACATAAGGTTTTTTTTAAATAGTGTATACATAATCATATCCATACTCCCTCAAACAATTTCTATATTGCTAGTTTGCATATTTCTTACTTTTTATGTTTCTAATAAATTAATATTATTTAATATACATTTCTAATTTGTATTTCCAAATAGTTTTCTTTATACGCTATCTTTTGATTAATATCATTATTATAATTGTTAATACAATAGAATAAATAGATTTTATTAAAAAATAGCGTTTTAAAAACTTTTTGAATTTCATTTTCAAGGGAAATAATTTACTTACGTTATCAGTAAAACGTCATATGTCGCTTAGATGCTGAGATCAGATACTACACTTTGATCTTAGCCAAAAGCCAAGGAACACCCAAAAGTAATATGTTTGTGACTAGGCATGTTTTAATGAACGGAAAAGAAACTCTATTTAATCGGAATTTCATTTAATGGGGGGTACTATTGTCAGAAAACCGTTCTCCAAAGGATTATCTACTCCGTTAGAGCTGAACATTTTTTTCCTAGAACATTTATAAATATTTATAGTTTTAAATAAAAACGTTTCTCACTCAAAATGTAAACCCCCAAAAAGTATTTTTTGTTTAAATTGTAAGTTATTTTATTTAAAGCCTTCTGTCACTTCTTAATAAATACTTATCAACATTTCTCCCGCCCCTTCAATAAATAAAGCATTTTAAAAACAACTATGCTGGCCTATTTTATGTTCATTTAATTTGAACGACTGAAATAGGAGTCTGAAAATACTCAATTTATTTGATATTAATTACTATTTCATTGACGTAAATTATTTAGAGTGAAATAGGTTTTGGCATTACTCATAAACACCTCATATTTTATAAACTTAAACCATGTTTTAGTATGAAAAAAACAACAACCTAGGGTTGTTTTTGTTATGCCAAGTTTCATCGTACACGTGAAACGCCGAAATAAATGTTAGGTTGGAAAACTATAGTCGCCATCTAAACAAGTCGAGGAAGAGGTGAGCTAAAGAAATACGATAACTCAAGTTTATTAACATGTCTTTTTAACTAGAAAATTATGAAAGAAGTTATCGTTCTTCCTTAACTAGCATATTTCTCTTTTTTATAAAGATTATGACTTTGCTTGTTTGCCCAATTTTCATTTAAGCGTTTTACATGGATACTAAAACTTATTGTTTTTAATGTTATCTAAATCAATAAATTCGAAAATATGTTTTCTTCATATCCTAACTATATCAACATTACAAAGGTTTTCGCTTATTTAATTTCGTGTAGTATATTTTAATTCCTTACGATACATTCCTCAGATGCATTACGTCCTCTTTTGAAGGGGAGACAGAATAGTATACGTTCGTTACTCCGTCCTAGGATACCCTTCTCGTTATTTGTGTGGGGAGTGTACTATCAAAGCATTAACTTCTACTTCTACGGTCGTCATAATATCATCCTCTATAGCTAGGAAAAATATGCGACTGGGAGAGCATATGTTTGCGAGTATATATATATATATATATATATATATATATATATATGGTAATATCACAATGCCCTATTTTCATCATTTTATAACGAAAAGTCGACACTAGTTTGAACTGAATATGTAATATTTAGTGTGTGATATATTTAAGCTTCTTCAGTCTCATCAGCTCTTTAAGGACGTAAGATGAACACATTCTTATCACATAAAACACACCAACAGTATCAGCTATCTGATTGTTGTAGATTGTATATGTGGAAATAAGTGCTCGTGGTAGATGTTTTTATGGCAGGCTTATAGGAGTGCGCGCGACGAATGCTATAGTGAACGATTGGTAAGAGGAGAAGCGTGCGTTTGTCCAGCGTATGTAAATTATCAAAGGAAGGTATCGTTCTTCCTTAACTACTATATTTCTCTTTTTATAAAGATGGTGATTTTATTTTTTTGCCCAATTTTCATTTCAGCGTTTGACGTAGATAATAAAAATATATAAATACGACCTCGACTTATAAAAATACCAAGTGATGCGAAAGCGAACGTGTCAGCAACGTAAAACGGAAGACAAGTGATACGAAACTCCCTAAATACTTCTAATTTCTGTTAGCCAAGATGTAAAACACCACCAGTGATCTTTTTTATACGTGCCTGATATAGAAAGTGTCAGCCTAACTAACGTCAGAGCAATAACGGGATTACACTTAGAATAAAATTAACACATTTATTTTATATATTACGAGCAAGAATACCCTCGATTCTATTGCCTGAATAGTTTTAATAACAGGCCATTTTACCATAGCCGCAACATTGTAACAGAATGTGATGCGACCATCTTGCTGCGCGTTTGCCTCCTCAACGTGAATATACGATTGACCAACTCGAACAAGCTTCACTGTAGATGTCGCCAGATGTCGGAAGGATTGCTACTCTAATAGCCTCTTTCCTAAAACAACTTGCTTCGTAATTACCTCCCTGTTCCTTGTTTATAACGACTGTACCAGCATACACAAAATAAAATGTAATGTGAACAAGCATCTTGCTAAACAACCCTCCATATAAGATGTAACTATAAATCTGACCCTTAATACACAGTAGTCATTTACGTCACAGTGGTCGTGTGCCTTGAGTGGAACTAATATAATATCTTAATCAGTTAAATTAGGACAATTTTAATTCGCGTTCGGATAAGATCGTATTTCTAATGTATTTATCATTTTTAATCCATCCCGTTAAATCTTGTTATTTTTAATTGGTCAAATTTAGAGCAAATGGGAGGAAAATTTACTCATACACTTAGAATATAACGTACTGTCACAAAAAATAATTGCTAACTAATTTTGTAAGGCACGCTTCGTCAATATTACACAACCGAACATGAAAACAGGAATATATCATTATACAATTTGACTCGATGCTGTTTCTTTTGGGACGATGATCAAGAATACTCAACAAAAAAAGAAGAAGCGCAAAAAATAAATATTAAACAAAGTAACTGTTACCAAAGGCAATAAAACATACTTTTCCATCTACTTGCCTATTTTTCTGTCTTACCTTATTTTAAAGCGTTTTCTATAAAAATGAAAAGTTCAGTCCAACGTAAGATTGAAAAACTAAGATGCCGACTGTCTACGAACTTTGATGATTTTTTTGTACGTTTCTCTTTTCAATTAGATAGAAAGTACATTTTAAAGCAATTGGGGCAGTTATTTGTTGACTATTTGTTTGTAATATATTTACCCCAAATGACGAAACTCTCATTAAAAAACTTACACCATCTTGAAAATAGAACTGGACAACAATGAGATTTGAACGAATTATTAAAATGCAATAATAACACTTTAAAATCCTGTAAACACACGACAAATAGGCAGGTAAGTAGAACATTAACTTTATTGCCATTGGTAATTGTTACTAGTGCATTGTTTGTGTTTTTACGCCCTTTTTTCTCTTGGTTATTTTTGACAATCTCCTCGATTTTTCGTTTATTCCTTTTATTATGGAGAACTAATTTTCATACTAAACACACACACCTGGTTATTGGAATATATCAAATAATACTATGACAATCATCTTTGTTTATTCTTCAAATTACCAAAACGTGAAAAGACAATTGCTTCTTTGTTTTTCAGTAGATAAGCTCACAGCTATATTAATAGCTGTAAAGAAGGCGAGTAGTTCTATGTATAAAATTAATAATTTACGAAGATATTAATTAGATGAAATAGTAACTAACATTCAATATTTTAATATCTTCCAGCCATGCTTTCATAATTAAATTTGACAGAATATTTGAGGTATTAAAAGTATCATGTATTCCACTTTTCCTCAAGAATTTTGTAGGGAAAACAAACTACTTCCTGGAAACGTCGGATAGAAAAACACTCCTCAACCTGACATTCGAAGGCTACATGAAGTGCAATAAGTAAATAGACGATTCAGCCGAGTCTGCTGCAAAGGAGGTAGACTTCATACACCAAATATGGGTTGGTGCCTCGAACACTAGCCTCTTGGACACGGTGCAAAAAAGAATTTCTAACCTAATAGGTCCGCCCTGGCAGCAAAGATTTAACATATGTCGCATCGCCACAGTATTAGATCCCTGTATTCTAACGGAATGTGCCCCGATGAACTGTTAACACTTATATCCTATCAACGTAAATACCCCCGCCCACCCGACTAGCGGCAACATAACAACCATATACCTTCTCTGTATCGGCCCCTAGATCCCGCCGGAATATTTTCTACTCCGATATCTTTTTTGATCGGACCGCTCGCCTTTAGAATTTCCCTGTTTTTCGCGAACGTACGAGCATTCAGAAATGTGAATGTAATATGACTAAATAGATTTTGTAAAACTTCTCAGACAGGTTGCCTACTATAAATCTGGCCCTTATCTCAGTGGTAATATTCCTTGTTTGAAGTGAACATAAGTAGAAAAAGAGCAAAATATCAGTGTCTGTGCTAACCACACGCTACAGTGTTTCAGGATGTTGACGAAACGAAGACCAGTACCGGAACCCGATGCAATCGTATGCTTCTAACGCAATATATATTTCTTAATTACGTTCACAGCCATGATAAATTATGTCGATGTTTCAATATTTATTTTGGTTATAGATAAACCATATACATTAAGATGTGACCTCATAAATATGTTATCTCGTTTGTAACCAATTTATATTCCCACATATTATCTACCGTCGTCTATGCAATATCCAAATGTTATCTATTCATTCTCCAACGCCTTGCTTACCGATTCCGTTACTTTTTAACGCCTGTGTTTCTTTAGATTTTTTCCGTTATATTTGAGTATTAAAGATGTGTCAACGAGACCATTTATCTACTTTGGTATTTGATCTTTTGTTCTGGGGCTTACAAATCTTTCAGCTTTCTCTCAGACCTCATTTATTTTCTCTTTTGATCAACCGTCCATTTTCTTAAGAATTTGCAACATATTCCTGTTTTTGCTTTTACTTATTATAAAAAAAAACTATAGATTGATAAATATCTCTTTACAGTTCTTGTAAACCACAAAAGTAACTCTATCATCGATCATTAAAAAATAATTTGTACCAATATCGTTTGTATCCGTCTCATTATATACGAGTATTATAGAAATGATTCTTACAAAATATAAGCAAAAGAAAATGAATTTTATTTTGTTTAAGAATGGAAAATCATTTCAGTTTTTTAGTATTCTAATATCTGAAATAACGTAACGAAAATACATTTATTTTTCACAATAAATTAACAAAGGAAAGGTTAGCAATAAAGTAAGTGTGTATCTAACTAAACTACCTGGTAATTACTAACCTCCTACCGCGGGAACATGTAACATTAGGTCAGAAGGTAAAGATTGAAATCCCAGCGCAAACTTGTAGGTGCACTCTGGCCACGAAACATCCCCATTAGCATCGTCTATATTCCGTGAAAGGTACGCGTCGGACAATTGGCAATAAGCTAACCACTTCTCAAAGAGAGAACGTAACACCAGGGGATGTAGACCTCTTAAGACTGCACAGAACCATATCTCCCCCAGACAGAAGCAAAAAACACTGGCGTCAAAATGAGCTTTACTCTGCCAGACTGATTGCTGAGGACATATTCTCGTCGACTGTTATGTTTGCTGCTGCAACAGGACATGTGGCAAACGTTTTAGATTGTGATGTTTCTTCTAAACAACAGTTGAGACACGGTCGAACCGCCACCAATGCAAACTGCGGCTGAGGCAATCATTTTTAAAAACATCAACATTCATTGGCCATGACTCGCAGACATAAAGGAGAATCGACTGGTAGATACGCCTTTTTGATATTGCAATCTTTCGACGCTACCATAAGAATCGCACAAAACCGAATCTAGCAGCCCCAACTAGATTTGTGAGTAATATTGAAAGGCCATGTGCCATACTTGGCTGTTTTAAAGGAATGTCACAATTTTGATACTGTGAGTTAAGAATTGAACAGCTGATTTAAAGGATGAGACAATTTAAGAAAAGCGCAGACTAAATTAGTTAATGTTGAGACCAGTTAATTATTAATCATGTTTGCCCATTTAATATTTGGCAATTTGATGATCTCATCTCTTAAAAACGGAAGTGGAACCCCTAATGTATATACACACAATGGTGAATGCGTATTTTGTATACAGACTAGTGTTAACTATTACGTAAAAGTTATGTGTCGCCAGTTTTCGAACTGATATTCATATGATGCCATATAATTACGTCAGCAATTACTTTATATATATATATATCATTATTATTATTCCAGATGCCATATAAAATAAACCCACCTTTTCCTTTTATACATGAGTGAAACATTTCTTTAACGACCTCATTTCATGCCGCGGGAGTTATCTCACTTGTTATTGTCTTTCCCGCTTCCCCTCAGCACGTTTAATGATTTCTTTCGAGGGGATCGAGGAAGTGTGTGGCGTGGCTGTTTTATATTCATGTATATACAAAGAAATACACATTGGTCTTGATTATAGAGTGGATCATTTTTAACATATGCGATATTCTTAGATTTGTGTTCAGGCGTTTATCGGAGCCATTTACCTGCGGATCATTTGAAATATAATACTGAACCTGACTTGGAAACTATTTATTCGCCTTTTAGTGTCGATTGTCCGAAAAGTGAAGATATTATCGGCCGGTCGATAGAATGCGAAAGATGCGCACTGACCAAAAAGACCTCGCTATACATCATTCGGCTTGTATCCAAATCGCCATTAGTTTTAAAGCCAGAAGTGAATATCAAATGACTCGAAGAAGTATACGTCAAAAGCCGACCTATTGACTATTGGTTCTTCCATCCTCATGCATATATATATATATATATATATATATATATATATATATATATATATATATATATATATATAGTTTCGTTTTCAAAAAGAAAAATCCATTAAAGAGAGGTAAAAGAAGACCTGAGATTGAAATCGAATATCGTTCCTTCTTTTATATGATAAAAGTTCTACCTTTCAACTATATTCTATGAGAACTCACAAGACTGACCGTTGAGTTGACGTTTCGTCCATTTGTAATTTTTTTACAATAGCTATCAGAACTCTTGAAAAATTGGAGTGAGTTTTAGTTTGTTATGGATTTCGTGGTGATATATGAACCGGAAAAAGTTAGAATGAAACGAAACGTGTGATATGGGATTAGAAAAAAAGTATCTAAAAAACAATTACATTGCAAAGCATAATCACTGATGATTATATGAAAGCATGTGTGATACGAATCCATGTCAGAAAGGAAATACGTACCTAGCTATACTATTCCGTATTTATTACTTATGGAATAAGTTATTTGACGTTGGCTTGTTGTATTTGGAGGGAGTCACAGCGGAGGAATATATATATATATATATATATATATATATATATATATATATATATGGTAAAATGAAAAAGGAAAACCAAAAACTGGATGTTTTTTATGTGTACATCAACGTTTCGTCTTTATTTATAAGACTTCATCAGGATGATGATATAGGGAAAAGATATCATGCAAGCACAGATACATGTAGGGTAGACATGTTGGGAAGAAAAATAAAATAAAATGAAAAATAATGGCAGCGTCTTGCTGGACGTCCGTACTTGTTAGAGAATGAAAATGAGTGGGAGAAAAAAGGGGAAGGGTGGAGGGAGCAAGGACTACTGTGGCTGGCGATGAGAGAAAGAGGTGGGGGATGAGCAGGGGTAAAATGGATGGCAGAGAGAGATTGGAGGAAGAGGGGGAGGGGGTGTTTGCATGATATCTTTTCCCTATATCATCATCCTGATGAAGTCTTATAAATAAAGACGAAACGTTGATGTACACATAAAAAACATCCAGTGTTTGGTTTTCCTTTTTCATTTTACCATCACGTCGGATTACCTTCATCCTTCTCTTCCCATATATATATATATATATATATATATATAAATTACATACAATATTTCGGGGATGACAATATCGACGACATGAAAGCAAATAGTAAATCCGACGCACTCCTCGGAAATTAGACCGCGTGAAACAATGGTAACGGTATAAAAACATCAACTCATCATTTGATGTCATAGTAAACTCTCTCGAAGATGGCATTAAACAAGTACAAATCGAAGTCTATTATTGATTAGTAAACATACCGATTCTGCATTTATGAATATTTATATATATTCACACAGATTTGATTCAACAGAACTGTTTATTATTTGTTTTCATCTAATGTTTAGATTTGGCGAACCTACGGTATTTTGTTATGTTATTATTCAAATCGTCAGTTGGTAAATCATTTGCATTGCGAATTTTTGTGGGCACGTGTTGTTTGACCCGGATGTCCAATCTCTGTGACGTCATCCCGACGTAGTGCATACTGCAACTACATTTAAATAAATAAATAATGGAATTATTATGATGTGGGGGAAGAACATCTTTTCGAATAGAAGTCAAAATTGGACGAGAGGAAAAAACAACACGCGTATTCGCAGCAAAATAACAGTGTTGTACAGACAAATAGATTTGTTTGGCGAATGTATCACTAATGTTACCAAGCCAAGGTAGGCGAAGGTAAATAGGGCATCTGTCTACAGACGCCGGTTTGCTTTTGTAAAAATGTAATATTTTTGTTTTAATCGTAGATTGTACAATGTGTAAAGGATAGCCATTGTTACAGAGGGTCTTAGTAATAAATTTAATTTCTTCATCCAGCTTGGTCTTCGAACAAATCTTTAAGGCAAATTATTTACCAACTGACGATTTGAATAATACTTATGGTTCGTCGATAGGTCAACATCTCATAAATAATCGCACCTGTGCCTCTAAATTCAGTGTCGACTTATTCTCCATTCTTAGTAAGTCGCACTCCCCTTATCATCTCAAGATCCTAGAAACAATTTATATTAAGTCCTTCAGATCTTCTCTTTGCAAACAAAGAGAAAACCTTCTCGGGCTTAATGATGTTTCTATTTACTTGAACTTTTTTTTTTACCCTCTTTCCCTCGTTATAATTCTCATAGCATCTTTTTATATTTTGTATACATTACCTCGATATTTGGCTCTGTTGAGCGAGGTACGAAACCGGTCAGCTGCCCTTTCATCTTTTTAATTTCTTAAATTCATTATGAATAATAAATATTGTCTCTTCAATGCTATATATATATATATATATATATATACACATATATATATATATATATATATATGTATATATATATGTATATATATATATGTATATATATATATATATATATATATATATATATAAACGTATATCGCCTATTGATATATTTGATCGAATAAAAATATTCCAATGTATACTTATAAAAGTGACGTTGACATAAACAAAATAGACAGACAGACACGCAAACTGGTGACACAATTCTTATTAATATGTATATAAGATACATTGTATATCAATACCACCGTTTTGAACAAGTCTGTTCGAAAATATCCCTTGGTGCACCTAAAGTTTTATGAGATAAAACACATGTAGTAATGATATTCATGTTGAAAAAAGAAACACTTTGCCATTTGGCTAGGAGTACAGTCTAGTATATGTTCTGACCATCATATCATATTTTCTATATTCGGTTAGTGAAATATAAATATCATTAGACTGCGACAATTTATATTTTTGCTCCAATTCAGAGTTCCACTTGGGGGGGGGGGCTAGATTTTTCCAGCATTAAAAAAAACGATCGCGTGTCTAATTTTCCCCTCGTGGGTAGGCAAGTAAATATGAACAACTAATTAAATACAAAAAACTGATAACATATTTGATACATAAATAAGGAATTGAGAGTATGGTTATAATATATTATGTATAATGTAGAACGATGTCAATACGCAAATTTCCCAAATGCATACTATTGTAAAAGTAGACCGGTATTTGACGTGGGTGGGACACAGAATAAAGTTGACCACCGGATATCTGAACAATTAGTCTTTGCCGGTTTTCATTGTTACCATTGTTGGATAATGGCCCTATGGGAATGGACGTATATGTTGGGAATCTTTGGTTTGACTTGCGCGAGTTAACGCGAGTGCAGTCGAGTGCAGATTAGGGCCTGTTCTCACAGTCAGAGCTAACAGACGTGACAAGGTTACCGTGTGACGAGAACCCAGATCAAGGGTCAGTCTGCACCTGTGAGACGCTCTATGACGTCGCGGGCCTTGCGTGGGAAAGAGGGGATCCGTGACGTCACTCGTTCTCGTGAGAAGCGAGTTTATAGTCAGTCTGATTCGGAAAGCGAACCGAGAGGACGTGCGATTCACGATGTAAAACTAAAGGAATTATTTCCCTTAAGGGAAGACAACCGCGAGAAATCCTCCCCCCGCTCTATGAATGGTTAAGAAACATTGTTAACTAACTACGATAAAGTAGGATTTGCGCTCTCCCTCTCTCTCGACGTGGTGAATGATTCCCAGTTAAAATAACAACTCTTGTAATAAAATGAATTAAATCTAAAAGAAGAGTTTGTCTTCGGAGTGCGTCATGGCTTGTGTTGCAGACAAAGGACGGCGTGGTTCTCGGCAAAGAAGAAAGGATTCATCCACTAGACGACACGACCGCCCTCTACAAGCGAGGGATAAATCTAAGGTATGCAACACCATGACAACAACACATCGACAACAAAATTAAACATTGAAGAAGATCTATGTAAATGCAAGGTGGATAGTGTTGGCTAACATTTTCGACGAATTTTTTAACTGCTTCCGTGTTTTCATCATTTACTTACATGAGTGACAATTAAAAATACCAGGTGGTTTAACAAACACGCGGTTTCTGAAGCAGGGAATCGTCATCTAACTTCTAATACAATAAATCGGACAGGCCTGCAGTTTATTGCTATCTATTCATGACAAAATTCAGTTCGAGTTTAGAATATCTACATAAAATATTACGATGTGCTGAACATTCCAATAAGATTACGATTTTTTTTTTACAAATCTATTAGATTTAAATATAATTCTAGTAAATGTTGTTGGCTAGTTTGTAATAGGGTTTCCATCGTAGAACATACGGACTAAGCGTATATATATATATATATATATATATATATATATATATATATATATATATATATATATATATATATATGTGTGTGTGTGTGTGTGTGTGTGCAAACATTGTAAAAAATAACATAATTCGTATATCTAAGTAGACCTTTTTTATTTTTTATTTTTTTCTGATGTTTTCTCTTAGTATTAAAATCATAAAATTAATAAAGTTCCATAGGTTTCACGAAGATTGTTGATTCTTTATTAAATATTCCTCAGGTGTCAAAAGCAAATGGACAAAAAAGCTGGAGAGAGAGGAATCCTTTTTTAAAAAGAGAGCGGAGAAACGCACAGAGAATATTGTCGCATTATTCCAGGAAGTCGTTGAGTTTCAATTCAGCAACTCTGAATGTCATTACAAAACAAAATCGCATCAAATTAAGCAGTTTTTAATGTTACCACTGGGTTCATATGTGACGTTATTCATGTTAGTTTATTGTGTTCTGATGTAGATAACTTCCAGTATTTTTTTAAATTGATTTAGGAATGTATAATTTTAGTGTTATTAATTAGAATTTGTCTTACATCAGAGAAAGTGTAGTTATGTTTTTGTAGATGTTGGTAAATTGAGCCAGGGTTTACAAGAGGCATGGTGATGCGGCTGGATAGGGTAGTGCTTATATAACCAATGCATCTATTAGCGGTATTATTATTATATAAGTTACATTCTCCCTGAGTGAATTTAAACTTATAAATAACATTTTTTGTGTGTTTTTTTTAGTTGGGGAGGAGTTTAATATTGCTACAATATTTTAGGTTTAAGATTTCTTATGGTAAATAATGAGTCTAATGTTATTGTTATTGTAAACTGGAGATGAGTTTTCTTATATTCTGAACTTTGGTTGCATTGGAGTACAATAGTATATGTTAATATTGTTCGATTCATAATGATGAAAGTTATTTCTATTTGTACTGGAGTTTTTCAAGTTTCGAAACATTAATTTTATTTGTTAATCAACGATATAATTAGGGAATTTGTTGTTAATATGTACCTGTTTTATATTTTTTAATTCAATAAATAGTATTTTGTAAGAGAATGAGACTAATTTTGCACGGTTTAATAGATTTTTGTGTTATTGTGTAGCGATAATGACACTCGCTCTTGGAGTTTAAAAGAGTATAATTTAAGCTGGTTGTTTTTTTATAAGTGATATATATCATATTATATACATATGTATGTATATATATATATATATATATGTATGTGTGTGTATATATATGCATATACATGTGTGCATGTATATATGTATTATGTATGCATGTATTATATATATTATGTACGTATGTATTATATATGCATTCGTACATATATATATATACACACATATATACGTATATATGTATATATATATATACATATATATATATATATATATATATATTTAATCTGACCATATCACCTTCCAATCCTTATTTTTAAATTCGTTTCTTTTTTCTTCTTATTCATTCCACTTCGTTCTTTTAAAATATGTTTTGAGGAAAGGATCATATTTAGTTTCCGCTTAATGAGATCTCAGTTGATAACATCGACATGTCTGTGCCGCGGATTATGTACATGTGTGTATGAATACATTATATATACATATATATATATATATATATATATATATATATATATATATATATATATATATATATATATTATGTTATGTTTAGGGAATCAACAAGTATATACCTTATAATGGTAACCATAAAGAATGAAACTGTTTAAACATGATTTAACAACACTACTTTATGAATCTTGGAGTGTCTTGTAAAAGTCTATTTTACAGATGAATTACGTACAACAGTTTAATTTGATATCTTCATTATGTAATATTTTGATGATGTGCTTAAAAGAATGACAACGGATATTTCGTATAGCATTATAATAGAATATCGTTGCATTGAAGTACACAAATAGAATTGCCGGTTATCGTACACTCTAATTATTTTGTCAGATTCGAAACCGCATAAGTTATACTAGTATTTTATTTTAACCACGCAGCTTCAATGGCACGTCCATTCCGGGATTTCGCCGACGCACTTAGTGTAGCAACTCATTTACCATTACGCCGACTATGTAGTTCAATTTGCTTCATGTTTATTTAGTGTTCACGTATTTCTTTTATAATATATAGTCCGCTTCTGCATTCAAATGTTATTACGGACATACCAGTGATATGTTTGTCTTAGTCGACTGTGTGTAATATAATGCTTAACCCAGCCTTCTTGCGTTTCCTAAGGTTACAAGAGAGACAGATGTTTACCAAATATATCAATTGTAAATCAGTTGTTCCCAGTATTCGGCATCATGACTTGACAAACCAGTTTTCATAATCATTTTACTACCATCATTATATTATCACCAATATAAGTCTGAATAAATAGTTTAGTTTGCTTGAAACCTCGGTTTTACCCACAATTGTATTCTTGTTGATATTAGTTACCTTACATAGATATCTTTGTTTAATCTTTTTTAACTATATATATATATATATATATATATATATATATATATATATATATATATATATATATATATATATATATATACATATATATATATATATATATATATATATATATATATATATATATATATATCAGGTTTTTTTTTAGTATATGGAAATATGACGCACTGGTTATTGTAGGTTAAGCGACCCTGCACTTTGCCCATTCCATGTGAATAGTCAACTGCGAATACAAGTCGATTTATCTCAGAATACGGCGAAAATTCCTCGAATAATAAAAAAAATAAAATACAGCTCTTGAGACGGCTTTAACAAGTGCTTCAGTATAACTTGCTAATCCACAAATGTATTTACCCAGGGGAGACACCCGCCAGCTTTCTCAATCATCTGTCGAAGCTCTCCGAAGTGATGATGCTATCGCGTGTTTTATAGTTTTTTGTTCTGTTTACATTTCTTTTTGGTTAAGATCAAAGTGTAGTATCTGTTTCGATGGATACTGCACCCGATAGACAGTTATTGTCTTGTCCTTCGGGGCTTGATTTACGCCGGTCTATGGGTCTGTCCTGTGCAGTTCTAGGAGGTCTACCCTCCCAGGCTTCGCCTCCCCTCTTTTGTAAGTTTATTGCTAACTGCCTGAGGCGCCGCTACCGGGGAATGCAGACGGGGCTGCACAGGCAATTATTAATGGCCAGAGTGCTCATCTCTCAGGCGTTGGCTTTTCAAACCCCACTTTCCCGACCCGACCTTGGGTCACATCTTACTTGTGGGAGTAAGATACAAACTGGCCTTGTGCCTAACTCCTGGAGAGGGGTAAATCAATACATTAAAATGTATTACAAGACGAATCTTAATTATGGTATTGTTTTGAATGCAACTAATTGTGAGACATATTCTTCTCCGATGAGGATCCAGCAAATGCATTTCTTAAAAGAAAAACAAATGAACTAAATGTTTTAGTCGTAATTAAAAACAAAAGTGTAATCCGATTTTATATATACTTCACACATGAAATTACGAACACACGAAACATTTTACGTTTATTCATCTTTGTATTTATATCAAATTGATATTCACGTTACTACTCTACTCCTTCTATCAAACCGCCATTTACTTTACGAACAAAATGCACACTTGTAAGAATATATTAAAGAAGTGCAAAAATAATTTACCAATGGATAAACGTATCGAATATTTGCATTTGTTTAGATTTCCATGTGGAACATTTCGTTGCGAACTCCAGTTGTATCCAGGTCACGTTGAATAAGCATAAACTCGTTGGAGTCTTAATAGTGGATTTAGTTTAGTATGGAAGCAACAACAAATGTAATAGTTTTAGTTTTGGGTCTTTTTTTCTGACTTTTCATTCCAAAAAATCAATTCTACGATATTTTTTTTATTATTTTGCATTAAAATATTTCGTGGCTTCTTTGGTAACATGATATCTTCATGTTATTTCCCCGCCAGAGGTTCAAAACAAAATTATAAATGTAAAATATAAAAAAAGAATTAATGAAGACAAGTTTACAGAAACATATATTTATATGTATATATATATATATACATATATATATATATGTATATATATATATATATGTATATATATCGTATATATAAATATATATATATATATATATATATATATATATATATATATATATATATATATATCATATATATATAAATATCCATGTATTTTAATATAAATAAATACATATAGATACATGCTTGCATCGCTATACGTATATGCATATACATATATATATATATATATATATATATATATATATATATATATATGCATATATATATATATATATATATATATATATATATATATATAACTATACGGCACAATCCCGTTGACACACTGGTGCCTGTTAGATCAACGAAGTTAAGCGGCGTCGAGCCTGGCCAGTACTAAATGGGAATACCAGGTGCTGTATGTGCTCTCTGCTTATCTCGGCATTGTTTCCAGTCGTCTTGTATTACTACTTGCTATTGGAATCAAGCAATGCCGACTCAGGAGAGCAGTTGTTGGGGATTGCGCAAGCCTTGCAATTACAAATTCACGCGCGGGCAGCCCCTGGTGGGGCACTCATACGTCGAAATCGATGGGAGAGTCCATCATATATATATATATATATATATATATATATATATATATATATATATATATATATATATTTACAGAAAAATTAGTACAACATTCGTACCGTCGGTTTCAAGCACGGAAGGTCTTACCCATCCGGCTCTCTTCAGCTTCTGTTGTCATCTGTATTGGAAATGTGAGGTCACATGACACTCTCGTTGGGACGCGTTATTTGCTCAGTGTGTTGTGTGTGTTTGTTTAAATTTAAATTTAGTGTAATAAGACCGTTGAGATTTAAAACACGAGGGAATTCAAGATTAAAGGGAATAAAAAATCAAAAATATATGAAAATGTATATAAAAATATATATATAAAAACATATATATAAAGACATTTCAATACTAAGAATAAAAGAATAAAAAAAGAGAGAGAATAAAAAAGAAGAATAAAATATATAAAAAAATATAAAAAAATATAGAGAATAAAAAAAGAGAGAGAGAAAGAAAGAATACAAAAAGAATAAAAAAGAATAAAAAAGAAAGAATAGAAACATAATGAATAAAAATAAATTAAAAATAAATTTAAAGATTAAAAAAATAATAATAATAAAAAAAAAATAAAAAAATAAATTAAAAATTAAAAACAAAAATAATGAAAGGATTTCTCTGAAATTCCCGTGAGCCAAATTATGAATTTGTATCATTAGCCGTTATATTATGGAAGGTATGCGTTCTAAAAGGAAAAACCGTTAACGTGTTAAACATCTTTTACCCAGATTGGAGTGATTTATATGAAGAAATTCGGATCTAAAGGAGGTAACGGCGTTGGAAATATGAAAGGTTTGAGTTTGTTAAAATGGATTTGTAGATTAATCTAGTGGCTGATGAATAAATTAAATATTTTTGCATTTTTGTATTTTTGTGAAAGTCGAAGTTTTTGCTCTTTGAATTTATGTGGATATAGTTTGTTTAAATGGATTTGTAGAGTAATCTAGTGACTGATAAATAAATTAAATATTTTTGTATTTTTGTGAAGGTCGAAGTTTTTGCTCTTGAAATTTATGTGGATATAGGTTGATGAGGTGTTTGTTCGTTTGTATTGTGTGTTATATTAGTAGAGGGGGGGGTAGTTATACATTATGTGAATCGGGCAGATCAGTTTTTAAGTAATGCTTGTCTCTTGTGGATACACCCCCTAAATATTTCATCGCGGATATTTAAACAGGCTGTATTTGGATCGATGATGGCCTTTGAAATGTGGTAATTTTTAGCGTCACATAGAGGACATCTGTTTATGGCTGGAGAGAAGGATGGTTTTCTCTCAATTGTTTTTCTATTTGATGGTGAAGGGTGTATTTTCTTCTTTAAGCTGTCAGATTCGGGTCGCGAGTGCCGTATTAGCCTTGTTTTTGTATCTGAAGTAGTTTCTGTGTGTGTATAGCCTTTGTGAAAGTTTCCCTTCGTCATCCCAATATATTTTTCTGCATTACTGGTATTCTGGTCTGTGACGGTTGCTTCCTATATGATTGAATCGATTTTGCAATTTCCCTCCAGGGGCAGTTGTTTGCAAAATCGATTCAATCATATATGAAGCAACCGTCACAGACCAGAATACCAGGGAGAGCCGGTGAATGTATAATTCTTAGTATATACCCCTCTATAAATATATGCAAACATGCGCATATACATATGCACGCATTAATATATATATATATATATATATATATATATATATATATATGAGAGAGAGAGAGATACACATGTATACGTATATGTATGAATGTATACACATACTAAAAACACACATATAGATGTGTGACTACGTATGTGGTCGTTCTACTCCATTAATGTGTTTTTATATTTGCTGCTTATGACTATAAGTATTTCTTTTTCTCTCTCACACACACACACATATATATATATATATATATATATATATATATATATATATATATATATATATATATATATATATGTGTGTGTATATATATATATGTATATATTTGTACATATAGATATATATATATGTGTATATATATGTATATATATATGTACATATATATAGATATATGCACACACATATATATGTACATATATATATATATATATATATATATGTACATAAATATATATATATGTATGTGGTGTGCGATTGTGTATCGGGAGGGAAAGGAATACGATACACAAAAACCATTCAAATTCAGATATATATTATGATGATGAAAGAGAATATTTGTTATACTTTCATTCTAAATGACATATCAGACGAAATCACAAAACATGTTAAGGAAATACTCATACACAATATATATATATATATATATATATATATATATATATATATATATATATATATATATATATATATATCTTTGTGTCTGCGTGTATGTAACCGATATGTATAACTATTATCCACAATGGAAAGCACTGCGAGAACACTTTGACGTATTTTACATTCCAGAAAAGCTATATTAGAATTTCACCTCAAACATTGACAGCTTAAGTCTATGCAATTGTGACAGGTATTCGACTTGTTTTGAACTCTAGAAAACAGGTTCTGGTCTTCTTATATATCTTCAAAAAAAGGTAGTTTCTACAGGAAACGTTCGCATTATAGATTTATTTGATAATATACTTGCTGTAAATTCATTGTCTGATACAAAAATGAACGGGGTCGGCAGGAGAATTACATCGATATAAGGACGGTAAAAAGAAATCTATCCTTAAGGTTGTTAACATTCTTAATCAGCTGATCAACAAATTGAGGTAGTTATCGTATTGTTTTGAATCACAACGTACAGTCCGCAGAAGCCTAAGTATTAGTATTCGTTTTAATTAATTTAACACTGTTTAAACTTAGTTCTTGGAGAAATACAGACTGTTCGCAGTATTTTGAATGCTGACGCCAGAGTACGATCTGGGAAAGCTTAACACTTTGAATTCCTCTTCAATATAAAATTATAAACTAGGCTATACAACATTAAAACAACTGAAGGAAGCAATGAAATAAAGATTCAAATAAATGTATGAAACAAATATGCTCTTGCACCTAGATAACTTTCCGGGCAATACTGCTCGGGTTGTGTCAGTTAAATCAGGCAACTTTGGCCTTGAATTTCAAAACATTTCCCGTTTTCTAAACTGAAATTGCGCCTAATGTTACATGTGGTGTGGTGTTATTTTTTAAGGATAATTTTTACAGCTTTTCTAATTTCTATATATTGTTGGATAGTAATCGCCTATCTACGACGATGTTATGCTCAGACACAAGATTGTTTAAATGAATAGTATATCGTTTCCGAAATCACGCACTCTGTATAATCGAAAAACAAAAGTCGGCAAATAGTCAATGTTGTTTCAATCGAAGATATGACATGAACTACAGCTAGATTACGACCGAAAAGGGCAGATATAGACGGAAAATGATATACGAAGATAATTAATTTCAATCAGGTCTATATAGCAAAATAGTGAACATCTATTCCCTGTCCTGTTTAAATTGTGATGAGCTTGCAAAGTTTCGAATTTGCTCTTCGAACACCTTCAACTAGTCCTTAATCTGTGGCCGCTTCTAGGTACATATAAATCTTAATTTCCCTTTTATTACATGACAGTTTCCGATTGCCGATTTGATTCCAGGCTGATTTTATGTACAGGTTTCGCGCCTCCCGGCCGTCTGAAATTTTTACTTTTCTGCACTGATGAGAGTAATAAACTATAGACGCTAGCATCTGTAGGTATCCATAATGTAATATTTATTTATAAATAGTATAATAAGCCCCTTTAAAAAATTGAAGTTGAGCATTTTCGTGGATGTTTAAAATAGATTTTCAAAAAGCTCTATTGCAATTTTCTGAATATGTTCGTGGAACACTATTGACAAGTATTCTATCTGTTCCCGTGTCAAGGTATATATAAGTCTTAATTTCCCGAAATCAAGCGGCAGTTTCCGGTGGCCAACTAGATATGGTGACTGCTTGCAGATTCTATGCTGACTTTGTGAACAGGGTTCGCGTCTGAAATTGTTACTTTCCTGCACTGATGAGCCGAATAAGCTTGAAACGCTAGCGTTTGCAGTTATAAATAACTTAATATTGATGTTTATATAGTATATATATATATATATATATATATATATATATATATATATATATATATATATATATTACTATTTCATGTATCAACATACGATTTTAGAAGGAGTTATAATTTTTTATGCATCAATTTTCAGTATTTACTTCAACAGTGCTCGGTACGTAAGTAGAGCTAAGTGGTAAGCTATGAACATGTATATCATGACAATTGAGCTACACAGAGGCTCCCGCATATCATCCCCGGGGGAATCATTAGGCTAAATTTTAGCCTGAAGATTCCCTCACGGGGGATGACACGGAGGAGCCTCTGTGTAGCTTAATTGCCATGAATATATATTTCATAGCTTACTATATATATATATATATATATATATATATATATATATATATATATATATTTATGTATGCATGCATTAAATGGTGTTAAATTAGGAAAAAGTGTTACCTTTGAAAAAATAAAAAATAAAAACAAATTGTTTGTGAGTCGAAGAAGAAATACAGGTATTCAGCGAAACATGAAAATAAAAAAATTGTGATAATAAATAGAAATTATGGTTTTGAATTAATGTTACCCATGATCATTGGAATATAACTATAAATTATGTATGCTCTGAAGTAGGTAATGTAATTCTAATAGGCATGCAATTTGAAACATTTTTTGATATTATAAGGAGTATATACCTAAATATATAATAAGGAGATATTGTTTGTTTAAATATATATTTTTATAAGAACTTACAAATACACCCCCCCACACATATATATATATATATATATATATATATATATATATATATATATATATATATATATATAATATTTATAAATAAATATTAAATTATTTATACCTACAAACGCTAGCGTTTCAAGCTTATTGCTCTCATTAGTGCAGGGGAGTAACAATTTCAGACGGTCGGGAGGCGCGAACTCCGTACCCAGAGTCAGCCATATCCACTCGGCCCACTGAAACTGTCACGTAATTAAGGCAAATTAAGATCTATATGTACCTAGAAGCGGGCACAGATAGAAGACTAGTCGAGCGTGTTCGACGAACGTATTCGGAACTTTGCATTAGAGCTTTTTGACAGTCTATTTTTAACTTCCCCGAGAGTGCTCAAGTTTAATTTCTTAAAGGGCTTAGTATATATATATATATATATATATATATATATATATATATATATATATATATATATATATATAGAGAGAGAGAGAGAGAGAGAGAGACAGAGAGAGAGAAAGAGAGAGATAGAGAGACAGAGACAGAGACAAAGCACGTTGTTATCAATAAAAGACGACGGAATTTTCTCTCCTCGTGATTTGATTTATTTATATTTTTTAATCCGTCTCGACTCGTAGTATAGATGTAACATTTATTTTTTCGTCCAATTTAAGCGCTTCGATATTCGCGATCGTCTACGGGAGTTGTTTTTTTATTGCTATGCTGATGTAGTTGTTTAAGGTGTTTTTATTCTTTTCCTCGTGTAGTGTGTAATTGAATCTGTTGTTTATTTATGTATGTGTGTATTTATTGGTTTTATTAATTTGTTGCTTTTTTGTATTTATTTGTTTATTTCTTTTATTTGTGGAAGGAATTTTTTTTTTATGTGTGGTTATATATTTATTTGTGTTTGTTTTAAATGTAATTATCGGAAAAAAGTTTAAGGCGTTAGTGCTGGCGTAAAAAGTTATTTATGATATATAGTTGTTCAAGAATTTTAAAAGATAGTGTAACATTATTTTGTGTAAAAAATGACGAAAAGAGAAAATTCTGCTACCTTAAATCAAAATTCTATTGCAATATATTTGTATATATACATATTTATGTTTATATATTTTTAACATAGTGAACCCCAAACAAGGAAGGCGGCCACTGCAGACGTAAGGTCTACTGAGAAAAAAAGGGTGAAAGTTTTTTTTTCGGGAGGGTCAACCGAAATTGGGAGCTGCGCAGCGAGATGTATGTTTACATTAGTTTTAAATTTGTGCATGTCAGTACCGTCAAGAAAACAGTGAGCAGAGATAGAGTTTCAGCAGCACGAGCTTTTGGAGTAGGAAGCTCCTCGGAATCTGGCGACCTCTATACTGAGTGGATGGAATTTGGCAGATTGTCGGGTTGATCTTGTGAATTTACATCGGAGGTGTACCAGAGCAGAAAGCTCATCAGAACACACTCCATTGAAGTACTTGTAAAACAGGCACAATGAAGCAACATTGCGGCGATGGGGCAGGGGCTGGAGCTGGGTGGATAGTGAGGGACCTATCAAGTTTACGACTCTTTTTTGGACCTTGTCTAGAAGGGAGAGACTAGTGGATGATCCCTCAGCCCAGATGTGGCAAAAATACTCATATAGTGTGGCAACAACACACACACACGCATATATATATATATATATATATATAAATATATATATATATATATATATATATATGTATACTTATTTTTCTTCATCCACACAAAATCTGCAACACTGGCATGTCGATATTATCGATCAACAGCTGTTAATAACGGAAATATCAGGCATCATAAATCTTCATCCTTCTATTTAGTCATATTTAGAAGCACCAAATCCTACAAATATGATCTAAGGTAATGATCAGATTTTAATTCTGCCCGATGAGATTTATGTTTCTAATATCTGTGGATCGAGTACATCAACATGCCTATGCCGCAGATTATGTACATGTCTGTATAAATAAAACTAGTATATATAAAGGCTCTATTTGGTGGTGAGCACTGTTTATAAGCCCGGTGGAAATTCTTTGAAGTTTTGCCCCGTATATGTTTGATTTACCTGGATTATTATTAATATATATATATATATATATATATATATATATATATATATATATATATATATATATATATATATATGTCATTTTAAAAACAATAAGTTCTGCGTACGAGTATGGGCATATACACTCCACGACGTTGGTAACTTAATCTTACCGCCAATATGTCTATGCATAAACACTTTGTTCTTATGAAACATGACTTTTATACACAAATGTTTTCCGGTTGATATCATTGTGTCTTATGTTGATGTCTTCATTAGATGCTTTTTTTTACATTTTTATCATGCTTATATATATATATATATATATATATATATATATATATATATATATATATATATATATATATATGTATTTCAAGTTAACATCTCAAAGAAAGCTTGAAAAAGGTAATAAGACTATCACCAACAAAACCAAACCATAAAACCAAAACAAAAACACCAAATTAAAATAAAAGTGTAAACATTTGAGAATTTCCTTGGCTTTGTACATTTAGTGTATATGAATTTTCATCTTAACCCTATTAAGGCCATATGATTTCAGTATACTGGCATTTCTTATGGAATGTCACTACTTTTGTAAAAGCTATGCCTGGTCATTTTTAAGGTTTTTCGGAATTTTCTAGAAAACTAAGTTATATGGTGAACTGAAATTAAAATGCCATCAACTAGACCCTAGAACCCCTATATCTGCCAAAAATCAGCTGAATCCATCCAATGGTTGATGAGATACAGGGTGGCACATACGTACGTACGTACGTACACACGGATGACACAAAATCATGCCTGACCTTTCTTGATATCTGGGTTGCTTTGACTAATGATGCTGAAATTCTACACACTTATAGAACCTATCAAATAAAAATGTTGTGCAATGTTTTAACTAATTTGGTTTATTGGTTTTAGAGGTATGATTGATCAAAGAAATGAGATTTCCAGCATAGGCCATTTTTGAGTTTATTAAGGGATTGAGCGCTATCGCGCCTCCCTTGATATACACTCACTTGTGTAAGGAGTATGCTTATTGTCTATATTTTATCTACTGGCACATACTTCTGCCTGACAAACCTTCGCACATACACGGAATTTGTGAGGAATACATATAATTCTATTTTTTACATTAACTGCGAATAAGTAAATGAGTAAATGTGTTTGTGTTGTGAAAACCATAATAATAAATAAATATGTTTAAATATACAAACGTATTTATTTGTGAATAAAGATCCAAATTCCTTGCTCTTTTTTATATTTGAAAGTCTTAATCAGATTAGGCAAAATAAAAAATCGATTTCAGTCAGATATTTAAAAACATATATTTTTTAAGAACGTTTAAAAATTACTTTCACCCTTGATATTTCATCACATCTTCTTTGATGAACAGAATAGCCTTAACAGTTTCATTATAATATATTTAATGAATCTAACCGAAGTCTGGCTACCTTTTCATACACAACTAGAGCGTATATTCTGCTGTTAACTATTGAATTAACATATTAAATTTACAGATAACAATTATTTTACACAACTTTTATGTTCCCTAGCGAAAATTTAAACAATTAAATTATGTTACTTAATTTCATGTATAATCATCTTCAGATAAGGTTGCATAGAACACAACTTGAGAACAGCAAGAACATGTTCTACGCTGAGATAAACCTTCGAACGCATCTTCGCATTCGAGGAACTTATCGAAAAAAAAAAATTACAGTCAGCTCTCGGAACCCCATTCCAACTGATCAATTTCAAATGGACATCTGAATTACACACACTAAGATGTACCACGTGGTCCTCTGGTATTTCATTGCAGAGTATGCTTGTATTTGTTGGGAAAAATCAACACATACCATACAATTAAAGCCAGCGTGGAACAACACCTACCGTCTGATCAGTGGTTGTATGAAACCTAACAACCCGAGGAACCTGCATTAACTCCCTGCCATTGCTACTGCGGATATAAGACGGGAGTTGCCAGCTGAGTAGAAGTCACAAAGTAGACCAGTGATGAAAGGCATATCTTACATTGACCTGGCACAAAAGCACTACAACTTGAGTCAATGGAAATATTTCTCAGCCCTAACAATTATCCCAGAAAGAGAGTAGAGCCCAGATCTAGACTAGGGTCATAATGCCCCACCTCTACTAAAGTTCTCTGTTTGGTTCAGAAGTCACGTAGATCCACTGGACAAAACTTCAACATTATGGAACTGTAATGGGGGATCTATAGCTGCTATCATCAAATGGAGCTACAAAACCAACTGAGTTATCTGCGAATGTGGAGAGGAGAACCGTACGATACAGCATTTTACTATCTCACCACTGTCCCTTGAACGATTTTGCATGGATTAATGATGTTACAAAAGTCTGTGTAAAGAAGTGGGGAACTCTTGCATGACCACTTGCTTTAAAAAGGCGAAAAGATTATAAACAATATCTACAAACTTTATTCTAAATATTTTTTAATTTCATTACATGATTTTCGTCGCATGAATAAAAAATGTGTAAAATGTAGGGTTTCAGTTGTAAAAAATCCTTTGAGTTTTATATGTGACACTGATCTTATATTATGCTCCGTAACACTTGTTTATCTTCCTAAGAAACTGACATATTGGAAATATTTCAGAATTCAATGTATAATATATATATATATATATATATATATATATATATATATATATATATATATATATATTCGAAATTGCATTACACTCAGAATAATGACAATTATTACGAATGCCCTTTTCATCTTCTTTACATGAATATAAATAAAATTAAATACAGTATCTTATGCCTAGAAGATGTGTTTTCGAATTCGCAATCATCGGTTCAGTAGTTTGTAACATTTCACATTCACAGACATCACGCCTACACCCCCCACACACACAAACACACACACATATATATATATATATATATATATATATATATATATATATACATATATATATATATATATAAATATATATATATATACATATATATATATATTTATATATATATAATTATTTTATTCAATTACTATTTTAATAGCCATATATATATATATATATATATATATATATATATATATATATATATATGTGTGTGTGTGTTTCGTGTTACCTTACACTCTTCAGTATTAATGAAGTAACGGACGACAAGTTGGACGATTCTAACTCCCAATTTATGTATGTTGAACTTCAGTTTGATACCGCGAGACGGTCCTGACGATCACGCCTTCAAATGTGAAAGAAATACGTTTTGTATTTTTCTATTTGTATACAGAAGTAATGAGATTGAGAGTGAGAGAACTTTACAACGTAGGCGAATTTCTAATTTTAATAGTTCATACTAATTTAGCTATTTTAAATGACATTTACTCTCGGATAGCATTTTAAGATGAAACTAACATTTAATTCATTATATTTTACATCTAATTTCTCGATCTCAAAATATACCGTAAAATCTATTAAGTATTGGAATTGTATGATAATATCGTGATATCTGGTTTGAGACAACGTGCCGTATGTTAAGAAGAGCAATACAGTAAACTGCATACAATGGTAGTGGAGGAATTCAGAAGTCTTGGTACAACATCTAATTAAGACGACGTTTTCCCTTGATTTTAACTTGACATAACTACTAGAATTCCATATCTATATTAACATTGTAATAATAGGTTTAATGTTGTTATATTACATATTTATTTTAATAGTTGATTGAAATACCAAAAGTAGTATAATAAATGACTACCAATAATAAATTAATGTTTATGCATCGATTTAATTGTTCTCTTCATACATGCAATCACGTTATTTCATTTGGAAGACAATTAATGGTTTCTTCATTGGTAATTTTGTCTTCGCAAATATAGCTTCAACCTCGGTACTTTTTGTACAAACGTAAACTATACGTGCGCAAAAAATTACAATAATGTGTTTTGTAATCATGATCGATTATACGTAGTCGACCTTTTTAAAAGCACTTCTATTCTCATGGCATGTGAACTCAATTTACACAATCGATAATTATGACGATGAAAATAAATACAATTATGGAGGAAATTCGCGAGAGACAAAATGAAAGCCGAAATTAATGGACACACAACAAAGGTAATGGCGCATTCTAAAATGTCTGACTATTATCCTATTCGAAAACTTATTTTGTACGCCATGATCGTAGCATTGCTGTCACGTGATGAGCTAGTATATATGGAGGAAAAAAATGACATTTGTTCTTGTATACATCACTAGAATGGGGGGGGGTCATGTTATAAAGCTGTAGTATGATTTTGAAGTGTGTATATTATGACTACCAACTGATAAATAAAATTACTCAGGAATAATTAATGTGGATTTGTTTAGCTATCTTGGAAGTAAGGTTGCAAATGAAAATTGCACAGACAGTTAACTAAATGTGCGAATCGGAAAAGCCTTGGCTGAACTGGACAAAGTGAATGCTATCTACAAATCAAATCTTCCTAGCAAGATGAAACGCAACTTCTTTGAAGCTAGTGGTACATCACTTCTCGTACATGGAAGAAGGACCTTAACTTGTACAAAAGATTGGATGAGTAGCAGTTTGTACTCTAGAATACTACAAGCTTCTCTTAAAATGACCTGGATGTGGCACCTCACAAGAGTGTTTCACTAGGAGCATCTAACTTAGATGTAAGTACTGATCAGAGAAAGAACCAGATTTACTGGTACCTGTTGGAGGCGTAAGGGTGGAATCGTGAGCGGTGTTTTTTTGTAGATGCCAACACAGGGATGTAGTTTAGCGTTGAGACCACATAGAACTTACGTGAAACAACAAGGATATGACCCACAATGCGTCTATAAAGACCTACCTGGTGTGATGAAGGATCACACGAGATGCCGTGAGATGGTCAGGAAAGTATATAACACTTACACAACAATGTGCGTATCATATCTGCTTAAAATATTCGAACTTAACGCCACCTGTCTTATATTGGAAGGTATATATTAATATTAAGATGCATGTATGTAAAAATAAAGGTGATAACGGAAAATACGACGTACGGTTAGTCTAACAAGAAAATGGAAGTTTCCATTAGAGTTAAAGCTTAAAGTTAAGCTGGTGTGTCCCGAAAGTTACATCAAGAGAGAAAGTACGTGGCAGAAACGTGAGAGAGTTCGTCGGTCTTGGCGAGGTAAACTTTAAAGTGATCGCGTGTTAGCTTGATGCTTCTAACAGTTTATAAGAGTTTGCCAGGAGATTGCAGTTCATCTGGCTGCACTTTCTGTAAATTACTGTTATTTCTGGTGATTAATAAAGGTATTTGTTGTTCTTAAAATTCATTTTAATACTGCAGTCATAAAAAGTGTGGCGTGAAAGAAGAGGAACACTTATGTCGCTGTTTTAGTCACAACCATTGAAAGATAACTTGTTGACGAGAGTGAGAGAGTGAGAGAGATAGAGGGAGGGAGACAGAGAGAGACTCAGAGGGATTCAGATGTGTATATGTAAAAATAAGGTAGAAAATGGAAAATGGAAAATTCAACACAGGGAAAGTTTAGCCAGAAAATTGATATTCCATTAACTGTCAAGTTACGCTCACGTGTACCGGCAATTGTTGCATGAGTTGAAGTACCTGGTATAAACGCGAGAGAGTACTTAGATTTTGTTTAACAGTTGTTGAAGTAATCGGGCTTACAATTCATCTACTTTCATGAAATTACTGTAAAAAGTAAATGAATAATATCGCAGAGAAATTTAGTGAGGTATTTGTAGTTCTTTTAAATGTAGTTCATTACTGCAATAATAAAGAGAACAAAAGAGAAAAGATCAACATTTCTGCCTCTGCTATAGTCACCACTATTGAGAGAAAACTTGTTAATGGGAGATAAAAAAAAACCAGCTTAGTTTGTAGGTGGAAATTCCGTGTAGATCGATCGATAAATCTATTCGGCTATATTATGCAGATATGTAAGAAATGAAAAAATCTGAAACCATTTGTATGGTTACAGTTCAGAACTTAGAATGGAGAGATGACCATGTAGTGTCAGGGTTTATAGAGGACGATCACATCCTGCTGTATCGTTTTTCCTGCCTACCCACGGGGGCAGAGTAAGACACAAGGTCGGTATTTAATGGGAGGTAGGTCCAGCTCAATCAAACTAAACACTCAGAATTTAGACGAAAATAATAATTTTGTCAGTCTACAAAAATTTCTCTTTGACTGATTGATGGCAGATGAGACGAAATGTAGTTTCAGAACGACTACTACAGTGTTATATTAGCGAAAGGTCTTGGTCCGCAGCCATACTGTCTCCTCTTAAGAGAGTAAGAAGAACTACCGAGGCAACGATATATAATAATACTTAAAGTGTACGTATGGTTTAAGATCAAATAGATTCCGCTCTTTGTCATAAGGTCGCAAGTTTACTAAATATTTCACAACAACTTAAATCAAATTAAAAATATGTTTACTGTTTCGAGATTAACCGCACTAAAATGCTATCAACTTCTTATGTGACGAAACGAAAGATCAGACACCATGAAACTTACCTAATTAATAATATTTTGCATTTCTTCTTTATCTTATTCGACAATTCCTTGTATGGTATTCGCTCTGTTCGATCATACGGCTTCCAATGACAGAGGTTGTATTTAGGCAATATCAAATTCACATGCCGTCCCCAGCTGCATGTATATCTTGTTCAGAGATGACATGAAAGCGCCTAGTCTTCTGAAACGGTTATTTATCTTGTATCGACAGCATTCAATACCGCTTAACACGGTGACTAACAAAGTCCGGTGTGGCAACCTGATTATGACCTATAATACAAAATCACGCCACTATAATCATATCTACACGTAACGTTTGCGATGTATTTCTACGTTGTAATATTTAAAAGTTGTAGCATTTGTTCCGGGTTATTTTATTGTTTTTCAATAACAATTAATAAATCTCAGAAAAGTATGAAGTTGTTCCCACAACGTATATTCTGTGTATATTAGTATAGAAGAGCAGTGTTTGCATTTTCACGTTACTAACATGTTGCCTAGAATACATATTCCATAATGATAATGCCATAGTTTTGGATTTTACCAAGCACATACATAAAATGGACGCTCATCAAACCCTAGTAAAGTGTGTTACTTTATATAACATCAAATGTGATGTAGAGCAAGTATTTTTTCTATTAAATCTTTTATATTGAACTTATTTTAAAACTTTGAGGGACTTGCAGAGTATTCAAACAAATAACAATCCTAGAATATATATTCGAAAATTCGAAAGGTTCACTCGTTTACGAGATAACCCTGTGCATGCATACAGACACCTATATACCTAAGTCATAGACACCAATCACAACATCGCTGAAATGATATATTAGCAAGTCAAGCCCCGATACAGCTTGTTCCTGTGCCGTCAAAAGAGTTGCTAAAATGTTATTGTATACAACCTCAGCCCGTCTTGGGGACTCTAACTCCCGGTGTTTTCCTATGGTTTTACGCGTGGAAACATTTGTTATAATTGGAAAGTACCGATAGATAGTTTTCCTTCTCTTACATAAACTATTATCCCCGTTTGATAAGCCCCCCTACCCAAAGCACTGCTTGTCACGTGACAGACAACCCACATTCACCCATTCTCTTATCAGTAAAAACAGTTTCGCCGGGTGTATATCTAAGTCACACAGGCAGGGGATACACTTTTTATCAGAGACTGTTCAAGACGGTTAAGTCTAGAAGAACTTCTTATGAATGCGTGTCATCGTGCACACACCTAAGATTTGAGATTATAGATTTCTTTCTCTACGATGAGTTGTCTTTCCAGACCGATGAGCCACTTTACTCAAGAATATGTGTGTATAATGATATTGTTTCGGGTAGAAGTTGTTGTTAAACTTTGATTTAACCTTGGAATTGATTTTTGTTTGAACCATGTTTAGAATCATGTGAAAACACATGAAGATATACTGTACAAACTGTTCCTCGAATCACTTGGGAAATCACAACGGAAACCAACAAAATGACAATCGGTAAAGTTTTAAGTACAGTACGAAAGTATATATTAGTGTTACAATCAGACAAACTAATCTATTCCGTTTTTCTCCTAATTTAAAAAAACTATGTTTTTAAGTTCTTGTGTTTGTTAATTAGACTATATATTCCCCATATGTAGACATAGTTATATTGATTTCAATGCATCTCTCATATTTTGTGTTTTTTAACATTTTTTGGTGCCGATGTTAATGGAAAAATATTTACCCTTACACCGTTGGTCCATTTATAGTCTGATATTTTCGAAACCAATTCGTTATTATCTACGAAATTTTGCATCAAGTTATATAACAATAGACGTACTGGTGAATCTATCTTTGCCTGATATAAATATAAAGCAATACCTTCATAGCAAACACAGAGACACCCCTCATAATAATACATGCAAGATTGTATAACATCTTTCTATGAAAACCGAATGAAAACAAAATTGATAAAAATAGCAATCATGTAACTAGTTTTCAGATATGTCTGCAATGTAAAGCGTTGAAAAATGTTCGTGCTTGGAGCCGATTTTTCCTCATAAAATGTTATTCAAACAGCCGTTAAAAGCATCTCCCTGAATTTGCCAAGAGAAACCGGTGAACAGAAAGATCACAACTACACTCTCGCCCGGCGACTCACCAATAAAAAAGACAAGAACTACTACGTAAGTGCTCCTGTGGCCCAGAGGTCAAACCACTGGAGTGCAGGTTCCTTTATTACGATCAAGCCTGTCCTGTAAAAGTACACTCGCCTCTCGGCATTTCTGTAACAATGGCTGCAGAGAGTCCAGTAAAGAGCCCTATTATAGGTCCACTTTATTAGTATTTGAAACCGACGGTACGGATGTTGTTATGATATTTATATATATATATATATATATATATATATATATATATAAATAGATGAGTGAAAGAATAAATAAGGTGAGAATCAAATGTTATTCCAGTTTAATGTTCAGGCAAAGTACTATAAAGTCCTTAACTCATGAGTGTTCAAAGAACATCTTTTCAGAGCTTCATTTTTATCCGGATGTTCACTAATTAAAGATATTAGTTGACTCTTATATCTTTTGTTGTATTAACCTTATATTTATATATGCATATATATATATATATATATATATATATATATATATATATATATATATATATATATATATATATCGACAGATCGATAGAGAGAGTGAGAGGGTGAGAGAGAATGAGAGAATGGATGAGAGACCGAGGGAGTAAGAGAAGGGGATAGATAATTCATAAATCTGCATATACGATAATAAATTCGCCAAGTAAGAAACAGCATTTGAAATACCTTCCAATCGTAGAACCTAAAAATGAACAAACGCTCGTCGTAATAAACGCTATTTTCTCAGAAAAAGAACAATGGCTTCCATATGTTTCGTCGTTTTTATTCGCTTTCTATTCGGCCACTACTACTCATAAATCGGCAAAACAAACTTATTTCTCACTTCGTCATAAACCAAGCCGAACAGTTGAAACTCGATGCGTTTCTCGTTTCCCGATATTTATTTTCAGTTTTTATTGAATGACATAAAGCTAGACTCCGCGACATTAAACTCTGGAGACGGTTATGTAAGGCGAACTTGATTTGCTATCCATTTCGTACGGGAATATATTAAATAGTTAATATTACTTGCAGTCGAGGCCTCTTGATTCCACGGCTGAACATCGGTAAATGAAAGCCGATGTCGTTTATCTAATAACGAGTCTCGACTATGCTGAACGGCGTATAAATAAACATGACAGAAAATATAAATAGAGACTCGTTCTGAAATCGTATCATTCTTTCGTGTATCGTTTAATTATCTCCATA
>OY744540.1:31341966-31364466 GCA_963556195.1 Sepiola atlantica | reverse complement strand
TTTAATGAAATATTTTTTTACATGAAAACTTATTTAAAATGTAACATTCGAAAGCCATTCCAGCGTGGTCTAATACAAGGGGGGGGGGTTGCATTCCACATTTTAAAAGGGAAACCCTGCAACGAAAGCGACTAGAAATATTTACACAACTCATTGCAAATAATGGGTGAACGCAAGAAAAAAACTTGCAGAATTGAGTTTACAAGATTTAGCAATGGAAATTCACACTTAATGCTGAACACAGACGAAAACATCTAGTTTAAGTTGGCGAGGATCTCCTTACTGAATTGCTGAAGAAAACTTTGCAGTTTCAGCCAAACAATGTGCAGTGGAGCTTTCTTCACCCGATACAATGTAATATTCAACTATTAGAAATTGTCTTAATCTTGGAAAACGTTAGCACCATGGAAATGTCATTAGATTTCAACTCGAGATTTACAATTGCCTTCAGGCAAATGTATATCTTTTAAGTGCTTTCATCGGTGAAAGTTTAGTTTATTTGATGAGAAGCTACTTGAGGTATTGCTTAAAGGAAACCCTTCGGTGGAGGAGGTGGCTATATAGCGTCCGTGAAACAATTCAACTATTCCTTGTTATATGCAACAATTGAACATATTCTTAATTTTGAAAAATGGATGGTCCCTGAATCTGTCTGCAGATCTCAACTTAAGATTTACTGCTGCCTTCAAGCACACCCTCATGTTTTAAGGTATTTCAATTATTTAATTGATGTTTCCTAAGAAAGTATATGCTGACGTTTAAAGTATTATCTAGTTATACAAGCTATTTTTATTACTTGTTCTTTTAAGAAATTAACACTTCAGTCATCACTCATGGCATGACGCGATATATATATATATATATAAGCAACAACAGTTCAACGTTTGATTAATTTGCTCCGGTTCTTTTCTAGATTAGTGGCTCTTCAGCAAATGTTGTTTATCCTTGAGTTGGTAAGAATCCTTATGTATAGACCGGAATGATTCCTATAGAGAAAAATATTTTACATCGACTAAGCTAACGCTTGAAAATTATTTCGAATGTCTAACGGCCACATGGAAATCAATTACAATTTAAATACATCTTCTATAAATCTAAAGTTGTATATTGAAATGCGTGTACATATGGATAAACATTGTATAGTTCTGATTTACGAGGCTTAGTTATAATATTTAAACTTTTAATTAATAATATCATATATTTATCATTAGTGGTTTTAATGTGGGTTATACGTTAGTAGTAATTATCTTCATAGGATGCTGAAGGTTAAATTCCAAGTGTCCGATAAGCACCTCATTAATATTATGAAGGTTGTCCCTATAACATTACAATGTTGGATATTCGATTGTATAGGCTATCACTGCGACGGGCATGAACACCTTTCTTCATCGCAGGCGTCGCTGTATTTAAGAATATTTTCTTGCGTACACACAAATGTCGTAAATAAACGGGAAATGACAACAATATAGAAAGCGGTGATGATAATGATACAACCGCATTTATTATTAAGTTATATTTGTTGCTCATGAACACATACGAACAATATTTCATTTCAATACACCCCTAGGGAGATTGACACTGAATCCTTCTCATTGCCTGTGATGATTATTTCATTTTAATATGTGTAAATAACACACAAAAATATTCTACATAATTCAAACACATTTTGAGTAATTCATGTCCTCCAATGGCGTTTTACTTCAATGAAAGAAGAATGATCGCATACACATGTAAATTGTAAAAATGTGAAAATCCCGTATCCTGTGTATCCATAAAATTAAACTAAAAATATGTTTTATTCTAATTTAAATTAAAGTTAAGACAGTGAAAACACCCCCTACACTTTATGTTTCTGAAGTGTTTAGAAGTAGATTGATAATTTTCATTAATTATAATGTATATATATATATATATATATATATATATATATATATATATATATATATATATATGTATATATATTGTGTGTGTATTTAGACATCATTTTCTAATTTACACAAACATTTAAGAAATTAAGAGAATCTGTCTGTTTTATTATACCTTTTTTAATTTTTCAATTTTTCTGATGTTATTTTTGTATTAAAATCAAAAGACTAATAAATTTCCATACGTTTCACAAACACTTTCGAATGATCATCAGATGTATAAAATTTAATGAACAAAAAAACGGAGAAAAAAAATTTTTTTTAATAAGACTGATGAAGCGTCTTTGTACGGGTTTATGATGTTTTGTCTATCATGATAATGTATATTTTCGGAATGGGCATACACAATTTCTTTTATTATAAAGGTTTCTTGGATGAAATCTGGGACAAGATAAAAATGCCACATATAAAATTGCACAGGTAAAATGACACTGGTAGATATATAGAAAAAATATAGATGAAAATCCCGATGATTTTATTTCCAAATAACTACATTGAATCACTTACCAGGAAAAATATACAATAACAATAGTAATAATAATATGTTAGTCCGATGTTTCCGCCCGCATATTTACTTTTTGGTTTGCGAAAATATGTATACCATTACACGAAATTGTACAGTTATCTGAAAAGTAAAAATCAATGAGAACTCAATAACTAAATATGTAGACATTTGAAAAGAATCGGAATCAGAATCTGAAATATGTATAACATGATTCGGTAATTGTATCGAAATCGATAAAACATATTCGAATCGTATCATCACTAATAGAGACTTAATATATTTTTGAAAATAAAGGTGTATATATATGTATATATATAGGTAATTAGTTATATGAATGATAGCTTTCATTTATTTATAGGGACAGATCTATTACATTCAAATCATATACCATAGGCTTTCAAATAATCAACTTCGGAAAATAATCTCTAAACCGTCCTCTACATGAACACAGGTTTCTGAGAGTTCAATCAGTAAACATTTCTTTAAAATAAAGAATTCTCCGCATAAGCATTATTAAATGTTACCAAAGAGAATATCATATTCATATATATATATATATATATATATATATATATATATATATATATATATATATATATACAATCCGGGTATGGTATAGATACACAGGGTATACATCCAGGGGAGTTGAACCGGGTTCATGAGAGTGCTCAGAAAATCTAGAGCAGACATATAAATGATAATTTATTTCATTTTTACTACAAAATTGATTTTGTTTCACAAGAGCAGTTTGAGGGACTTCCGATGATCAGGCCTCGAAATAACATAATGTCTGTTACGATAGTGTCATACTCACACAAAGTTTTTTGAAGTCGATAGAAATTTAAACTCAAATTAAAGAAAAATAAAACAAAAATACAAGTGGTTTTGAAAACGAACTGTTCAACTTTGTAAAATAAATATCCTGTAACAAGAAAAAAAAAACTTACTTCCAAAAAAGAACTTGATAAAACTGTAAAAGAAATTAATAATTCTAAACACGTACTAGTTAAGGCTGACAAAACCCAGCATTTTTATAAGCTCACTAAATCAAAATATCAGAATTCAATCAAACAAACATTACAAAAAACTATAGAAATTCAAATATTAATTTAATGAATAAAAATAATTCAGACAGTAAAACCATTACGGACAAACTGAAGATTAGTGATAGAGTTGGCAAGGTAAAAGCCAAAGAGGCCTATATTCTATTAAAATAACATAACATTGACTTCCATACCAAACCATCAACTAGATTAATCTATCCTACTAGACAAGAAATAGGTAAAATAAGCAAACACATTCGAGAAAAAAATCAATAAACAAATTAAAACCACCTATAACCTAAACCAATGGGTCAATACTGCTGAGACTATCAGCTGGTTCAACGAAATTGATAACAAAAACAGATGCTCCTTCATCCAATCTGACATTGCCAATTACTACCCCTCGATATCTAGGGAACTTTTTGAGAATGTTATGGAATTCGCCACTCTCCTCTCAAATATATCTGAAGAAGAAAATGACGAACCACAGTATTGATTAATAACAATGAGCAATGGACCAAAAGCAATGGACTGAAACCAGAAGGATAGCTCGACGGTTTGAGTACCTCACGAAGAAGATTTACACACGAGAAAGTTACGTGACGTTCAACAACGCTTGGTTGTATATATATATATATATATATATATATATATATATATATATATATATATATATATATATATATATATATATATTGTTTTTCCTATAACGTTGATAAAATGTTGGATCACAGAGACTACAAAATACGGAGCTTTTCAAAACTATATATATATATATATATATATGGGAAGAGAAGGATGAAGGTAATCCGACGTGATGGGAAAATGAAAAAGGAAAACAAAAAAATGGATGTTTTTTATGTGTACATCTACGTTTCGTCTTTATTTATAAGACTTCATCAGGATGATAAAATAGAGAGAAAATGTCATGTAAGTACAAATACATGTAGGGTAGACATATTGGGAGGAAAAATAAAATGAAATAATGGCCCCTACTGGGTGGATGTCCGTACTTATTGGAGAAATAGAAATGAATGTTGAAGAAAATGAGTGGGAAAAAATGGAAGGATGGGATAGCAAGGACTACTGTGGCTGGTGGTAAGAGAAAGAGGTGGGGGATGAGCAGGGGTAAAGTGGATGGCAGAGAGGGAGTGGAGGAAGAGGGGGGAGGGAGGTGTTTGACCGGATGGCTGTGGTCAAGATTGAAGGGGAAAAGCAAGTTGGAATGTATGTGTATAGGGGGTGTATGCAGGGAAAGGAGGATGGGTAGAGAGGAAGGGGGGGCTGTGATTTTGGTGGATGGGCGAAAGTTATTGTCTTAGAGAGCGTTTTGAGAAAATGAGGGAATTTAAGAAGGGGTATGGGAGAAAATAGTTGAGAGGGGGAGAGGGGGGATTTGTTGTGAAACACCCACCATACACAAACATTCCAACTTACTTTTCCCCTTCAATCTTGACCACAGCCATCCGGTCAAACACCTCTTTCCCCCTCTTCCTCCACTCCCTCCCTGCCATCCACTTTACCCCTGCTCATCCCCCACTTCTTTCTCTTACCACCAGCCACAGTAGTTCTTGCTCACCCCATCCTTCCATTTTTTCCCCACTCATTTTCTTCAACATTCATTTCTATTTCTCCAACAAGTACGGACGTCCACCCAGTAGGGGCCATTATTTCAATTTATTTTTCCTCCCAATATGTCTACCCTACATGACAGTTTTTCTCTATTTTATCATCCTGATGAAGTCTTATAAATAAAGACGAAACGTTGATGTACACATAAAAAACATCCATTTTTTGGTTTTCCTTTTTCATTTTCCCATATATATATATATATATATATATATATATATATATATATATATTGCCACATTGTTAACATGATCTTTACACCATAGCATTCTTCTCTTGGTAATATTAATTTACAAATTCAACAATGCCAATTTAGATGTTGATATATAATACATATAGATGTGTAATGCCTACACAAATAGTATCGTGTATCACTTCCCGATGTTTATATATAACTGAATAACGTAAAATACATATTGTAGATGCCTTGATCATACTGCCGGTTTCTGATTCTAATGGATTAATCATGCTTTACGGGAAACTCAAGCATTTTCGAAACGGAACCTGATATGATTTTTTTATCGTTGTATTAGTTGTTTCAATACAGTTACTGTATAATACGCCAACGTTCAAATAATGGTGGTGTTAGATGCCTACTAAAATCAGAATCATTTCTCTATATGGTATCATGATACCGTAGTTATAATACTATTCACTAGATGAAACAATTTGTATTTCCTTTTTAAATAAACAGTTGTAATCGTATAGAAAATTAGTCAATATGCAGTACAACAATCGAACAATTTTAAAATGTATTTAAACTATATGTACACATCTTCAAAAATTGAAACTACATCTGTTTAAACGCAAGAGCTGAAACAGATGTGCTGAGATTGTTGGGTCGACGCGACATTTATGTAACCGCGTAGGCGAGAGAACACTTTTGCACAGACTCAACTTAAAATTGGCTCTCAAAGAGTTAGGCGCCAAAGAGGCGTCTGTTCCCGATAAAATGTCGTGATTACACGAGGTCATAACCTTTCTTCGTGTTACACTAGAAGCGGCAATACGAGATGGAACTCTAGTATACCACATCCTGTTTTTAACAAAAGCCAACCTTCTTATATTCCAGTGTTTTCTTTGAATAAAGGTTATTTATACCATAGTTGAGATGTTGGTGTTTTACATAGAAGATGGTGACACTTTTTCTCATTTGATATACAATTCTAGTCAGATTTGACCAGACCCGGCCAGCTCAACTAATATCTCATAATATAAGCCGATCGTCACCACATGCACACTACTACCCAAACACATGCACTAAAGCAGATGTAATCAAATAGAACATTCTCTTAAGGGGTCGTGTTTGTGTAGTTGTATTGTACGGACAAGACGAACATTGTGCGGCAATCGAAATGTTCGACTGAAAATGAGCATCATGAATCAATGACTTTGATTCCCTTTGTGGCAGTTGCTTAGAGCATTACATCTCTTGGATTTCTCTAACAGCAAGTATTGATTTGGAAACCGACCGACGAACAAGAAGCGAGTAAGAAACCGAATGAACCGGGTTATGTCGGAAGGTTAAGTAATAATGCTATTTTTAAAATGTTATATTGTCCTACTAAAACATGTCGGTGGACTTGTAGAGTTGAATTTAATCAAATTATCCTCCTATGAATTTGATCCATAATTATCTGTTTTGATGATAATAAATAAATATATATATATATATATATATATATATATATATATATATATATTTAATTTGGTACAGAATAATTAGTACAACCTTCGTACCGTCGGTTTAAAGCAAGGACAGACTTAGCCATCCAGCTCTCTTCAGCTTCTGTTGTCATCTGTTTCGGAAATGTGAAGTCACGTGACACTCTCGTTGGGACGCGTTTTTTTGCTTAGCGTGTGGTGTATGTTTGTTTGAAGTTAAATTTAGTGTAAAGAAATGGTTGAGATTTAAAACCGGAGGAGATATGAAGAGATATAAGAATATAAACTTTTTTTTTTTTAAATTAAAAAAAAAAATGATAAAATAAAAATTAAAGTAAGAATAAAAAAATAATAAGAATAAAAAGATAATTATAAAATGTTTTTATATAATTCCCGTGGGTCAATTTTATGAATTTTGTATATTTGGCCGTTACTGTTTTGGGGTTTGATGATGTGTATTCTAAAGAGAGAGAGAAAAAAGAAGAGAAAAAAAGAAGAGAGAAAAAGTTAAAGGGAAAACCGTTACTTAATTTCGTGTTTAAATTCTGGACTTTTAGTCAACCCGAGAAAATGTAAAGGAATCGCTCGGCCTAAGGGCAGTAACTCTGTTGGAATGTTAAATGGTTTGAAGCCGTTAAAATGGGTCTGTTTGTGAGATTAGTCTTATGACCGAGAAATAATATTGACCAGAAAAGACCGATTATCATTTGACATTGGCATAGTTCATTCCGTGAACCGAAGAAACACCAATATATCAGCAAATAATAAATGTTCTTCAGGACGATAAACATGCATAATACATTCAACATACAAGATTACCATATACTTGATATTAATATCTCCGAACTATTAAAAAAACATAATAACACACCTCACAACAACTAAGTTGTAATCAATTATTTTATTTCTGACACAATTAATCTCCATAACATAGTTGAAAAATCTAATGAAATTGGACACACAATTTCCTTCACCGTATATATATATATATATATATATATATATATATATATATATATATATATATATATATATATATATTGCCCTTCCGACTACACAATCTGAATGAACTCCGGAATGTTCATGAGCTCGTTCCTCAGCGTTTAGAGAATGTGCAGCCTCGCATACTTATGTGATGAAGAAACCTATATCCAGAACATTTATTAAATTTAACATATCCTCAATTTAAACGAATCTAAAACGCTTAACGCAATGTTTTTTTAATACCGACAACAAAAAAAAAAGACAAACACCAAAAAAATTTCCCCTCATAACATCACTAGCACAAATAACACCGACATGACGGAGAAAAATTGATCTTACATAGTTCTCCATAATAATCCCACATGTTTTTCCTTACAATACAATTCAAATCGGACATAAAAATAGTCACCTAAACCTAAAAAAAACATTAACGATTTACTGAACACAAAACCTCGTCCCAAACTACCTTCTAATAACACTTCTTCCGGCATTTACAAAATAAAATGCGCAGTATGTCTGATGTTTTATATTGGTGAAACGTCCAGAAATATAAACTGCCGCATTCATGATCAAAAACAGGGGCTCAAACCCAGCACCCCAATTGACGTACTAGTCATACACAACAACACTTTTATCCACAATTTTGACTTTACAAACTGCATTCTCTCTCTTACACTGCAACATCTAATTGAAACCTCAGACTCGTATCTTATTTCTTAAACGAAAATCTATCAAATACCGCACTGAAACAATTCAACATGTGATGCCACTGCTTAAATAACTCCTATCCCGGTTAAAGTAATCTTTATTTTTTACGACATTGAATCCCTATTTCCATTTCTTTACCTTTTTATTCTCTCCCCCCCCCCCACCTTTTCCCACTTAAACGCTTCTGCTGCACGAGTCTTATTATTATTTCTTTTTTCAAATAGTTAAAGACGTGCCAATTTTATCCCATTCTGCGTTTTCATTCTTCCTATGTGTTTACCGTTATGTAACTAATACAAAATATTAACTTTTTTAAAGACGTCTGCTGATACAAACGAAACCGGTAAAATCACTTGTTTATTATAATTCATTCCTGTATTTTAATGTGTTATTTTCCGTTTGTCTTTTTCAAACATTCTTTATTTCACGGTACTGCATTTTATGATATATCGTGCATTGTATCATATATATATATATATATATATATATATATATATATATATATATATATGCATACATGTATATAAACATATATATATGCATATATGTATATAAACATATATATATATATATATATGCATATATGCATATAAACATATATATATATGCATATATGTATATAAACATATATATATATGCATATATGTATATAAACATATATATATATATATGCATATATTTATATGAACATATATATATATATATATATATATATATATATATATATATATATATATATATATATATATATATATGTAAGGAGATTAATTGAATTAAAATGTTCCTTATAATTCAATTAATCTCCTTATTATAGCTCTGGTTCATTTATATATCTTCCATTGAACTGATACTTATATAGACAGTGCTCCGTTGTGGTAGTATCCCCTTGGGGTGTCTATTCTTAACGCACCCCAGCCATTTGGTCATTTACCCTCCGTTAATGTCAAAATTACCATTGGTATACGCTTATATATATATGTAGCTATGCATATATGTATATAAACATGCATACATATATATATATACATATTAACATAAATAAATATGTATATATATGTATATAAATATGTGTATATACACGTATATATATATATATATATATATGTATATATATATATATATATATATATATATATATATAAATTTGTTATTTTCCGTTTGTCTTTTTAAAACATTCTTTATTTCACGGTATTGCATTTTATGATATATCCTGCATTGTATCATATATACACCCACACACCCCACACACACTAATATATATATATATATATATATATATATATATATATATACATATTTATATATATATATATATATATATATATATATATATGTATATATATACATGTATATATATAAATATGTATATATGCATATATGTATATAAATATGGGTATTAACATTAATAAATATGTATATATATATGTATATAAATATGTATATATATATATAAATATGTATATACATATATATATATAAATATATATATATATATATATATATATATATATATATATATATATATATATATATACGAATACAAACTCATACAAAGATAAAACAGCGAAAGTTGTTGCTAAGAAAATTACTAAATTATATAGGATCACTTCAATTATAAATGAGTTCGAAAGTAATAAAATGTCTAGAGTCTTAAGGAAATGGCACATTTTATAAGCTATATGTTAATTTAGTCATAAGATAAGCATACATAAATAAACAAAAAGCTTGTGTATATGATTAATAGTAAACTGATGGCTATACGATATGTCTCATGAAATCTATAGAAAACCTATACTTTATTCAAATTAAATAGATACATACTTAATAATAAAACCTATATAATAAAATATATACACTCGTGCACATTCTATACGTGTTCCTCAATATATGGACACGTTTTTAATATGTTATATATTCTACAGTATATAAAGATTAGGAAAAGAAATACGTATTATATAATTTATAAATAGATATGCATCGGATATGAAGTAGGAAATATATAACATTAAACTATACTATACGTATACTTTAATGTGTTGATATAGTTCAATACAAAACATATCCTAAAAGTTATACACTATATGTGAATGCGATACGCGTTTTATAACCTTTGTAATTCGATATATTCGATATATTCCTTTAATGCGAAACAGCCTAGGAAAATCATATCGTTTTGACATGTATTAAGACTTACAAATACAAAAAAAATAGTCTTACCAAATACAATCCAAAGATTCAGACTTACCTGAAAAATATAAGAAAAATAAGCATATTAGTATAGAAATAATATGTTAAAATAGGAAACTAGATGAAACATCAAAATAATGTCAGCAAAGATTTATGAAACAACAAGGAAATATGTATAAAATACAGGTATGTTTAGTACATTTTGTCACCAATTAACTATCACGTGTAGTATATATATATATATATATATATATATATATATATATATATATATAAATATATGTGTATATATGTATAATATATATATATATATATATATATATATTTAATAAAATGGTAGTTTGCTTGAAGCATTGCTAGTAAACAAGTGAATATGAAGATGATAATTTCGAGGCAGGAGCAATGCAATGTTGAAAACCGGAAGGTGGAGTTAGAATGAACAAAAATAAATGACAAAAAGGTGAATCTCAGATCAATTCATTAATATTTCAAGAAATTAAATATAAAAACAGTAAATTATTAAATTGATGGGCTAACTGTTAAATATTTTAAAGTTCGGAATAGTAGAGTATTTAATTATTTCGAGATTAACAATGTCTCTTTGTTAAAACGAAAACAAAAGTTGGGCTTGCTGTTTCAGTTGATGAGAGCTAAGTGGACGCTGCTGTTCAAAAAAGAACACCATGAGATTCGCAGAAAGAAAGACGTCATGCGGAAAATGCAATCGTAAATATATGTAATAGATTACCAAGATTAATTAATTTAGTTAATCGTAAATAGTAATATTTCGATCTAATTTATTTTGTTGTTGTTATTTTTATTATTATGGTTATTGTTTTCTTTATATAATTGATTATTTACTGCATTGTTTTTTTAATTTTTTATTAAATATTTAATATTTATGTTAAGTGTTGCAATTGTAAATATAGGTTCGGATTAAAAATCAGATAGATATTAAGGGGGATAATTAGGGTGGTAATAGGATTAACATTAAAATAGAATAATTATGTAAAGTAAAATAATACATGGCCAGATAGAATTAGTCTATCGTAAGTCTTTATCTAGTCCATTATACTCAAGGACCAAGAAGTTTTAACAGGAGGTTGTTAGAAGAGAAAGGAAGGGAAAAGGGGTTATATATAATTAAAAACAACATTTAATTATTGCATAAAGAAACAATTATTGCATAGTGAACGAAACTAATTAAGTTTAAGTATAATATATGATAATTAAGTCTAAATAATGTGAGTGGCTTATTCTATGAATAGGAATGTGTAGGAGTTGTTGGGAAGATTATCGACAAAAAAGGTGAATAATGAAATACACGTAGGAGAAAGTGGGTGTCAGTTAAGAGAAAGAGTATAAAGAGAACAAGGAAAGTGAAAGTGTGAGTAGGCGAAATCTCGATTGGTTAAGTGGATAGATTCTTTAGATCATTGGGATCGAGCAGAGACAAAGGAGCAAGGAGGATAAAGCATGGTCCAAGGTGAGTAGAGTTGAAATGATCTAGGTCGAAGAGTGGGGTTAAAGAATGAAGAGGGAACAATGCTCGACGCTGCTAAATAAAGAGGGTCCAGATCATAATGGTCTCTGATATCCTTAGATTGTCGATGTTACTTACTGAGGCAAGGATACGGGCATGTATAATGTGGTGTGTGTTGCCACATGATCATACGTGTTTATAGAAAGAAAAAATGCGGGCGCATAAGTAATCCTTGATGCGTTGGTGCAGAGGCCTGACAGGGCTACTATATCGAAATTCTGGCACTTAACGCAATGTACTCTGTAAACTGTATGAGTGCGAAAGCAAAGCTCGGATTTGGGAATGGGGCAATTGGATAGGTAGCCGGGTTCAGAGGTGTGGTTACTGTATATTTTTAGTTTGGTTTTGTCGAAGGGCAGTGCCTGTGTGCCTGAGTTGAATGCCAAGATTCTCGTTAAGTATTGCTTTGCGGATCGCGGATGTAATGTTATCGCTAAACAAAGGGAGTTTGAAGAAGCAGGGGTGGGTAAGAAGATAGTGTCTGCGTTTTTGGTGTTGCTGAAGATGGTAAGGTAGAAGGGATGAAGCTGTTGGTTAAGACTCTATTGTTCGAGCCCCAGTGTGTGGAACCTTACCAGTAGTAGAGGAGACTTTATTTTTTATACGGGTGATTTCTGTGTGTTCATAACATCCTTTTGGTTGAAGGGGTAAAGCGGATTTAAGGTGAATGAAGAGTTTTCTGCAAGACGAGCGATGGTATATATATATATATATGCATACATATATATGTATAGACATATATATATATATATATATATATATATATATATGCATACATATATATGTATAGACATATGTATATATATATAGAGAGAGAGAGAGAAAGAGAGAGGTGTGTCACCAATATATATATATTTGTGTACCCACTATATATATATATATATATATATATATATATATATATATATATATATATATATATATATATATTTCATGATTTTGGGTGGAGTACACAATTTCATTATCGCAAGCATGAAGGGAAGTAGAATTCTATCGTTCCTGATTAAAAGTTAATCAAGAGAAAAAATGCCAGCCGACCGGTTTCGCCCGCTCTATACGAAGACTGTACCGAGAGATTTAAAAAAAAAACGAGGGATAAAAAAACGGTTTGAAAAAAGAGAGTACAGCAAATAAAATAGCGTTATGTTATCTGTACAATGGAGCATGAATCTTAGAGACTGATCACATGTAGTCTGAATAGACATTCACTTTGCTTACAAAGGGAGGGACGTTTAAGATGAACGTGGATCGTCTCCAAGATTTGTAGATGGTATAATGAGTGAGCATGACAGAGAATAGTAAAGGAGTCAATGCTAAAATTCCTAGCGCACGGCGGGTGTTTAACTAAATGGTCTGTAATGGAAGACCCGTATGTGTTATTTTGAACGTCCGTTGACCGGAAGGTTCCATTCCTGATCCTACTCGGAATGTGTTGTTGGACTCTACAATCCAATCTTAACGTCGTCATACCCACGTAGTCAGCACTGCAACTACATTTAAAATGATAAATTACATTATTTTATGGTGGGGGTGGGTTTAAAACGTCTTTACGAGAGGACGCCAATAAAGGTTGTGTAGAAAACACAACACGCACATTCGAAGAAAAATCACAATTTTCAACTGTTGAGCTGATTTGCTTGGCGAATTTCTCACTTACTGTGCCTTACCAAGTAAAACGTTCGTCTTTAAAGCATCATTTATTATTCTACTCTGTTTTCTTTGCGTTTAGTGTATGCGACGATGTTTTCCTTTCCTTGTTTTCATGATGATATTTTGCCCCTTACCTATTTATGTCATTTCAGACGGACAACATGGCCAGCTGTATTAACAGTGTTCAACTGGTCACGTAGATAGAAATTGCACACAAACGCACACACCCCCCACACACACACACACATATATATATATATATATATATATATATATATATGTGTGTGTGTGTGTGTGTGTATGTGACTGTGTTTTACTAGAGCTGTGCCAATCAACGTTTCTTTGCTAACGCCCGCTTTTCATATATTTAACCACACAACTACTGCTTTAGTTTTGCGATCGAGTTATGTTTGAAAGAACTCCTATTTTAACTGTTCTAATTATAAGTAATATTCAATTAACTCACCAAGTTTAATATTTTAAACCCATTTTACTGTATGTCTTTTGTCCCGTCTTGTCCCGTCTCTTATTTTATACACTATCTATTATTCTAGCTTCGGTCATTCTCTTTCGAACTGTTTATTAACTCCCCGAACTAATAAAGCTAACAATAAACCTCCATATAGGAAAACACCTATAATCAACCAAAAGAAAATGTGACTAAAAGTAATTATATTATTTAAGCAGTTGCTAGATAGAGCAAGACAGTAGAAATAGAGTAAGAGAGAAAGAGAGAGAAAGAGAGAGAAATACAGAGATAGAATGAGATATAATGATCAGAATTAAATTAATTTTTGAAGTTATTTTCACGTAAATTGAACTGCGTTTGCAAACTCCCATTTATCTGGTTTAATATAACCAGAGTTAAATGGCTGACCCAAATGGTCACTTTATTCACAGTGTGAATTGAAAAATAGAAATATATCAATTCGCTGCAATTGAGCAAGCCATACTTTATGAAACTATACACTTGCAACTGTTTTATTTTACTTGATACAGCAGATTTCTATTTGAAACACTATTTAAGCGTACCGATACAACCATAAATAGTTCCAACCTGGAACAGTTAGTATTCTAGGATATCACTTACTCGGATAGCGAATTACGTTTTTTCCTTCGCAACGATTCGTGTGTGATGGATTGTATTACATTTCACGGGAAGAATGGAGATATGAGAAAACAAAGAAATACCAACTAGGCCTGGCTAGATAGCATTTCTCAGTTTTCTTAATCGATGTGTCTAGAGATGTTCAGGTTTCGTTATGTAAAAGTTCCGTTGAGAATAAATAAAAATTATATAGTGTGCATTTTCCCGAAGCTGAACTAAATTAAAGTTTTTCTCATATTTTTCTTTTTATACTTACACAATAGGAAACGTAGTAATGTGAATGAACAACCTACTGAATTTTCTCGGTTAATGCAAAATGATTTTCAATGAATGGAAACATAACTGGGAAAAGATGCGAGTTTGAGTATAATATCTTTCTCTACATCTCTCTCTATATATCTATCTATATATATATATATATATATATATATATATATTATACATTTAAATAAAATAAGTGGAGCCATCTTGCATAAAGGGCCATATCACAAGTAAAAAAGTAAGAAGAGGAGAACAACAAATGTGTTCAAGTATAATTATCGAATAAAACAATTAAGATGTTTCGTTACGAATAAAAGTGGAAAAAAATACTTGAACAAATTTATACTTGAACACATTTTTTTCTCCTCTTCTTACTTTTTTACTTGTGATATGGCCCTTTATTCAAGATGGCTCAGCTTATTTTATTTAAATGTATAATAAAATTTTGTACCACAAAAAATCTATTCAAATATATATATATATATATATGTATTTATACACAATTAAATAAAATACGTGTTCTTAAATCAGCCAATAACGTTGTCTTCCCGCCGTTAGCGATTTATGAAATAACTCTAACACCTTTTTAAGGTGCGATGCTGTATATTACGTAGTTTGTACAAGCGGTATTCAGTTCCAGACTTTTCCCGAGAAAATTGAAGAACCCAAGTAACTCCTAGTCACACCTGCGAACCCTATGTAGGATTATTTACCCGATTGCTTTATTATATACATATTATTTGTAATGTTCTTAAAGCATAACATTTATAAACAACAATGATGTTTCAACCTTTATATTATGATAAACAAAGAATTAGACTCGAGAGAATTTTAAATTTATTTTAAACGATGAGGAGTAAATAGTTATGTCAAGTCACATACACTGGAAAAAGGGGTAATATTTCATATTTATTATAAATATCTGTAATTGAAGTAATTATTCTAAGTACATAATGTTTACGTTGTTACGCCTACTTTACTTTTAGCTGGATGTTTAAATATTGTGTAAATATCAAATATTACCATCGATAGAATGTTGGTATTGGTATGATGAAAAATAGCAAAAAGTACATGACAAGCTTTCACAAATCTTTGAGCAGTAAGTTTTTAAGATCGTCTAAAAATTATTACTGCCAATTTATCGTTTTTGGAACATGTTTTTATACATGTAAATACAGGGGCTGCATACACAGGTAATCATATATATTATTTTGTCTGTAACTCTCATGAGTTCTTTAACCTTCCTTCTCTTTTATTATTAAATGGAAATCGCATAGTTTTATTTGAAAACATTTTGATATAAAGTTTATTTAATTACATTTTTGTTTCAGATATAATTTATGTAACACGTTGTATTTATTATGTTGAAATATTATCATATAGTTACTCACTGTGGACCCCGTAGATACTATAATTCTAAAATTATATTGCGGTAATTTTAATGATCATATGCCTAGAACTTTGTGCACATTATTTCAAAATGTTAAAGTTGTTTAAAGAAAAAAGGCTTAGAATTATCCTGTCCAGAAGAAGTTTCGATTTTGTTTAGACTTATTTGTGTGAGTGTAAATTTCTTTGAAAGTACAAATGTTGAGTTTCTTAAAGTGGCTGCCCGGGCATTCGTATTTGTCTCAAATATGAGTTGAAAAAAGAACCACACAGACAAGTTATATAGACACAATTCATTGTCGATTAATTGTATCGATTAAGTGTCGTCTCGTTTTCTTTTTGTATAATCAAGGGAGGCGCGAAGGCGCTCTATCCCTCAATATACTTCAAAAACGGCCTATGCTAGAAATCTCATTTCTTTGATCAATCATAAGTCAAAAACCAATAAACCAAATTAGTTAAAACTTTGTACACATTTTTTATTTGATAGGTTCTATAAGTGTGTAGAATTTCAGCATCATTAGTCAAGGCAACCCTGTATCTCATCAACTATTTGATGGATTCAGCTAATTTTTGGCAGAGATAGAGGTTCTAGGGCCTAGTTGATGGCATTTTAATTTCAGTTTACCATATACCTTAGTTTTCAAGAAAATTCAAAAATACCTTTAAAATGACCATTGCTTTGAGGCGTAGCCTTTACAAAAGTAGTGACATTCCATGATAAATGTCAGTATACTGAAATCATATGCCCTAAATAGGGTTAAGATGAAAATTCATATACACTAAATGCACAGAAGCAAGGAAATTTCCAAATGTTTACACTTTTATTGTCATTAAGGGTATGCGAGCACAACAGGGCTATATATTTTGCTGGTAGGAATTTTTCTTCAGCGCACCTCACACACTTCCTCCACTCATGCATAAAGATTTATACTGTAGTGATGTGATAATGAAATGGTTTCGTTGATATGTTTTCATACCCTTAATTAATGACAATAAAAGTGTAAACATTTTGAGAATTTCCTTGCTTTTGTACAGTTAGTTTATATGAATGCTCATCTTAACCCTATTAAGGCCATGTGATTTCAGTATACTGGCATTTTTCATGGAATTTATATAGATGTAAATACAATCAACACTATACACGCTTAAGTTCTCATATTGGTTGTATCAATTATTACTCTTAACCCTAAGAAATGTAACATGTTAGTTACATTTTTCTCAAAATCCTTTAAAGTGTTTACGTTATTAGCAAGAACACTCGACGTTTTTCGGGATTTTATTAGAATAAAGATAATGTACCTTTTTACTATGTACATGGCACTATATAACTATGCTCCTCCCCTATTTACACCCCATAATATAGCTGGAAGAAGCTGAAATATTCGAAAAACTCTGAATTTGTGTCTTGTGCATCTATTTAAGATTTAATTAAAACTGGTTATACACATTTAGGTTTTAAAAGAGTGTTGTCGCCATGGGTCACTTGGAGGTAAGGCACGTAGATATTCGACAAATAGAAGGTCATGTAGAGATTCAGGACCACTTTTATTGTCTCCCCGGAGAGTTTTATACACATGATATGGATTTCATAAGAATAGGATATATTTGAAGTTAAATAAAAAAAGTCCCCCCCCCCCAGAGCTCCCTTCGGTTAATAGGCCACTTCAGGATTTGGAATCATTTTTATTGTATTCCCAATAAAGGGCTATGCATATGATTGAAGTTTTAAGGGAGTAATGTACTCATAGACCCCCTGGAGTGTACTTACTGAGTCGGCAACACTTCCATTGTCTTCTTAGGTAGATATTACATAAGCCTACACTTTTAGATTGTATGCCGATTGTCTAACCTTTTCTTTCTATACCGAACACTCAAACAAAGCACACGCATACAGATACATTGAGTTTAATATATATATTTAAATAAGAAATACATGCTCCCTCCAGTCGCATATTTTTTGCTAAGCTATCGCATGACACTTTTCTCTCTCTCGCTGTCTGCGAGAGGGTGTTCCTATTACTTGTCTAGAATTATATAATTGTGAATAAAAATATGTACAGTACATAATTAAAGCTAAATATATTGTTTGGGCTATGAAAGTTATTTCTAACGCTATTTACAATGTTTACTGATATATATATATATATATATATATATATATATATATATATATATATATATATATATATTCTTATCGCTTATGTTTGAATTCATATTTTGAAATATGACGTAAATAATAAATCTATGACGTCAAGCAAAAACTATAATTATGTTGTTAATGGAATGTTTTAATATGTATTTATAAGATTGTGCAAATTGCTCAGTTGGTAGAACGTGAGACTGCTGGTGTTCATTTCCTGTCATAGTGTCCAATTTATTTGTTGGAAACTTATTATATAGTAATAATGCAATATTTTCAATTTCTAAATGAAGTTAAGATATTCGTTTTAAAAACTCTTGATGACGGGCAGACAAACCGAGACATATATAAACAAAGAAAGTGCCCATGATATTATAAGCGTGTTTAACTTATTTTTACCATCCGTTTAATTGTTACTTTCATTTTGCATACTGTGTATTAATGTAACAATCGTCCAAAAGAGCTGATTTCGTTGACTTATGCCTAGAACGTTTAGCTAAAATATCAAAAATAGGTTGAAGTTGTTTAAATAAACGAACATCATTTATTTTCCTGTTCTTTTCATGAGACGATATGTATAACTAATTGCTAAACATTGGTACAAAGAAGGACTCTAGTTTTGGTCCCAGTTCCTACCATATCGATAACTAACTCTACCTATATTCGATATTTTAAAAATCGGCAATCAAACCATCGTTCATGTCTGTCTTAAATTTACCTTATTCTGGTCATGACTGAAAATATTATAATGTAATTACATTTTTTTTCCTATGTGGGCTTTTTCATGCATGATTGCATATTCATTAGTACTGGACTTAAAATGGATCTTTCCTTCGGACCTTAGTAATTCCTCACTAAGGAGTGTATCTTCTTTCAGGTGTTTACCCCACCTAATAAACCGGTATCGTCCCGGCCTTTGGGTCTGGATTTACGCCGGTTTATTGGGGGTTGCTGGTCTTGTGCAGTTCTAGGAGGTGCACCCTCTCAGGCTTTGCCTCTCCTCTTTGGAGAAGAGTAAGTTTATTGCTTACTGTCTAGGGCGCCCCTACCGGGGAATAACGACGGGGCTGCCCAGGCAATTTTTAAATGGCCAGAGTGCTCACCTCTCGAGCGCTGGCTTATCTAATTCCACTTTCCCGACCTTGTGTTACATCTTACCTTGTGGGATGTAGAAAATAACTTCATTGTACATTCTAAGAGAATAAACCTTTCTTTCATTACTTATACTATCACGTTGGGCATTCGTTTCTTTACAGCTTGTTAATTGTACCCTATTCTAAGGATACAACAGTGTCGACGAAAATGACAACACATACTAAATTAAATTTATCATGCTATTTCACAATAATATACTATCTTAAAAACGGCTGTTGCGAAAACGTAAAGCGATGTTCAACGGTGATCGAAAGTAGCGGAGACTGCTGATAGCCTGGGGAGACTTGTTCTTTAAACAGATTCTGTCAATAAATGTTCAATGCTAAGATCCCGTGTGAGAACTCCTAGTGAGTAAATAATAACAATAATAAGAGTAAAAAAATAATATATAATTAAGAAAGAATGAAGAAATAGAGAGGGCAACGAAAAAAAAGAAAGAAATAAGACGTCATGTTCCCTAGAATAGAAACACGGATTTCTTTGTTTGACAAAGCTGGTGGTATCTCGAGCGTTCATAGACGTTCTCAATGTTGTTAGGGTGTATACACACGTAATATATCTGACTAGATTTGAAATTTTAAAATTAGGTAAAAAAGCTAAAACGAAAACTATGATCCGTAGAAAGAAGAGATAAAGCAGTAACAAGTTAATATTTAAGTAAGAAAATATGTAGACGATTTTTAATCCATGGAAATCGCTCAAGACTTGGCACAAAGTCACTTAATGCAAAATGCTAACATGAACAAATCATGTTATTGCAAAGACAAGCGATGTCTATTGACCTTAGTCTTGAAAAAACAAAGTTATAGGTAGAATGAAAAAGTCAGCCGGAATAGAGTTTCACAAGCATGCAGTTTCTGGGAAGAAGCTACTGCAATAGGAAGCTATATTACAATTAGGTACCAACACACCTTATTGATAGAGCCCACTAGACCAACGAGTAAAACGAGCTGTAAGAAAAGAAGCAAGGAATATATAATCCAATTCTGAAGAACACATGTGACAATAGTATTTAGAGAAAAGACTGCGACAAGCAACATTACGTCTGCTAGAGGGAGTATGCGAAGAGAAGAAAGAAAAGGTGGGGTTAATCAAATTACAGATATGTGTCTGTACCTTATCAAGAACCCTCAAATGTGACATATATTTACCAGCATAAATGTGACAACAGTACTCTGTACATTGTCTGAGTGTAAATTTGTATTTATAGAGAATAGCCTCAAGTGTCAGAAAGTGTCTGTCTGGAGCGATAGAATAAACAGACTTTACGAGAAGCAGTAGATGTAATAGATAATAGAATAATAAGAACGAAATAGTTACGCAGAAACATACATACAAGAAAGACATGAGAAAAATGTTATCATCAAGACTCTAGTGCAGCAATACAACTGATATACATAAAAGTAATACGTCAGGATTGAAAACACCTGTGAAAGCATGAAATGTAAACTATGTGGACAAAGAGATGAAATATATGTGAATGCGGTCACTTAGTTTAACATTAATTGAGAACACGTGGAGAAGTAAATACAGTGGGAACTATGCAAACGTTTGCACTTTGAACATGCTGATGAATGGTAGATACCGGTGCAAGTATGGACAGTTAACATCATGAAATTTCATGCTGCATAGAAATAGAAACTGAAAAAGTGATCCAAGCAAGTAGACTGGGAATGCTAATATTCATTAAGAAAGAAGTAATGTTAACTTGTAGATTTCGTTGTCCCAAGAATTAGCAGAGTAAAAATCAAAGAGCAAATAAATTGCACGGCAGCTGAAATATCAAGGATAATCTCAAGTGATGAAGCCAACCCACTAAAATTAAGTAATTCTGAGTAACGATATGTAAAGGAAAATAGAAATAGAAAAACATAAAGAATGAAAATCACACGAACTCCAGCCACAGAAGCTGGGGGAAATCACTGTCTCATGAAATTTGTTTGCACAATCTTTGGTTGTCACCCTTCTAACTGTTCTTGATCGTTGAAAGAGGTTCAGGGAGGTATAAAGACGATGGGAAGTGACGAGATAGGCTATCACCATCCAGTAATAATATTCAATAACGAGAAGAGCACCCACATCCTTGGACTGTTTTGTGTCACTCAACTTACAGAGAAAGCAAAATGGCGTATTCGGCGATAGACGAGTAGTATTGACTGACTCCTCTCCAGGAGTTAGGCACAAGGCCAGTTTTTATCTTACTCCCACAAGTAAGATGTGAGCCAAGGTCGGGTCGGGAAAGTGGGGTTTAAAAATTGCCTGGGCAGCCCCGTCACCATTCCCCGGTAGGGGCGCCTCAGGCAGTATGCAATAAACTTACTCCTCCCAACAGAGGGTAGGCGAAGCCTGGAAGGGTGGACCTCTAAGAACTGCACAGGACAGACCCATAGACCGGCGTAAATCAAGACCCGAAGGCCAAGAAAATAGCAGTCTAAGGGGTGCAGTATCCATCGAGACAGATACTACACTTTGATCTTAGCCAAAAAGCCAAGAAGTTCAGTAAACCGCTGTTGCTATAACGTAAACATGTTTCGAAGAGTTATCGAAATCAGAAGAAACTTGGTGTCGCGCAGACATGTTGCAAGCACGGATGATGTCTGGGCGA
>OY744540.1:31314466-31336966 GCA_963556195.1 Sepiola atlantica | reverse complement strand
TGATCTCATTATGTACCCCCGTTTTAAGAGTCAATTAATCATTCACAACAAAATGAAATTGTTGGGTGCCTTAAGCTCAAGTAAGAGATATTTACCATATCTTGGTTGATTTCTCTTTTCGTAATTAAATATCTCACACTTGTAGCAAGTCTTTATTGACATGCATTGCAAACATGACACCCACTAAACATGCAGTTGCATAGTGCATGTTTACAAGTGTTTCTCGCTAAACCTTAATATACAAGTGTTGCTTTTCTGTCACACTTAATTCTGAAAGAGCATGAAAATGTGTATATAATGGAAATGTATTTTGAGATCCATCAAAGCATTTCTATGGGGGTGTTTCTTCTTTGTTAACTTTGTCACGACTTAGTTTGAAAGAACACTGTCTTCACTCTGTCGTGTTAAGTTTTCAACATGATGTGTAAGGTTATCCAGGCATATCTTTTAGTTGAAAATAATCGCCCGTCGCTGTCACGCCTCCGTTTGAAATAGCATTTTCGTCGATGTGTCATGCGTAGACTTTAAATAACTCTAAACATACGCGTGACCCGCTGTGTAAAACTAAAACTATTTATTCTACTTTGATTCAATTCGGAATTCTATGGTATCTGACATACTCGTTCTTGTATGACAAGAAATTATGAGTCACTTAGCTTCTTTAATGTCTATATAGATAAGATAGTTTATAATTAATTTATTTTGCTGTCATTTAATTTACAATCTTTTTATTAATGCGTATAGAGACTATGCAAATAAGATGGAAAATAAACGCAGAAAACTGTGTTACTTTTCACTAAACGCACCGAGATACATTTGAAGAGTTCGAACGCAAAGCGCGATAAATCCAATTCATTTAAATTGAGACCGTAAACAATAAAAACACGGATATTTTAAATCTAGACTCCGAATGAAATCTGATTTTAATTGAAATCAAAAATAAATTATTTCGGTATCATATTATGTAACACATAGTTTTGGGGTGTCGTCGAGTGTTGAAATGCAATACTTTTTGTAGGGACAGTTTCGTGATTTTCAAAATAGCGTGTATCGCGTTTTGCATTCGAACTCTTCAAGTATTAAGGCGTGGCCTAATGAACATAGATTGTGAAGGCTGGAAAAATACTTAGGAAACTAAGTGAGAAATCCGTTGCAAATTACGACTAATTATAAGGAGTAAACCATTTTTGGAAGACGTAAATGAATCCCAGAACTAAACTATAACTATATTGTAGCATGTCTGTTGTGTGATCAACAACTGTCTTAGAAAAAATAAAAAGATGAAGATCGATGATGATCAGATGTAAGTGACACTCTTCTATAGATTGAAGGTTAAATAATTACGAAGTACTTAAGACCTCTTCCAGGTGATAGCTGATGGAACGAACGGAAGTTACTCTCATGGATTAAATAAAAGGGTTCTGTGTTAAATTCTGTTCGAGTCCCCGAGTTTGACAGAATGCACCCGAAACTGGTAGGAAGTTACATTGGCCGAAACGTTGTGAGAATACAGCGGTCCGAATAATCAAAATAATGGAAACGTACAATCATTCAGAAGGAGTATAATAATAGACTTGTTCTTTTTTTGTTGTTAAATTCTAATTAATGTTTACTGTTTTCTTATGTTAATTTGTCTTTCTTGCATTGATCCAGACTTTAGAAAACGTTTTAAACATTTCTATTTTTCTATTTCTCGCAATGTGGTGCTTCAAAATATGGCTTCTCTGGTGCTGGCTTTCCGACTTGATGGGTCATGCATTTTTAATAATCTCGGGTTATTATGACAATTATATGTTCATTAGTTTTAGCTGCAACTGAGTTGAGACTAATCAAACCGAGTCGTTCTCTTCCCACCTTTCTCTCTCTCTTTCTCTCTCTCTCTCTTACATGGACACTATTACACACATACTATTTCTCTTCAGCTAGCTAACACATGCACCGACACTGCCTCTCCCATCTCTTTCTCTGTGAGAATTTATTTTTAACTCCATTTATGTTTCCGCAAACTTTGATTTAAAATTCTCATTACATTGTAAGATCTGTGACAAACTCATGCTGTTATATAGCGAAGAGGGGGCGATGGAGGGTGCCCTCTAATACACAAACACACACACACACACCCGCACGCACGCACACACACACACACACACACACATATATATATATATATACATATATATATATATATATATATATATATATATATATATATATATATGTATATCTAGGCAGCATCTTCTCTTTCAGGCAAGTATTGTTGAATATAAGAGACACCTCATGTCTAGATATCCTTTGGTAGATCATTTCAATAGTCCGAATTAAGATGGACCCGGATGGTTCTGAAAGTACTTTGGACACAAATCTAAAATATGGCAAATCAATCAGCCCCCCCGAAACTAAGATCCTTATTCGGACTATTGAAATGATCTACCAAAGGATAACTAGGCATGAGTTGTCTCTTATATTCAACAATACCTGCTTGCAAGAGATGATGCTGCCTAGATATACACATATACACACACACACACATATTTATACATGCCCTTTTTTGTCTCTCTTATATATATGAATCTATATCTATATATTTATATATATATATATGTATATATATATATATATATATATATATATATATATATATATATATATATATATATATGTTATCGTTATCCATCTGATATTCCCGACGGCATCTCTTGACCGTAGATGTCGATCCCCGATTCCTTAGAACGGGATCTTGATGACCAAGCTATTCTTCTATCTCTAGTCCTTACTTCCGCTGGACAGGAGATCGGAGACACCCAATCCGATCCGATCAAATTCATTCTAAACCGTATTATTCAATCAGATTACTAAAAAAATCAATACCTCATATTTCCTTTGTATTTTTCTCCCTAAATAGATACTAGAAGGCGGTGGCATGATGTCAGAATAATGCCAAAATGTAATGTATCAAGGAGTAATGTACTTTATGGCAGTAATTTTATCTGGAGTAGTGTTTTTTTTAAGTAATGCCTCTCCTAATCTGTAAAATCCGCTTCTAAAGAGTAATGTTTTCTGGGAGTAATGTTTTCTGAGATTAATGTTTTCAATGTTCAAAGATCCCACTCTCACTGTGAAATGCCCTTCTACGAGTAATTTTTTCTAAGAGCAATGTAATCTGAAATTCATATATTCTGAGATTAATGTATTCTGTGGGCAATGTATTTTAAGAATATACATAATTATCCTATAATTCTATAGAATTATTTTTTACAACTTTATTAGAAATTATATAACCATCTAATACATGCGCACTTCAGTTGTGTTCATTTGTCTTTAATAAACTTTTTTTTATAAATTCACAATGAGTGTCGGTATTGTTTGTATCAACGGGCGAAATGGGTTCCCTGACAATGATGATGATGATGATGATAAAGGCGATTGAGAATGATAAGGCGACGACGATGAAATAAACAACTTGTGTTACAACATAAATGACACATGTATATAATTTGTATACACCTGACGGCAGGTAGTATCTTACATCGCAAAGACATACACGCATATGCGCACGAATCCCATGAGACTTAGGAACCGAACAAACTGCATACATTTAATAAATGGAGATTAAATGTCTCTCTCAGTAATCTCTCTCTCTCTCTTTCTATACATACATATATATATATATATATATATATATATATATATATATATATATATATATATATATATTATTCTGTACAGAAAACCAGTATAACATCGTAATGCCAGTGTAGCGGCCTTTTTTACATGCCTGTATAAATAAAAAGAATTACATATATATAGCTCGATTTACTATTCGGTACGTTTTTATGAGTCCGGTAGAGATTTTGTGGATATTTCTCCTGTGTCTGTCTACTTGTCCTTGTTTACTATATATATATATATATATATATATATATATATATATATATATATATATATATATATATATATATATATATATATATATAGTATTCGGTACATTAAATCAGTATTAGTTGTCACTTGGTAGACAAAATAGTGGGTCTCGTATAAACCCCGATGGGAGACGTTATTTTCTTTGAAGAGTTAAAGTAGTATCGTATACATTATATGTTAGAGAAGGATATGTGAGATTAAACACTTAGATAAAGTCCAAATTAAGATTTAAAAAGTAAAACATTTTTTTTAAGCAATTTTTTTCTTACGGCTATTTTGATCTGAGGCCCAATTTGCATTGAAGTATTCAATTAGTTTCGTCTAATGTATGTGTTAACATAAGATATGCGAGGTTAACAGTTTTTTTTAACCCAAAAGTGATAAACAATTAATAAAAATTAAAACATTAAAATTTTAAATTTAAAAGAAAAAATATATATTTTAGATTTAAAAAAATATAATTTAAAAATTCCATAAGTCACATTCATTGCTTACGGTAACAAACAATCTAAGGATGGCAACTCTGTACATATCGTTATTAAATTTAATTTTGAAGATATAATATGAAAATTTAAAATATACATTTATAATAGAGTATCAGTTTATTATGAAAATAATTCATTATGTCTAAGGTGGTCTCTAATATTTAGGGTATTCAACAGTGTATGAAAAGGGAGGACATAAAAGGGTAGGGGCTATCAAGGGTGCATTATAAAATAATGACATCTAATTTAATTTTAATATGCTGTGGTCATTAGTATTTTTTATGTGTATATATATATATATATATATATAATATAATTAAATTTAATGAAGATTTAGAACAATGAAAAAGTGAAAACTAAGAGGTTTTCTCTTTGAACAACGCTAACATATTTTATCTTTTCGTGATTTAAGTTGTGGTATTGAGATATAAAAACTAAGTTGACTACATTAATGAGAAGGTGATAATTCGACAAAATCATTTTCCAGGGAAGAAGAGGAAAGCGAATTGAAAGCGCGCATATTAAGAGCAAGTCTTGTATTGAATAAGGCAATTTTCAGGTTATGTGTTTGACAGGGTGGGGGTAATTATCGAAGATTCTTGTATGTGCACCGGTCAATCCAGTTCATGAGAAGTGGTTTTCTCCTATGAGCACACCCTTTAAAAATCTCGTTCCTTACTGTTTTTACAGTTAGTACTTTGGTCAATAATTGCCTTTAATATGTAATATTTTTCTACGTCACACAGGACACCTGCTTATGGCTGTAGAGTATGATAGTATTCTCTCTATTACTTTCCATTTGATGTTGAAGACTGTCCCCTCATCTTTTCGTTGACATGCACGGGTCGCAAGTGTAATGTTGACCTTGTCTTTGTATTTAAAGGTATATCTGTGTGTGTACAATCTGATCTTAAAGCTTCCCTGTGTCAGGCCTAAGTATTTTTTTAGTTGGTATGGCTTGTGACAATTGCCTCATACACTAGAAAATCAATTTTGAAGTCCCCATCAAAGAGGCAGTTTTAAAAAAAACTATGAATTAGTTTTATTTGCTAAACCAAAAACATCACTTTCGTTCTGCACTGTAAGCCTCTCTCAACAACTTGAACCAAAGATAGGGTAGCACACTAATTTCTCGCTATGAATTAATAACTCTTTCCCTCATCAGACACCGTTTGGCAATTACTTTACAATGAACTATAATCAAGTTGAACCGTTAAATAATGTTTAAAACATCCAATCACCGCAAAGCTTACATCACCATTACGCATCAAATCGTTCGCCATAAAAAAAAATGTTTCTTTCCAATATCTAAACACCTAACTTTTTTCTGGTTCATTTATTCAAAAATTACATTCTACTTTTCGCTGATTACGTGTAGACAGTAAACATCTTGCTACAATTAGCAGCATAGATAAATAAAATATTATAAAAAAAATATGGAAAATCAGCTTCACGCATAAATTTTACGTAAAATACCCTGACATTCTCGGTTCATCCCACAGAGTTCGGTGTCAGTTAACCACAATTATTACTTTTAATTTTTCTTCAGTGAGAGATATATTCCATGCAGTTGTGGGGAAGTGGCAGGGGATAATATTTATTTAAATAAACTTAAATTAAAAACAAAATAGCAATAACAATTGTCTAAAAAACAAAACAAAAACAAGACTAATAAATAAAAATATAAAGATATGTGTACGTTATATTTATTTACAAAATAAAATTCGTAATTCTACAGAATTTAACTGAACTTTGGTTGTTTTTTTGGAGGGAACACTAACATAACACTAAACTAATCTTAATGAACGTTTTAAGTTTAGTTCGGCAAACGTCTTGTTGGTTCGGTTTAGTTCAACTTCTGCAGTTGGGTTATTGAAAGCGGTATTCTTCTACAATGGAGATATCCTACTACATTGTGGCGATTTGTATTTCTGTTACACTCCAAGAAAACGTTTTCTTGAGTACATTAATTATCATAAAAAGCGAATTTCGTTTCTTAACATTAAAACTGTCCCTTGTGACCTATTTGCGTTCGTTCGGCTGTTTACACATTTTATTTCACTTTTTAAAATTTATCCCAAACAACGTCGGACAGCAGGTACCCGCTAGTATATAGATAAATGAAGACGAAGCTTCAGAAAGTAAAATAAATGGTTCATTTCCACAGATTTCTAAATATTTAATGACTTCAAAATGGATTTCAAAGTCTCATGGAAAACTAGCTGGATGTTTTGTTTATTTTGCAGATTTTTAAACAATTGTAAATGCGTTGAGTTTTTTTTTGATGAATTATTATAAGACGGTTCATAAATGATCATAAGACGATATAATAATACGATTCATGAAGTAAATACATTTAGAAGCTTTATTGCAAACAATGGCAAACGCTTATCATTTGTTATTGTAATTCCGTGTTTAATCAATATGATCTATATAAATAATAATAATATGATAATGAGATATATATATATATATATATATATATATATATATATACAGTAGTATCAAATATGAAACTAAAAGTAAACATTTAGTAGATAGAACCTATCGTGAAATTGTTTAAGCTCAATATACGAGATAGAGCAATTTATCTTTATATATATATATATACATATATATATATATATATATATACATTTAAAAAGAATACGCGGAAATCTCTCTAATGCCCTTTCGACTATCATCTCGTCAGGAGAAAATCGATAGTTTTAATTAATAATAACGTCGAAAGAAAGAGCAAATGGGGAAATTGAGTGTGCCAAAATTAACGTCGAAGCGATTAAAATTCAGTTTAATTATTTCGTTAAAAGTCGATTAAAAGGCACTACGTTAGGGGATTAAAAAAAAAAAAAAAAAAAAAAATTGGGAAGGAGTTCAAAGTTCCCCAAAGAGATTAAGCGATCTTACAAATTCCTTCTGCCGGTACAAGGAAGGTTTTCGCATAGCAATAGAGACAGATTCCAATATTTTCAAATGGTTCTTGGAATCTGCTCTATGCAAGACCTCAAAACGGTCTATTTTATAGCCACTGGCACAGCTAGGGTTTTCAACCAAATGCTGGCCAATAGCAGAGTCCAAAGAATTGCTATATAGAGCGCACTTCCTTGCATTTGCAGACTCGCATAAACCAGCACATTCCATCAAAAATACGTCAGGGAAGGGTAGAGTCCTTGTGTTACCCCTCCTCTAATTCTTTGGACTCTGCTATTGGCCAGCATTTGGTTGAAAACCCTAGCTGTGCCAGTGGCTATAAAATAGACCGTTTTGAGGTCTTGCATCGAGCAGATTCCAAGAACCATTTGAAAATATTGGAATCTGTCTCTATTGCTATGCGAAAACCTTCCTTGTGCCGGCAGAAGGAATTTGTAAGATCGCTTAATCTCTTTGAGGAACTTTGAACTCCTTCCCAATTTTTTTTTTATCCCCTAACGTAGTGCCTTTTAATCGACTTTTAACGAAATAATTGAATTGAATTTTAATCGCTTCGACGTTAATTTTGGCACACTCAATTTCCCCATTTGCTCTTTCTTTCGACGTTATTATTAATTAAAACTATCGATTTTCTCCTGACGAGATGATAGTCGAAAGGGCCTTAGAGAGATTTCCGCGTATTCTTTTTAAATGTATCTATAAATTTTGTACCTCAAAACATTTATTTATATATATATATATATATATATATATATATATATATATATATATATATATATATATATATATATATGTGTGGGTTTGTGTTCATTAGCGTATCTTAGGAGTAAAATCTCACTTCATTGCTTGTAAGAATACATTCCTAAGTCGGTTTTCGCATGAGTCGGATATCAGTGTTGCCATAGTAATTTCCAACTAGTCGACCTCAGCAGGTGCAATTAGCGTTCTTGTGTGTTAAGTGCAGAATCAAATAATCGAAACGTGTTTAATTCTTAATGCCGTTGTATTTGCAATGTTTGAATTTTGGTGAGCTTCAGTATTAAACTTGTGTAGCATAAAGACTTATAAGATGTAACACTTCTACGAATTATCTAATTGCTTTTTATAATGTCATCATTATCATCATTAGTAGCAGCATCAGTATCCGCATCATCATCATCATCTTAATCATACTCGTTTACTTATATAATATCATGCTGTTACCGACAGTCGTTATTGTCAGAACACGTAATTACAAGGATACTGACGTATTTTTCATCTTTTAAAAGAAGAAAACTGATTGTTATCTGGTCGAGCCATGTCATTTTGATCGTTCTGATAGTCTTGTTGTTGGCTTTTGGGCGGTTTGAATGGTTTGCTGTGCGTGTGATTCTTATGGCAGTGCAATTGAATGACCAAACATGACAATTTTATTTTTAGTATAATATCACTCCTCGGTTGCCCCGATGCGAAGGTACAGGTCTTTGTTTAAGACTATATTTTGGCAGCTTACTTGGAGGAATCTTCTCAGTAGGTTTCCTTTGAAAACATCAATGTTGTATTATTATGTGTTTGCAGTGTCCACAACCCCGACTTGTAAATTAAAACTGATTTGGTTGTATGTTGTAAACAGTCTCGGCTTAACTTATTTACTGATATGTTTGTTGTTAAAGACGGACACTGTGATTTTTAGGAAATAATGATATGTATTATAATGTAATATATTTATAGGTATAATGAGTGAAATAATTATTTATCCTAAATATTAGTACTTAATTATAATATTTTTAATATTGAACTGTGTTCAGTAGCAATATAAAATATACTTGAATAAGCTTCCAATGATGGTTTGCGTTATGTTCTTAACGGAAATAAAGAAGGAAAATGGTAATTGCTCTCAGGAATAAAGCATGTACGTTTCTATGTGGCTTACTTGCGAAAAGTATATCTGAATAATACACATATATATATATATATATATATATATATATATATATATATATATATATATATATATATATATATATATAAAGTGAATAATTTTGGTAAGAAATCCGAGTAAGAGAGCTAGAATAGAATATAGAAAGAAAATATTAACATACACATTGCAACTTTCAGCATTTATACTTTATTACAACTCCCTAATCTCCTCAGAAAAAAAATTGTCACATGTAAGTGTCTCGTTAGCATTCTGAGTAGACTAGGAAGTCGAAATAAATTATAAATGCTGACAGTTGCAATGTGTATTTAATTTTTTTCTTTCTATATTCGATGTATATATATATATATATATATATATATATATATATATATGTGTGTGTGTATGTGTGTGTATATAATTAATATAAATCCGTTTTGTTACACCAAAGTAAGCGAGTAAAAAACATGCCCCATTCTAGCTTCCGAATGGAAACATTTCAAGGCGTAGAAATAAGGTAGAAAGCAAATAGTATGGCAGTCAACCACCGATGCTCGTAATGAATTTAAAAAAAACATGTGTACTTTAAATAAATAATAAAGGGCGGTTGTTACTTTCTGTAGTGAATAAGAAATAATATATATATATATATATATATATATATATATATATATATATATATATAAAGAGAGAGAGAGACAGCGAGAAAGAGAGAGTAATTTGAGACAATTTTTTAAATTAGTATTATCATTATTCGTATTGCTATTATTATTAGTGGACATTTTATAAATGTATGTACATGTGTTTCTCTTTTTACATGTAATAATTTGATACACATTTCTTAAATAAAACGAAAATGCTGATGGTTTCTGCTTGAATTCTATTCATGATTTGTTTATAAAAGGCGCTGAGGAAATAAAACATTGGAATTAAAACCTAAAATATTAGAAACAACTTTATTCCTAATCGTCTTAGAAACGTTCGGGCGCCTAATTATGTTTGATCCTGAATTCTTAAGACTGAAATGTAAAATGGAATAAATTTATTTGTTTTTACTTAATCGACAATGGCTCTGCTTGATCTAAAAGTTGAATCATAATTTTAAAACTTTCAATATTTGGAAATTAAAAGTCATAATTTTATACCAGCTTCCCTTATATTTCAAACTTTTTTTATTCTTTCATTTATACTATACATATACTTGCGTCTATGACTTTTTTAACGTGTAACATTAGGAAAATTCAAAGCAGTCATAAAAACACAAGATCATCGAAATTCAAAAAAGAAAGGACTTATCAAAAAATTACAGAAAAACGGGAGACTACTCAAAACGAAGCTAAACTTAAAAGCAAACAAAACACAAATCAAATCAAACCAATTCAAATGACTTGAAATTACTTTAAATAGGAGAGCATTTTTTTAAATGTTGTTCCAAACTGAAATAACAGACGAATGTCGATTGAACTTTGAAACTCTGTTAAAAAAAAAGTTCGAAGAACAGAGAAATAGATGAATGGACACAATCTCAATCTTCGGATAATTCCCGGAAATTAAATTAAATACGCAACATTTTTTTCTTGTTTCTCCGCCTTTTCTCTTGAAGCATTGTAAAATTGTACTAAGTTGACCTGTTTTTCCCCCCGATTCTATTATTTCTATCTGGAAATCTGCCGTGCATAAATGGAGGGCAAATAAGAGTCGGTCTCTCTCTATATATGTGTAATTGGTAGTTTTAAGCAACCGAAAGCTGGAAACTCTGGTACGATGTGTGTGACAACACGATGTTTATAATTTGATAAATATGTCTACGGTGTTAGCGTTGAAAGGATATGAGGCGATATATATGTGCGTTCTTATGCCTTTGATCGTGGTTTTATTAATGTTATACATGAAAAGAACATATATTAATTATGGAGATTATGTATCTGTCTGTATGTCTGTCTGAAGCTGAAACTATATTATTATTTTTGATCGCTCTTTTTATATCTACTTATCAGATCCAATATATACCCATTCCAAAACTTCCCGAGACACCACGTATCTTTCAAATGTACATAATTAATTTGTTTTGAATAAATTAATATTCGCAAATATACACTCCTGATTGTTTTTTTTTAGATTTCCAGATGTATTTAAAATATTTTTCTAGATAATTATAATCTTAATAAAAGTATGAATATAATTAATTAAATACATTGTTTTTATCTATATAATTGAGTTACGTAATTAAATTCTTATTGAATATGATGGCATAGCCGGCGTCTACTCCGACATTTGGTAATACGCACTCTGATTATTAAGTATAACGTTCTATTTCGAACTCACGGAAAGTTATATTTGAAGAAAAAAAGAGGGAGTTAGAGAAACAGAGAGAGAGAGAGAAAAAAAGAAGAGAGAGAGGAAAAGAGAGAGAAAAGAGAGAGAAAGAGAGAGGAAAAGAAGAGGGAGAGAGATGGACACACGACAGGGTGCGTTATTTGATTAATAATATGTAAACAACACATTTTCTGAGATTTATCGAACGAGTCGCTCAAAAATGATATATTTACTTCGGTTTTTCATTCAAACGTTTTGGGTTTGTTATTTTTTATCTTATTTAAAAATTATGTTTAAAAAACAAATGTATTGAATCACATTGTTTGATTTTAAATATAATTTATTTAAAAATTACTATTTTTTGTAAATAAATAAACCAATTTTACTGAGCAATTAAATTACTAAATTTTAAATCGCGTTCACTGTATTTTATATTTTTAATTGTTCATTTTATTCTAGGTGCACCTTTTTTTCGATATGAACAACTTTAAATGATATCATCTTTTTATGGCCTTAAGTGAATTTATTATTTTTGGTGTTACATTTTACGCCGTAAATGTTAAATGTTGTTCAAAAACTATGTTTTTATTATTCCGTGTTTAATTTATTAAAATAACATATTGGGTTATTTTACTTTTATTTTGTAACAGACACAAACATGTTATTAATAGATCTTTAATTTAAACTAGATATTTTTTTCGTCAGAAATATATATATATATATATCAAAACAACACATTCGGGTCTTCCATTACAGACCATTTACTAAAAAACCCTTCGTGCGCTAGGAATTTTAGCATGGACTCCTTCACCATTCTCAGTCATGCTCACTCGTTATACCATCTCAAAATCTTGGAGACGATCCACGTTTGTCTTAAACGCCCCTCCCCTTGCAAGCAAAGGGAATGTCTATTGGGACTAGATGTGATCAGTCTCGAAGATTCATCCTCCATTGTACATATAACATAACACTATTTTATTTTCGGTACTCTCTCTTTTCATCCCGTTCTTTTAAATCCCTTGTTTTTTAAATCCCTCGATACAGCCTTTGTTAAGAGAGGGCGAAACCGGTCGGCTGGCATTTTTTTTCTCTTGATTAACTTTTAATCATGAACGATAGAATTCGTCTTCCCATCATGTTTGCAATACTAAAATGTTGTACTCCCCCAAAAACATGATATATATATATATATATATATATATATATATATATATATATATATATATATATATATATATATATATACATATACTTTTGGGTTCTCACAAATAAATATATATATTTAAGTCAATACGCTTCGTAATATCCGAAAATATTCTAAATTGCAAGCGCAATAAACTTGTAATTCGACTGAAATTGACGGTTAGACCAACTGTTTAAAATTTAGAAAAAAGTTTTTTGGGGGCGGGGTTTCTAAATGTCGTCAACATGTCTTATGTGAGTTCTTTCTTTCATGTATTTTGAATTGCAGTTACCTCTCTAAAGTATTCATTTTGCACTTTGTATATCCTTTATTTTCATGTATTTGAATAAATTGTGTTTTGCTATAGCAACTGAATGAACTATTTGCCCGTATGGGAAACAGTGTTAAGATAAATACAGTGTATTTATGTTGATTCTGCTTCGAAACGCGCGCCAGATATAGAAAAAGTATTATATTTAGAATAAATAAATAAATTATAAATACAATATAAACAAATTAAACTATTTTGTTTGTCTGTCAGACAAAGCAGAAATGCAGGTATTAGCTGATATATGAAAGCAAAGAGATTGAAAAGTAGGAGAAAAGTATGATTGTGGTCGGTCGACGCTATATAAAGGTTAAGAAATTGAAAGCACAGAAAAAAGTAATGGTAATAGATTGATTGTTCATTTAGTCATAGGAATGCCCCTATAATCGCTAATATATATATATATATATATATATATATATATATATATATATATATATATATAGTGCATGTATTATTTTTGTTTCCTAAATCTCAATCCAATAAAACTCCAGTGTTTAGCAAAAAAAAACTGTCATGAATAAAAAAATGTTTGTTAATTATACATTTTTATTCATATAAATACTTTTTTTGTTACATATGTGCACACTTGTTTCAGATTGGCCATTTTTCGAGAGCAAATTTTTTCAGACCATTAGAAAAAAGGAAATGCTGTATAGCTATCTTGTTTATTACGTGTATTAATCTAGTTGGGATCGGATGGGTGCATAATTAAACGGGCAAGAGTCATATCTAATTATACATTCGCGCTACTCGCTTTCTTTTAATTTTTATCATTTAAGTTCATCTAGTACGTCTGACCGCGTTAACATTAGTGTTATACATGTAATTACTTGAGAGTATTTAAACGTCGCCTCAGTATAATCATATCCGTGCGATGCCAAATATTTTAACAGTCAGCGGAGAAGTTCGTTCCATAACTGGCATATATATACATTTAATTTATATAGCAGCCATGTCAATATAAGTAAAAGAAAAAAAAACTACACCCACGGAAACGAAAGTAGAATAATAAGCACCTTATTGATTGTGGCGAAAGACAAAATGAGTCAACCAAAAGATGTTGGTGAATTTGGTGGCTTACATATTTCATTTTTAGACAAATTAGATGACGTAAAAAAAGGCCTGGTAGTTTTATGTAAGAATCTTATAATATAATGTTACATAATATAATAATTTTCAACTGTAAACTGCTTTACTTTTTTAGAACAAAGTAATAATATTTTGTTTAAATAATGTTTTTTTTCGGCGATACTTTTTCGAAACATACATTAATCTTTACTGGTATTAAGTTTTTTTGTTGTGTTTGCATCACGGATAAAATCTATTAAATGATATATTAATACCGTGGCCAACACAAAAATGTATGAGTTGATACAGTCCTAATCGTTTGATTTAAGAAATAGTACTGTTATACAGAAACACCTTGCCTGCTTTAATATAGTCACTTTTGAGCTTGAAAACAATTTATTGTGGGAAGCTACAGGAATACATATACTATATATATATATATATATATATATATATATATATATATATATATATATATATATACATATATATACATATACATATATATATATACATATATATATATACATATATATATACATACACTTATGTATACATGTATATTTATACAAATATATTTATATGTATATATATACATATATATATACATATATATATACATATATATACATATACATATGTATACATATACACAAATATATATATATATGTATATATATACATATATATATACATATATATATATACATATATATATATATATATATATATATACATATACATATGTATACATATACACAAGTATATATATATATATATATGTATATATATACAAATATATATATATATGTATATATATACAAATATATACATATGTATATATGAATATAAATGTATATATATATATGTAAATATATAAAAATATTTACATATGTATATATGTATATATATATTTATATATATATATATATATATATATATATATATATATATATATATATATATATATATATATATATATATATATATGCATATAGGTTAAACGTTGCGGCGCAATTCTAGGGGAGTATAGTACTCTATATTTAAATAATAGCTTCTAGATTTATAAACTAAAATGTAAATCGCTGACGGGACAGACACCTGCGTATATAACCGATCTAAACGTACGGGCTGCTGCAAGAAATAGCCAAGAAAATCTTTTACCATGTAATATTTTAGGAGGATTCCCTGTCCAACAACACACTGATAATAAATAAACTTTAAATTACTGCAACTCATATATTAAAAATACAAAAATATAGCACAGTATGCTCAACTAATATAATTAGTATGATATATATATATATATATATATATATATATATATATATATATATATATATATAACAGCAAGGAATACAGACGCTTGTGACATTTTTTTGGGTAGAATGAAATTGAAAAATTATAAAAACGAGAGGAAATAATTATTTAAAAAATAATGAATACACTAAGCCGGCTTTCGTCTACACTCATCAGAGTATCTACGTGGAAATAATTCAAGCAATTACGAGTAAATAGCTGACCCGGATATGTTGACTAAATTATTTAAATTATTTAGACAATTTCATTCCACCCCAAAAAATGTCACAAACGTCTGTATTACTTGCTGTAATAGAATTTTGTACCACGAAAAAGTTATATATATACATTGCATATAATGTCTTGTTTTCCTTGAATTAATGTGCGCGATGTGTAGACGAGTTTAAGGTTATTCAAAACTGGCAATGCCATATGAGGTTATTTTCATCGGTTGATTCAAAATAATATATGGGTGTGAAACACGATTACACAACGTATAATGTAATATTGTACTTTCTTATTTTCTGATTATTGTGTATTATGGTCGATTGACCCTTAAATCTTTTTTTTTTTTCAAATATATATTTAGGAAAACTGCCTATTTAAGATAATATTCAACGGAAATGTTAAAAACTGCAACTTGTTTCAAATCTGCAACAAGCTTATTGCAAGTGTGAGTAGGTATTAGTATGATTTTCCAGCGGCACACCGTTTCCTCTGACATCACGGCCGAGTGTGCTCGGGTGTGATCTGCTTAATTCAAGGAATACACTTTTAAATCTGGTCATTATAATTGTAAGGAAAACTATATTCATGATTTTCTAGTGTGTGATGATTATTTAGATGCATATATTGTTGTGTTTGTAAAATTGTAAACGATTTGTTATCCATTTGCAACACCATTGCACAATTCTATTACATGAATAGATTTTCTTAAAAAAGCCATGTATACTACTTTCGATTACTCCTATGAAACGTTTTTTTTTCAAACCAATACAAAAAAAAAAACATTTAAAGGTTTGCAGCGTGTAATACGGTCTTATTTTTTTTCTGATTTCTGATGTTTATCCATTGTTTTCAAAGTAAACCCAAGTAAGAATTACAATTGAACAGTAATATATATATATATATATATATATATATATATATATATATATATATATATATATATATATATATATATAAAGAGGTGTACTAAAAGCGAACTTTTAGGAAAGGTAAAACCCTATTGTGAAGAGTATACAGCTCAATATCCAGGATAGAGCAGGTAGAAATGAAGGAGAATGGAAAGGAATTAGAGAAAGCAAAAGCCAAATGAAAATTCAATTCATTTTTCCCTGCGAGCTTAAGACTAATCTTATTATCTATTTTTCATTCTTTATTCTTTTATTTTCTTATTTCTACATTTTATACTATTTTTATCTTTATTTTTTATCTTTACTCTTTTAATTTTTAACTCATTTTTCTAGTCCTACCCTTCATATATATTTTGCTTCATTGTTTATATCTAAGGTCATTTGATTAAACATTAAAACCCCGAACTCTGTTCTTATACATATTCTGATATTTTAACCCCTTATCCTAACATTCGTTAACTTACCCCACTCCTTTCTTCCCCTTTTCTAGTTGAATCCTAATTCGCGTTAACCTTCCAATTTCAACTTTATGTTTCACCCCCCCCCCTTTCACACTCTTAGTTTTATCCGCATTCCTTCACCGCATCGCTCCCTTTCTCCTCCCCCCTCTCTTTCCTCGTACCCGTCCCTCTCTCCTCCAACACACCCCTTACCCGTTTCCTCCCTTGCCTACTGGTCGCATATTATTTTCTTGTTTTCACTGTCTTTGCTTTTCTTCATTTATAGCCGGCTTTCTCAACTGGGCAGACTTTAAATATTCTCGCTGACCCTTTTTCCCACTTTTAAACACTTTCCTTTGTCATCTCTGCCCGGGAAGTATCTTTAATGGCGAATATTTTCCATCTTAATCTCCTCTGACGCCTGCCTGCATCATCGAATGTACCTCTTATTGGACTTTTTACCCTTTTTGGATTTTCTATTTTCGCCGTACCTGAATTGTGGCTTCTTGGAATTTAACTTTGAAACCCCTCTCATTACTTCTCGTGCCTCTAACGACCTACCTATCTACATCTTATTCTCTCCGCTGGACTATTCGACACCGGACTTTTTGGCAATCGGACATTTGCTTGCATCTTGGCACATTTTTGCCCTGCGTTTCTTTCCCTACAACTTTTATTTTATTTTTTCAAATTTTAAATCTTGGCCATTGCCAACTTATCTATCCCAGCGACTTCCTCTGATGATAAGATTTTGATCTTTGAAAAGCCTGGCTTAAGGAAAATTTAACTTGAATAAATTGCCTTTTTGCGGAATATACCTTGCTTTGAACTTTTGAATTGAATTTTGATTTGGCTTTTGCTTTCTCTAATTCCTTTCCATTCTCCTTCATTATATATATATATATATATATATATATATATATATATATATATATATATATATATATATATATATATATATATATATATATATATACATAATCTTAAAAAGAAGTAAGCTATACCTAAATAGAGGAACTACAAGACGCGGGTAAGACTTTGACCGCTCACCGAATGATCAGAACGTCTGCAGTAAAACACGATCATACAAATAACTAATTGCCGAAATAGTAACCTGAACAGCACAACGGTTTTCTTTCTCACAGTTAATTTCTTAGTACAACCATATAATAGCCGGCGGATTTTTTGTTTGTATTTTCTCTAGGCGTGTTCGACTGTATATATGTGATATCTAAGTGGAGTCATGCTTCGCACTCGACACGAGTTCTCATGTTTTGATGAGAAGTGAAAGAAGTTCGAAATTCCATATAGATTTCCGAGTTCCCTAATTCAAAACTATATACCTGAATAAGGTCGGAGGTCACATCCGCCGAAGTTTTTTAGACTCACAACATAGATGAGAGAAGTAATCCAAATGATGTAAATAATACACATCAACACTCCTTATATAAAAAAAAATCCGAAACAAAATGCATGTAATGTGGACGCCATATTGGAGAAAGACAAATTCGGATCTTTAGGACTTTTGACCTCTTAACTACATCCGGGTATTTGCGTTCTATAACTTAAATGAAATTACTAACCAATGGTGTTTCTTTCGTCGATAATTTACTAGTTTATATGAGCCTTGAGATATGCTTGCTTTTTTTGCAATCTGATTTAATTCGTTCTGTTGTTTCTAATGTTTATTTCTTCTACATTTTGGCAATTGTGATGTCGTTATACCTTTTAACTAGTTTATGTATGCACGGTGCAACAATTCTAAATTGAAACGGATACTGAGGAAATAACTGTTGTCTAATGAAAGAAAATTACATTATTAGCAAGGACATTTTTCATTGAGTAAACTAAGGCTGTTAAAAATGTAAATTAAATAGTTTATTTAATAATTACTTATAAATTAACTAAACTTTTTATTATATTTTTAATTCAATTCTCTCTCTCTCACTCTTCTCTCTCTCTTTCTCTCTCTCTCTTTCTCTCTCTCTCTCTATATATATACATAGAGAGAGAGTGTGTATGTGAGAGTGTGTGTGAGAGAGAGAGGGTGAGAGATGCAAATGGTGTGTGGGTGAGTGTGTGTGTGTGTGTGTGTGTGTGTGTGCGTGTGTGTGTGTGTGATGCCTATGCCGGGAGTATCCGGGATTATAATAACACGATGAATTACCAACCCATATAGCTTCGAAAATATTGATTATTTTATGAAAAATATTCTCAAATGCACTTAATTAAATATAACAAAGCCATGATGAAACCACTAAACAACTACGTTGTTTTGGTCTTACATAAAAAAAAACTAGCAAAGAGAAGAGGCTACTATGTTTTAGATAATTCATAAAGAAAATCTTAAATAATATTCTGAGTTGAATGTTACTTTGAACAGTGCAAGTTAGTAATTTCCCGACTTCTACTATTCCATTACTCACTTCGTAAATATTCTTAAAATATCAGATTGACGCATACACCTCTGCTTTTAGCTTTTGCTTACCTAATCCGCTTGGAGTATAGATCAAACTTTTAGACTTTAAATGAATGAATTACCTAATTGTTCCGCTGAATTCATTAACAGTTTTTGTTCATTGGCGGGGTAGTTTTATGGTAGATACTTTGAAAGCTCGCACAAAGAGCGGATGCCTATTTCAAGCAGTCAACTCCTATTTTGGGTGCCTACCATTTCTATGGCAGCATTGTTCAAGCGTATGGACTGATGTAGCTGCACCTATGATGGGTAAATACTCAAACGTTGTGTCACGGATGGAAAACAAAAACTCAAATATTTTAAATGTTTATTGCCTCTGACATCGACATGCCCCTGTAATAAAGCGAAAGCCGCTTGATGGAACCGAAATGATTGATGATATGACAAACATTGTTAACTTTATTAAGGCCAGACGGCTTAATTCTCGAAAGTTTAGTAAATCATGGTAAGATAGGCACATGATAAGCACAGATAAAGTTTTATTATTACATAGGAAAGTTTGATGGCTTCCAAAAGGGAGAAAGCTGTCCATCGTCTGTTAAAACTTTATTAAATGACTAGCATGTACGTCTGACGTTGTCCGGTTTTGTATGACGATCTCATCGACTTGTTGCGCCTAAGCACATAGCATCATAATTAGCTTTTCAATTCATAATTTTTTTATATATTCAATTTTAGTGGGGAAGTGCGACGGGTGTACTCAACATTCGTTTGAGTGGAATAGGGGTAGAATTAAAATGTTATTAATCGATATGAATTTCGATAAATTCATAGTATTTCGACCGCATAATAAAAAAATAAAGGTAGTGATGTGTAATTGTTGTGGGGTACAAATCACCCCTATTGAAGAACTAATGGAAGCAACCATCTATAATAAATACCATGGTTGCAAAGAGTCAAACAGAAGACATTTCTATTCATGTTTTACCGCATGGTAGGAATCCGGTCATCTCCTACCACATTTAGTGGCGTTACTGTATTGCTATGAATAAATACATTGTATATTTTAACCTGTCACAATGTGTGGTTGTTATCTTTGTGACCCCTAGCACGGGTCTACCACAGTAATTAAATCATATTTTAATACAGCTTCCTTTTTTAGCAGCGTCTTTCCAATAAATGTAGTCATGTGACTCCACTTTTCCTGCTGACTGTGTTCTTCTACCTATTATTTTGGTATTTTCAAGACAAAGCTCACTCGGCATTATATGTCTTTGCAATAATCATATTTCGTTCATTTTAGCTTCTTACACAAAAGAAGCTTCATGTCTTGTCTGGAAAGATTTACATGCATAAAAATATTTCCCGCGAACAAATGAGAGTCCATCTGCATTATTTTCTCAATATTACACCTCTTATTATAATTAGTACTATTATTTCTCAATTTCTCTGATATGAAAGTTATAAATGAAATAAAATATAATTATTCCTATTTAAATATGTCCGGTGAGTATACAGCCCGACGAAAATATTTCGTCTTGATAGATAAAAAAGGAAGATAGAACGAACCCTGCGTGATACAGTTTCAGAATATATACGATTATTATTGGTCAATCACCGAAACCCATGAGGCAGTTCGAGAAGAAACTAGTAGCTAGACGGAAACTACAAGACAGTAAAAAAGAGTGGCAGAGAGAGAGAGAGAGAGAGAGAGAGAGAGAGAGAGAAAGAGAGATAGGGCAGACATACATACATACATACATACATACATGCAGACAGATAGATTAATACAGATACAAAGAGTGATATATCATACATAGTAATATTGTACATAGCTTTGACTTAGAGAATAAAAGATGGCTGCGTCAAAGGGTGTAAATATCCATGTTTTTTTCTGAAAATAGGTTCTTGAATTAATTGCTTGTTTTACTGATTTTTTATCTGTTTGCTGCTTGACAATGTACTTATTTTCTGGGGAAGAACTTTGGATTCCTGAATACCAACTTGGATAAAATATCCTGAATTTACATACACATTTCCTGATTGTCATATGTGCGAAACAGTCCGTCAAAATGTACCGATTATTTTATTTTCATTTGGAAATAAATGGATAAACATGAATAAAATCTAGAATTAGCTAAATATTGTTTGCGTATATTTGTTCTGTTGCTAATGTCAAACATCACCGAGCTTTAATCTTGAATAGGTTCGACTGCATGAACCAAAAAATGTACAACCACTATATTTCCACACGCTTACACACACACACACACACATATATATATATATATATATTTATATATAATATATGCATATATATATATATAATATATATGCATATATATATTTATATATATAATATATTCATATATATAATATATATGCATATATGTAAATATATATATATATATGCACATATATATATAATATATTATATGCATATATATATATAATATATGCACATATATATATATATAATGTATGCATATATATATATAATATATATATAATATATGCATATATTTATATATATAATATATATATATATATATATATAATATATATGCATATATATTATATATTCATATATATATATAATATATATATATAATATATGCATATATATACATATATATATATACAATATATGCATATATATATAATATATGCATATATATATAATATATGCATATATATATAATATATGTATATATATATAATATATGCATATATATATGTAATATATACATAATATGTGCATATATATAATATATATATACATAATATATGCATATATATATAATATATGCATATATATAATATACGCATATATATATGCATATATGTATATATATGCATATATGTATATGTATATATATATATATATATATATATATATATATATAAGAGAGAGAGATGAAGAGATTCACATTAACTTTTTAAGTTTTACGAAGTAAATGTATACATATTTCATATATTATGATCGTCGCATCGGAGAAAGAAACCAAACACCGCGTTATAAACAATGTCATAACTAATAAACTCTTGAAACCATATTGTGGTCTTATGTCTTT
>OY744540.1:31236966-31301966 GCA_963556195.1 Sepiola atlantica | reverse complement strand
ATAGAAAAAGAGCAGATAAATAATCTCTAGCTATAGAAAAAGAGCAGATAAATAATCTCTAGCTATAGAAAAAGAGCAGATAAATAATCTCTAGCTATAGAAAAAGAGCAGATAAATAATCTCTAGCTATAGAAAAAGAGCAGATAAATAATCTCTAGCTATAGAAAAAGAGCAGATGAATAATCTCTAGCTATAGAAAAAGAGCAGATAAATAATCTCTAGCTATAGAAAAAAGAGAAATACTCTCTAACTATATGAAAAAAAGAAATAATATCTGACTATATGAAAATCGAAGAAAATAATCTCTAGCTATATAAAAAAGAAGGAAAACAAGCCGCGCGTGCGTGGTCCCCCTCTGTATGTGACTCGATGTGGCGAGTGTAAAATGCAATACATTTGGGCAATTTGGGGCATTTTAACCCCCCTTTGACCCACTGGGGGCGCGAACCAGAATTTTTCTGATGTCAAAGATGCTCGTTTTATATCCAGACCAATTGCCTCTACATTAAGTTTAAGAAAAATTGAATGGATGGATCAAACGTTATGGGAGAAAAGGGTCATTTTTTGCAATTTTGGGGTTTTTGACCCCCTGAGGGCGCGAACCAGATGTTTTCCAAGGTCAGCGATACTTATTTTCTATTAGGAACAATTGCCTCCATATTTTGGCCAAGTTTCAGAGAAATTGAATGGATGGATGAAGTTATGGGGCAAAAAATGTCATTTTTTGCCTTTTCGGTGCCTTTTGACCCCTTGGGGGGCTAACCAGATTTTTTTTCAAAAATCGGAGAATGTTACTTTCTAACCTGACCAAAGTTACAACTTCATGCAAACTTTCAGAGAAATGTAATGAATGGTTGCGGAGAAAAATCCGGACGGACCGACGGACGGACGGACGGACGGACGGACATGCCTCAAAACATGAGTCCCCCGATTTTATAAATCGGGCGACCAATAATATCTAGCTATACGAAAAAAAGAGAAATAATCTCTAGGTATTCGAAAAAAGAGAAATAATATCTAGGTATTCGAAAAAAGAGAAATAATATCTAGGTATTCGAAAAAAGAGAAATAATATCTAGCTATACGAAAAAAGAGAAATAATCTCTAGGTATTCGAAAAAAGAGAAATAATATCTAGCTATATGAAAAGAGCAGAGAAATAATCTCTAGCTCTACCAAATAGAAGACAAATACCCGCTAGCTATATGAAAAGAAAAGATAAATAATATCTCGCTATATGAAAAGAAAAGATAAATAATATCTCGCTATATGAAAAGAAAAGAGAACTATTCACTAGCTATATGAAAATAGAAGAGAAATAATAAGTAGCTATATGGAAAACATCACCTTTAGCTATTTGAAAAACTAAGAGTAATAATCTCTAGATATATAAAAAAAATAAGAGTAATAATCTCTAGATATATAAAAAAAACTAAGAGTAATAATCTCTAGATATATAAAAAAAATAAGAGTAATAATCTCTAGATATATAAAAAAAGATAAGAGTAATAATCTCTAGATATATAAAAAAAATAAGAGTAATAATCTCTAGATATATCAAAAGAGTAGAGAAATAATCACTACCTATACAAGAAAGAAAAGAAATAATTTCTAGCTACATGAAAAAGAAACAAATAATCACTAGCTATATGAAAAAAGAAGAGAATTAATGTTTAGCCTCATGGAAAAAAGAAGGGAAATAATATGTAGCTATACAAAAAATAAAGAGATCCACTCTTATTATTTACTTAACGAAATAGCCTGTCTGTGTGTGACTATATATAGAGACACGTTTTGATATCCACTTTCTAAATTTACAGTAACATCTTATTGTATCATTTCTTTATTAGATATGTTTATATCAACATTTACACTACAACTTAAAAAAACTCTTTACATCTGTTCTTTTATCAGTGAACACATCATGCATTCACATCCCTTCATATCGCATCACAAAGGTATATGTAAATCATACAATATAACCTATTTAGTCTTGACAGAGCATGTGTATACTTGAATTTAGACTCATATTAGTAATACTTAACCACGTTGCATTTGTTATTGTAGATTATACATCAATTCTAGATTACGATCGAACCGATACTTATTTGGATATTTTCATACACAAATAAGTATTGTATTCCGTATCCTATGTGAGCTGAATATTCAATAGCTTAAATGAATATCAGATCCTTGCTGTCAGCAGGTCGGAAATTACCATGAATATCGAATGACCTTAGAGGTTGTTGAATTTAAATACTAACAGGAAGTTAATAATTCATTAGGTTTCACGGCTATCACACGTGTGAGAATTGTACTAAATATTCCAGCCTCGGTAAAGTTGCAAACATAACAATGTAACACATTTTATTTAATTTATTTCAGATCAGAGAGAATTGTCATAACTACAGCTATGGTCATGTTGACATAATTGTTGCCATAATATAACCGAAGTTCAGCAAGGATGAGCCTAAGCAGTACTTAAATGGGTGACAATTTGTGAATACGAGTTATAGATGGAAATCACTATTAGTAATAGATACACAACGTGTATCTATTACTGATTACATAAAATACTAATTGCTATTACTATTAGTACTGGAGATTTAGTATATCTTTTTCTGGAACCGAAACTCTACTATTACTGTGACATATTGTACTATTGTTAATGGTCTATTCAGTGTTCTATACTATTTCAAACTAATTCTCTATCTTTCAATGTTCAAGGAGTGTAGTATCTATTCTGCTGTCATGCTACACCCTCTTTTTTGGGGTGGATGTTGGTGGCGGTAATTGATTATCTGTTTTGTTGTTGTGATGATTCCATCCTCCTAGGCGTTACCTCTTCCTTTGGTGGGTTAATGCAGTATCTATTCTCTTGCCAGGTGTCTATTCCCCCAGGTATTATTTCCTCTTTTTATGAGCAGTATAGTATATGTTCCTCCAACATAATACCATTATCTCAGACATAACCTCCTCCATTATCATTTGGGGGGAGTAGTATCTGTTCCGTGGTCATGATAATATCTTACCAGTAATTAACTCATGTTTTGGTTGGGGGGTAGATGGAAATTAGTACTGAAAAAAATATGTGACTAGATATCGGATATTTTTTGTTAGTAATTCTATTAGATTTTATAATCTGTTTAAATGAAATGCGTAGTTCCGAAAAATGTTCTGTGTTCTAAGATATCATTTTTCTCGTTATTGAACGCAGACAAAATGCAGATCTCGTTCCCTCTATGTAATTACTCTGGTTCCATTGATCACAGAAAACCAGACATTTGAACTGTCATGAGTGAAATTGCGGGGTATTGTTTAAGTGGTGTTATCCTAGGAGAAACAGAAATGTGACATGTGATATGTTTACGAAGTGTTCAGCGTGTTTTTAAACAAGTTTGACTATTTAGATAAGTAAAGGTTTGCGCTGATTTTTTACGTGCTAAATACCGATTTAAACATTGAGTGTAACTTACTAGCGTTCAACGAATATTTCATAAAAGTGTGACTATTTGGGTCGATAGTGAGTCATAAAAATAAATTATGGGGTTTAAATGATACGGGAATAGACTAATGAAAAATTCAGTGGATTGTGTCATAATCTTTTCTTGGAAAACAAAATAAGATAAAAGGAAATACTAGGAATAAAAATAAGGACACATAAGCGGTTTTCCGAGAATAGATAGAGGCCATCTCTGTATTGATATAATGTTACGACGCTAATAAGCGACTCAGTGAATGCTTTCGATCCCTGCAAATTGCCAATCTTGTAGAATAGTGGCCCCAATGTACAGTGATAACTCCCTGTAATAATGGCATTGTAGTGTGTTTTTAGCAGCAGCAAACTAATGGTTTGCTGTCTTTTATTTTTTGTGATGATAGTAGCAGTGCTGTTTCTCTATATCTCTCCCTTTATTATGTAATAGAAACACGTGTAAGATAACAACAACAATAGTATTGCGCTGTGGCAACGTGTTCTAATTGTGATTCATCGTTAAAGCATCCTATCAAGTGTCATACTATATTAGCTTGCTACGCCCACTCACTGGTGTTTGAAATATAGAAAAGCACTTCCGAATCCGATCAGCCGGCGAGATAAATATAATTGATATTATTATAATGTTTGTTCCGTGTAACTTCGGAGATCCTACCCATAACGTTATATTCTGATACATTAACTATTATTTCAATAGTATAGTGGTAGTGGGACTTTCCGCTTTTATGCAATCTAATTTACTGAGAACCTTCTGTTTGCAAACACGCCAACGATAAAATATAGCTGCATTGATTCTCGCCACTTTATTACAATTTAAAGTACGACTATTTCATTTTCATAAATGTAATGAACAACATAAAATAAATTGAGAGGTGGACATTTCTTAAAAAAAAACAATGATATAATTTTTAAAAATATGAGTCAATATACAGGGTGTTTCAAAAGTCTTGGGAACATAACGATTTTTAATAACTCAAAAACTATTAGGAGTTGAAAAATGAAATTGGTACCGTTGGAAAGGTTAAAGTTTCAAGTTTTGTGGGGAATCTTCAAAGTTGCTCAATATGAGCACCATTCGTCACACGGCAGACATCTAGTCGATAGTTCATTTCCTGCCAAACACGTTCCAGCATCTTGACGTCAATGGTTCCCACAACTGCCGTTACTCGAGCCTTTAGTTCGTCAATATATCTTGGAAGGGGCGGCACATAGACTTGTTGCTTGACAAAGACCCAAAGGAAAAAGTCACACGGGGTAAGATCTGGAGACCTAGGAGGCCAGGGCATGAGAACGTCATCACCTCGCCCAGATCTCCCAATCCATCTACCAGGCAGCCTTATGTTAAGAAACTGCCTTACTCTAAGACTCCAGTGTGGTGGTGCACCATCTTGTTGAAAAATGAAGTCATCAGATTCTGCTTGTTCCAACTGAGCCATTAACCAGTCTTCCAGCATGTTGAGATAGGATTCACCAGTGATAGTTTCCTCTTCAAAGAAGAACGGTCCATAGACGCCTTTCTTGGAAATTGCACAAAACACGTTCACTTTTGGTGAATCTCGCTCGTGCTCAAGAAGTTCATGAGGATTCTCAGTACCCCATATGCGAGTGTTATGCTTGTTAACTTTGCCATTCAGATGGAAGGTCGCCTCATCGCTAAAAACAAGCCGGGCATCAAAGCCGTTATCTTCCAACTTCTCTTGCATTGCAATGCAAAAGTCACGGCGAAGTGGCTTATCAGTGTCCTTCAACTTTTGGACCAACTTGAGCTTGTAAGGTACCATTTGCAGTCGTTTCCTTAAGACACGCCAGACAGTTGCTGGAGCAAGCTGAAGTTCTCTGCTGGCTCTTCTCACTGATTTACGGGGGCTCCGCTGAAAGGCTGTCCGAACTTGCTCAACTGCATCTTCTGAAGTTGAAGGGCGACCTGTTCGCTTACTTGGGCACAAACACCCATCTTTCACAAATTTAGCATGCCATCTGACAATGGATTTCCTTTCAGGGGCTTCTTTTTTAAATTTCCTGCGAAATGCACGCTGAACACATGTCCACGATTCAGTCTTTGCAAATTGGAGGACGCAAAATGCCTTGTCTTGTTTAGAGAACGCCATTACTGCACCTGGAAAGATAACACGAAAATCATTAGTATGACCTAAAACTTGATTAAGCAAGCTTTAAAATGGCACCAGTTTCATTTTTCTACCTGGAATAGTTCATGAGATATATGCATTTGTAATGTTCCCAAGACTTTTGAAACACCCTGTATATTCAAAACGTGACTAAAACTTTCTGTATAAACTTTTTGTAACTTCTAATATGATAATATGCGTAATATATGTGTCTTAATATCTCTCTTTATAAATAGCTATTATTTTTCATGCAATGCAAAATGAGTTTATTCAATATATAGTCCAGCAAACATTAGCATCAATCAGCAGATGATGACTGAAAGATTAGTATCGATCGTAATATAAAACACTATAATACACGATGTATCTTCTTTTCTATATATCTCTAATATAAATAGATATCCTCTAGCACTAAAGGAGGTAATTCAATATGTATTCACTCAAACGAAAGCCTCGATCTAGAGCAACTGATTAGTGTAATAATATTGTTTCTAAATAAGACAAGCCGTGTATGTATCAAACTTACTCCAATTATAAATGATGCACGTAAATTCAGAGCTATTAAAAATATGACATGTTCACGGCATGTGTTCATTCGTTTATCCATGTATGTTTCTCATGCAATGCATGATCTATGTAATCGATACGAATTGAAACTCTAGTATCGGCTTATTGTTGGATATGGACCGCTTATCCCATCCTTAAACAAGACCTAAAACTCGTCTTTCATCGAGTTGTAGACCTACATGTCTGCCATCTGTAATTGGAAGGTTTTTCTATCGATCACGCTGGAAATTAACACTGTCGGAAAACAAACAACAGTACAACACAAATAAATTCGCATAGTTTATTTATTGGCTTTTTTGAAAAACCCAATCTCTTTGACAAGATTTGGCATCTAGTGATTCGAATAAAAAGTGAACGATATGGTATTACTGGACAAATATTTAATATAATTAGCTCCTTATTATCCAACAGAAAGATCCAGGTTATCCTCGATGGCCATTCATCCAACCAACATGACATCAACGCAAGTGTGCCTCAGAGATTGATCTTTAGACCTTTATTATTCCTGATTTGTATAAGCGAGGTCCCTGATAATATCGTGTCTCCGATTGAGTATATTTGCTGACGACACTACACTCTACTCTCGTTGTGTGGGTAAAACCGGGTGCACATATTCGAGGGAATAGCTGAGTCCTTAGAAAGTGACCTCTCCTCTGTAGTGGACTGGGGTAATACATCGATAGTAAAATTTAATGCTGCATAGACAAATATCCTTTCCTTCAACAACTACAAGTGACCTCTTCAACCACCGATTGCCATGGCAAATAACACTTTACCTAACAGTCCAACGTTCAGAATCTTCGGCCTAACATTTACATGTAACATGAGTTAGTCCAAATACATTGAAGACATTGCCAAGGCTGTTGCAAACAAAGTGGACGTCGGCTTACCATGCTAAAAAACGTATCATACCTGACAATATCTTATATATCTGCAAAGCCACCACCTACTAATGAATGGAGTATTGTTGTTACATTTCGGCTGGTGCACTGTTTACTAGCCTCTCCCTCTTAGAGAATGCCGCACAAGAGAATCTAATCTGATAGTTCCTTCACTATTCACCAAGCCCCAGCCCATGTCTCCTCGCCGCAATATTGCATCTATGTGCTTGTTTTACAAGTACTTAAATGGAATGTACTCCGATGAACTTGCTGCTCTAGTGCCCCCCTCGACGTAAATACACTCGACCAACTAGACAATAAGCGAAATCAAATCCATTCACTATGGAGATCTCCTGATGCCGGAGAACCTTCTACTCCAATAGCTTCTTTTCTAGGAGCTGAACGCCTTTAGAATTCCATCCCTACTCTATGCTTCCCCTACTGTACCGACATGCAGGAATTTAAAACTAATGTGAACAAACATCTAACTGCACACCTCCCAATTCAGGATTACCCCATAAAATTGAACTCTAATTCTCAGTATCTCCTTCCGTCTACAATGGCAACTTACGTTCTTTGGGGTGAACTAAAAAAAAGACAGTGGTCGGGTAATCAACTGATGATCATTCCCCATCATATTATTCAACATTATTCGTGTCCTAATTTTTCCGGATGAATTTCGTCCGATTCCGCACTAATTCAGTCAAGAAATGTTATCGCTGTTCTCTGTGTCCACTCAATCGTTTACAATTAATATTTCGCAATATGCAGTGTGTTACGTCATAAAATAATCCGAAAATGGACGACAAACAGTAAATAATCAATTTCGGGAAGAATAAAAAAAATAACTAATATTATTCCATTTCTGACTTGCTTATATTTCTGAAAGGATGGACACAGAAAATGTTTGAGTGCACAAAATATACATTATTTTCCAACCTTTTATTGATTTATAGATGGGTAAAACTAAATAGAATATTCTCGATGGATGCAAAATACTATATATATATATATATATATATATATATATATATATATACATACAGTAGAAAATGCACACCTATATCAATTTAGCTAAACAGTGTCGTCCCTGTTTCATTCCCTCAAGAAATCAGCAGCCTAAATAAAGATAGCTATCTTTTTGGCATAGACAGAAACGACGACCATCAAAAAATATACATGTTTTTATATAATTATACGAATCAATCTATATTTTTTCTACTATAGGTTAAGTATTGACTTTACATAAGCGCTCTTATCTGAAAATATCTTACATTACGCCGTACTTGACTTCACCAAAGCCGCTCACCTGTGACGTGACAAACTACACAAAATAATTTGGTATCTACTCACATATGCAGCTGGACTTGACATTAAAGGTGATCTCTGTCAATATTAATTTTTAACTTTATGCATCTGTACACACATATGTATATTTAACAAACGATAACGTAATAGAAAGGATCATATAAACCTCCCGAGATGTTCTGTGAACTGCAAGCTAGATAGTTATTATAGCACGGGTCTTTAGATGATAGCGTACATTACTTTGCTAGTTACGTTGTAAACCATTCAAACACAATGTATAGGCATTAAAATAGAAAAGCAGTTAGAAATGTGTACAGTTTGTAATGTTAAATTACATCCGACCCAGATGAATTATTTTTTGAAAGCTATAAACTCGAAGTACATGATACTGTTAGTAATAACATGACCCAATGTTGAGCTGTGTAAATGGCTAGTCAGAATCAAAGCATGATTCATCAGAAGTAAACTATCGATAACGAAAATTGAGATAATGAATGCCCTTTCTTTATTATATAAGTGAGTACAAGTTGTATTGTTATAAATGTAATAGTAACACTTCATTTAAACAACTTCTAGTAAAGTATAGGTGGCATAAAGCAAGGTATTGTTTGTCATTAAACCTTTAAACATAGAATAAGTTTGAATGCATTGGATACTATTTCTCGGTGTAATGCCTACGGAATTATCGTACTTACGCTTTACTGAATATTTAAAGTATTCATTTAACATATATAAACAATTATCTAAACATTTTTACATGTTATAAAATGAACAGATTTAGTGGAAGTGTAGGTTTTTCTATTAATAAAAAACAATGTTTAATTATAGAATGTGATTAGAAAGTCAATCACTATTACTAAATACTTGTAATGTATTAGTTAAATATAATCGTTACACTAAATGAATATAAGAAGCGTATGCCATAGGATATTATTAGCATTTAATATAGATACAAGCATTCGCCACTTATCAAGACGCTTAGGCACTGCATGAACTGATTTCACAAATAAAATATTCACACTAATAAAGCGCCATATTTCAAAGCTAAGAAACACTCGGAAGTAAATGTTTTAGACTATTTAATATCTTTATTTACCACCTACTTACAACAACAGTCAATAAAAACTAACAATTCTCCCCCTTTTGTCAGAAACAAATACATGTAATTAGTAAAGACAAAATATGGCGACGTCTACTTTTTCCTCGTAAACAAAGCAGATTGCCACTAAGTCATAAAGGCCTACTGTGAATTAGTAGCCATACATCCAGAGACATACGAAGTGGCGAGTAGTTCAGCGAGATGTTTGTTCATATTAATTTATATTTTTGCATCTTAGTAAACATCACTTTTCCCGTGATATTGTACTGTATTCATTCCATTGCATTACATAAAAAAGTTGTTTGTATTAATGAGCACTTGATGATAAAGGGTAATGTGTGTGTTGGGGTGGCTGGTGAGACACCCCATTTGATGATAGAAAATGACTGTTGAAATTAGGCATAATTTAATTATTTGATAGGACGCTTCGACACTAACTTGTTAACATTGCACCTAAACTTGACCATGTTGTAGTCAGCTGGGAAGCAGTCTACTTTTATTGGTTCCGTAGACGGTTCTTTCCTGGAAAAGTATGCAATGTGTTGGTAGCGAGTTCTTCTGTAAATGTGTTATGGGGGACCAGAGATTGGACCTCACTCGTGCACCCAGAAATAATAATAAAGCAGGGCAAGCCTAGCTACATTTCTTCTGCGAAAGAGAGGCTGCAGGGAAGGGAAGGGAACAACCCTCACTAGATTTCGAACTTAATTTTGAACTCTGTCAGGGCATCAATTAATGTTTTCAGCACCGCCTGCCTTGAATGGGCAAACGTACCTCATCTTATGATGTATCTGACTCTTATACAGGTAGAATATTGCACCAGGACTGATATACTTTCTTGAGCGCTAGAATGATCTAACTCTTTTCCAACGACCATAGAAACATATCTGATGTAAGTCTTTCACTTAAGGTCTGGACTGAAAGGCAGTTCAGATAATAACCCAACGATGATTAACATGCCATAGATTTCCATAAAAAACAACAGACACTCATTAAATAACCATCAATTAACTTATATACGGCAGTGATTAATATTGTATGGAACAACAGCTTAGCAGGTGGTATTTTGGCGACATATAAACGAATCGGGAGGATTACGTACATAGTTGATTTTTGTGTTGAAAGTGTTACAACATTCGTTTTGGGGATATAACGTTTCGTATCATTTTTTTTTCATCTGTGAAAACTTATATTTTTTCTATGAATTTCTATTTCTATGAAGATATATTTCCTTGAAATTCCTCAAAGCATGCTTAAACCTTATTCGATTTTGATTCTTTAGTTATTTGTACCGTCAGATTGAGCGATAAAGTTTTATTCCGAAGTCTGAGTCGGTCCAAAAATCGATGTCGCACTGATAAGACTCCGGCTACACTGAGATTTGGCATCGGTGATCTGGAGTCCTTGAAGATTAGATCATCTTCCTTTTGTCTCTCCTTTTCTTTTCCGTTCTTTCTCTCTTTCTCTATTCCGCTTTCTGTCCTCCTTTATCTCTCTTACGCTTGCTCGATCTTTCTGTCACTCTATCTCTTTCACTTCCTGTTCTGTTTTATTTTTGTATTTTTCAAACATGGCAGCCTTCCTGAAATCTTTTTTCTCCTCGGAGTTATGTCAATCAGTACGTCGTAGAAAGTGTTTCGTGGTTTGCTTGTTACTAAACTGGGGCTTGTTAAATGTATACTGTTTTTATGAATATTAAGTGAACATAAGAAAAATAGATACTCAGGCCTGCTTTTTGTTATTCATGTAAATAATCTGTAGTTCATTAAAAATGTAAATCCAGTATTAAAGAAAGAATTGCAATGAGCAACATATCAAATGTACAGACAAATGTCCAACGCAAGTTTATTCAGTAGCCATGAACAAAAATTCATAGACATACCCACTTATCTTATAAACATACATATTTCTTACTTATATTCACAAATAATACTATAAGTTACAACACTTTAAATAAACTAGTGATTCCGAAAATGGCAAATATATCATAGACTATAAAACATATATTTTCCTAAAAACCTGCATCTTAATCAGTAATAAATACCGTCCCAGGAAAAAATGACAAAAAAACATAAATATTGGTGAAACTCAACTTTAAGTTTTTTAAAACACAGCTCGATAAGCATAATTCCTTAAATGCACTATTATTTCAATATGAGAATCTCTTTAACTTCAAACCAGCTAGACTCATTAAATTCATCTTAAATAAATCTCGCTGAATACCTCTGTAATCAACAATCATTATAAAAACTGACACAATTAAACAATCTAACAGGTTGTGTGATTCATCTTCTTGAATCAGATAAGTAATATTGATTAAACACAACTCACATTTTGATCTAGGCAAGCTATTTTACAAAACCTCCCCAACAAAACTGTATGCGTAGCATCAATATAAAAGAATACAAAAATGATACTCCTCTTCATAATAGCTTCACAGCTACTTTTAATATTAATGTATTCGTTTGGATAAAAGAACAGACACACTTTCATCATGTAATAGCCCCACCACGTATTTTTACATTTTGACTTCAATGCATTTCTTCACATAAATCATATTGATGAAGTCTTTGAATAAAGACGAAACGTCAATAGACATATAATACATTTTCAGTGTGCTCTTTATTCACGTTGGGTTATACATTCCATAAAAATTATACATAAATACATAAATACATATATATATATATATATATATATATATATATATATATATATATATATATATATATATTAAGAGATAGATAGATAGATAGATAGATAGATAGATAGATAGATAGATAGATAGATAGATAGATAGATTGGTAGACATGTTGATATGTTGATATGATGATATGTAAACATATATTACAAGTAATCCAATGTAATTATTCAATCGGGTATACGTCTTATTATTGGCTTAAAAATGGATATATTTGGTATTCTTTATCCCAACGCGTCGACCTTTATAGAGTTCCGTTAAATTGTCTGTATCAATTGCCGATCTAGTTAATCTATAGTATTTATTAGAATAAGAGTGTATGATCTGGCATGTCTCCCCTACGAAAATGCAGTATATAAATAAAAATAAATGAATAAATATATATTTTATATATATATATATATATATATATATATATATATATATATATATATATATATATATATATATATATATATATATATGTGTGTGTGTGGGTGCAAGTATATATATATATATATAAATATATATATATATATGTATATATATATGATTATTTTTATTTACACAGACATGCACACAATCTGCGACACTGGCATGTCGATGTTATCGATCAACAGTTATTATAAACTGAGATCACATCAGGCAGAATTAGAATCCGATCTTAACCTTAGATAATATGTTGGAAAGCTGTATATATATATATATATATATATATATATATATATATATGTATATATGCATATATATATATATATATGTATACATATATACATATATATTTCTGTATATATATATATATATATATACATTTACATATTAATACACCCCCATATATATATATATATATATATATATATATATGCGTGTGTATATACAATATGTATAAATAGATATATATATATATACATATATATATATATATATATACATATATGTATATACATTTATACACATAATATATATATATATATATATATATATATATATAAATATATATATGCATCGTTTTAAACTACCTCAATAGTCTAAGCCAAAAAATCTACGTTTCTGTCGAGATGATTGATCGAATTTTACATGCTGCATATATTTGTCGTGGAATTCATTTTCCCGCTAAAAATAGGCATCATTTAATAAGGTAAATGGAAAGTTTTTGATTCGAGCATAATCCACGTGTCAGCCATGATTCTTCTCATATTATTTATGGACCCTACAAGGAATTAACTCTTTCTAATTTAGCTTCCAATTCGACCGTTTTTGAGTCGAGAATTATATTTTATTGTTTTTAATGTGCCCTTGGACTATTTTTTCACTTTACTTTTCAAAGCCGGCTCCAAAGCTTTCAGCGGAATTATCGTGTTCCCTCTTGTTTCCAGTGTTCGTATTTTTCTACACAACTTTGTTTTTGCGTCTGTTTTTGGGCGTTTTATATCGATTCATTGCCGTTCCCCTTTTAGACAATCTTAAATGTTTTCTTTTATCTATACACATTTCTTTTTTTTTACTTTCTTCTTTTCTGTGTTTCTTACTTATCAGATCGATGCTTCTACCAGGTTTAAGGGCTTTCAGTAAAAGGAGCGGGATCACTGGAGCAGAGTGTAAGTGAATTGAACCGACATTTGAGACATATGACTTGATCCATGAAAAGAAAAGTAGATATGCTATAACAGGTAAATATATGTGAATGCATATATAAGTTTATGTAACTCAATTCCTCTTATTCATTCTCGAGCTAAAACGTGATATACTTTTTCGTTTCGCTATTGCTGTCAAGTAGCGGTAAATGTTTACACACTGACTATATATAGCCCCACTTTTCGGGTTGATCCATGTTGAACCTGATATCGCCGACTATTATTAAGCGTAAGGCAAGGTTCTTTGTAAATAAAAATAGAGCACTCTAAAGTAGCTGTAAATGATTCTTTGTACAAAGATGTAGATATAATTTTCCAACAGCGCTGGTCCCGTCGTTTTCTTTGTGGTAAGAATTGCCGACTATTAACTAGATAGTTGTAGGTTTCATCCTGGCTTTCGAGGGGTGACAGTCTTGTAGCACTGAAGAACTGTGATACATCGAAACAGTCTGTCTGTGGGTGACAATCCATCTACGACTTGAACTCAATTTTCACCATTGGATTTTCTTCATTTTGAACGCCATTCTGTAACGCCTCACGAAACTTTTTCTTCTCCATCGAAACTTTCTTCCATTGGACACCTTATCGGCGGACAATTACCACATGGACAAACTCAATATCTTTTTACACGAACTTTCACCCATCATTTTTTTCATTTTTAAAAATATTTTTTCAAATGTTGAATTTTGACTTTTCTATTGCAAACTTATCTATCTGTATAATTCCTCTGATGATAAGATCTCGATCTTTGAAAAGCATTGGCTTAAGGAAAGAATAATAAACATAATTTTATTACAGAATATACCTTGCATTGAACAATCGAAGTTTGATATAAATTTGTACATTCGTGCATGTGTATCACTCTTCGTCCATCTATCTTATATATATATATATATATATATATATATATATATATATATATATATATATATATATATATATATATATAGTATATATATATATTTTAGATGAGGATTGATTATTTGGATTATTTGAAAAACTGTTCTCACTTTGGATGTTAGTCTCACAACGTGTCAGCCGATGTAACCTCCGTCAATTATCTGGTGCATCTTGTTGAACTCGGGAACATATCTGTCGAACTCAGGAATCGTTACCAAATTATAGAATGGAAACATTGTAAGCAATTCTTAGTATCTCCCACACCGAGGATTACATCTTCCACCTCCAGAAGATTGTCACACAGAAACAATTATTACCTATATCCGTTACACAACACCAGGTGCTTAGTAATAACGAGCTTACCGGTATTTTAGCCATATTTGAAAATTACATTTTATAAATAACTCGGCAAAAGACTACGACACAACATGTTATGAAAGAAAAAATTTAAAATGTATCATTCATTCAGAAAACAAAATTAAATCAATATGTTATATGTTAAATGCGACTGTTTAATTCATTTACCCCTTCGATATTACCTTCAACACGGTTCGTTCTATTTAAATCAATTATAAAATATACTATTTCAAAATACTGCATATATATATATATATATATATCCCACAGACGAAAAGCCTAAATATATTTTCCCATGCTTAGTTTGCATAACTACTTTTTGAAACACTCTATAATTAATTAAATATTAAGTGTTAATGATTCGTAATTTCATCGCTGTTTTGTTTTCCTATATACATGCACTATTTGTGTCGATATTTACAGTAAGTAATTATAGTAATTTAATATGAATAAGAAAACATTATTAAACTATTCGTAAAATATTTGCTCAATTTTGGGGATAGTAATTTGAACTTAACTAACTAGAAAGATATACGAGGCATCTACGTTTTGAAGGTGGAAATAATGATTGGCTGACCGGCCCAAATCTGTTTCTATATATATACATCTTTTCTCCCCGTTATATTCTCTGTGGTTACAAGTTTTCAATAACCGAACTTTCAATTAGAAGGAGTTCATAACCATAAAGAATAGAAGGTATATGCTAAAACCTATGTTTTAACACTGCTATATATATCATATATATATATAATTTTTTTTAATACGTACATAAAAGTAATCCATGGACACGTGTTTCTGGCTCACAGCCGTCATCACCATGGCTAACTTACACAGAGATCGAACCCTCGATGTTGATGTCTATAGTCCAGCGTTCTACCACTGTCCCATTTGCATCTTAATCACTTAGGAAATGAAACAATTAAAATAATAAGTAAGCTAATAAAAACTAACGCTGCAGCACCTATAAAAATAATTACATAGAAATACATCGTATATTTGGGTGATAAAAATAGCACATATTTCTACACAGGGCGTCTCTGGACAGTGGTAGAACGCTGTACTAAAGACATCAACATCGAGGGTTCGACCTCTGTGTAAGTTAGTCATGCTGATGACGGCTGTGAGCGAGAAACACGGGTCCATGGATTACTTTTATGTGCGTATTAAATAAAATTATATATATATTAACGTAAACAATACGTCCTATAAGTTGAGGGCGACTAGTTGTGCAGTTTTCTGCATCTTAATCACTTAGGAAGTGAAACAATTGAAATAATCAGTAAGCCAATAACAACTAACGCTGCAATCACCTATATAAATAATTACATAGAAATACATCATATATATATATATATATATATATATATATATATATATATATAAACAAAAGTGTAGCCTTAAGCCAATCAAACAACGTGTCAATGCGTATTACCGCATCTTTTCAAAGGCAGAGCTAAAATAAATTGAAAATGTAATTCAATAATCTTTGATTGAATTTATTTTAGCTCTGCCTTTGACAAAATGCTGTAATACGCATTTAAACTGTGGTTGATTGATGTAAGGCTATAATAGTGTTCATGTAATTTTATAAATGCTCTACTTGTTATTGAGCACTCCTGAAAAACTTGGTTTCATGTTCACTATATTAACACATTTGAACTTGATCAATAAATATATATATATAAGAAGGAATAGGTAAAATTAATACCTTTTGAAGCATTAAGATGCGATATCAATTTTTTTTTATAAAAAAGAAAAATAATAAATCGAAACCGATTTTTTTTTTTATTATAAACTAGCATTTTTTTTTTGTTTAATTTAAGAAGGAATATGTAAAATGAATTTTAAAAAATACAAATACAAAAAAAATATGAACCTTAAAACACTTATACAAATCACGTGCTGCATTCACGTTCTTCATATTTGATAGTGGGAAACAACAGCTAACCCATTTGGCCCCTCTGTAATAACAACAAGCCGGTAGGAGAAAAAAATATAAATCCGATGACATCAGGATATATTACACACCGAGGATGCCAGGTTTTGGCGAAATATCTGTATCACTTTAAACTAACAAAAAACAAATGCTAGTTTATAATAGAAAAAAGAAAAAAAAATCGGTTTCGATTTATTATTTTTCTTTTCTATAAAAAAAAAATTTATATCGCATCTTAATGCTTCAAAAGGTATTTATTTTATGTATTCCTTCTTAAATTGTGCAATAGATGTTTTTAAAAAAATATGAACCTTAAAACACTTATATATATATATATATATATATATATACATTCTAACTTACATATAATGCTCGGGTAAATCCGTTCAACACATTCAGTGAGTGTGGGTGTCTGTTCACAAACCCTGCATACGATTTAAAGGATAGACATTGTAATTCTGTTATATTTCGTACGTTCTTCTGTTTGAATCTACGTTTTTATATATTTTTCTCTATGCTATTCCTTTTCTTTGTCATTTTAAATGTGTGAATATCCTATCGCCTTCTTTCCTCATATTATTTCATCTGTACATTGTCTTTCTCTCTGCTTTCATTTCCCTTTTCACTTTCTTCTAATTTTTTCTTTATCCGTTTACAATTAGGTTTGCATTTTTCTGGTTTGCTTGCCTTTCATCTTTTATTTTTCTTCTGTTTTTTATATTTCTTTTTTGCATTTGATTATTTCACTTGAAACTAAAAAAAAGTTCTGTTTATCGCTATCAGTTCAATCTCGTGTCATCATATCTTAAAAAAACATTTTTCATCCCTATTTTGAATTACACTTCAAAGATATCTTTGATCATCTTACGAGCCTAATGAAAATGTTAATTCTTTTTTTCATTCATATCTTCCTGGTTAGCACCTCATAAATAAAACAAACCCTCGCATCTGAATGTCTTCGGTAGAAACATTCTGAACACAAATTATCGGACAAATATAGAATATTGTAGCGAATGTCGCATATCTCTTGACGCCTCTTGTTATCAGCAATTTGCATTATACGTTCGAAGTTAAGTGCAGATATGATTCGCTCTGTCAGGTTGGTTATACGAGAAAATAAACGTATACAAACGTAGGCTATCTAAACAAAATTCATAAAAAATAAAGAATATAATGGGTATCTTTGTAGCTAATTTTATTTCTCCAATACGAAACACAAATATATATGGTTCTGCTATTTCCCTTAAGAGGTTCAATGTAAGTTTCTATCGTGGGCCATCTTCAACTCGGCGTAGTATGATAAAGAGTAACATTTTTATGCGTGCCGCTATTTTTCATGGTTATGTGTCACGGAAATATTATCTTAGTGGCGATGATTCATGTACTGAATATCAGCTTTTATTTGGTATCGTTAAGTAGTCGATCGTCTTATTGTTTCTGGCAGCTTTTTTCTGGTTCGTTAAAACTATACAACGAATCGAAACGAAAGGATGTACGTTGTAGCGGAATCTTAGTCAGCTTTCTCTTGGTGAAAGTAGCAAAGCACGAAACGTCTTTGTTTGTCAAAATCATGTAACCCTCTACGGTTTTCTCGGTTTAGACTCCGTATGTATCTATATCAGTGTAATTGTTATACGTGATTGTCTAACCAGCAAAATAAGACTGTTATATCACTAATACATTTACCGAACTTCATAAACGACCACTTGTACAAAACAAGCCACCCTTGAGTTACACATGCGACCAACTCTCACACCATATATTCCATTCGTTTACTTTATTCTGGGTAACCGACTTATTACACGTTGTTGATTTTACAGCTTCACTGCTTGACATCATAGAGATTTTAAGTTATTTCAATTTATGTCACAATATTAATACTTGTAAATTTCTCAGTCTCAAAAATAACACTCTGTTCATATTACATTAAGCAAAACAGTTTGCATGAATTATAACTGAGACAAGATGCTAGTATGTTGCCAGTATACTTTCCAGCAAAGCTGTTATTAATGCATACACCTGTGTTTTGCAGTTGTTTACATTACTTGATATTCCAAAATGTTCACATATCCAAGTATGAGCAGGGTTAATGTTGCTTAACTCCTGCTATCTGACGGGAAACAGTTTATAAAATGAGAAACTGTTAACAAATAAGAGTCAATCAAATAGATCCTCATCAGGCAAGTTCAATAAAATGTAAATTGTATACATAAAGTCATTTTGAATTGCATTAAAACACATATGTGCATGACAAAACATAGTTTACATAGTTTAGTCCCCAAAATAGGGCCCCCCCTCCCGTGGAAACGAAACTAAACAGGAAAACGTAATACAAGGTGATGATACATTTGGGGACCGACATTCTCATTACTACATGGGTTTTTAAGTCAGAAGCAACTGTTACGTACCCAAATGGTTATCAGTTGGATCTAATACAATATAATTTTACGTTGTCACCTTGTATTGGCGATAGTCTGTCCGGGATAAATAATGGGGATGACTTAGGGTCGAGTAGAACACATATAATAATTAGATAGCTGTTTGTTTTACACAGGAACTTGTGGCATAACGGAGATAAGTGCTAAGTTATAACATGTTCTAAGTGACATCTATCTTTAAGAGTGGAGTGTAAATCTTACGTACGGGCGATACAATGAATAAAATTACGAATACTCAATGACAGAACACTAGAACACTAGCCTGTGAATTGCAGAAAGAGTTACATTCATAATTCCGTACATACACCCGAGTTCGTCGCAAAGATCCCCGAGTTGAAAAAAACGCACTTCAAAAATCTCGGAGTTTACATCGGCCGAAACGTTGGGAGATAACGTAAATGATGTAAATAATACATAATATAATTACGTAACGACAATAAGAGTTCGAGCTTTGGCCTTTTGGCTACGATCAAAGTGTAGTATCTGTTCCGATGGATACTGCACCCCATAGATTGGTATTGTCTTGGCCTTCGGGACTTGATTTACGCCTTCTATGGGTCTGTCTTGTGCAGTTCTAGGAGGTCCACCCTCCCAGGATTCGCCTCCCCTCTTTGGGGAGGAGTAAGTTTATTGCTTACTGCCTGAGGCGCCCCTACCGGGGAATGCCAACGGGGCTGCCCAGGCAATTTTTAAATCCCACTTTCCCGACCCGACCTTGGGTCACATCTTACTTGTGGGAGTAAGATAAAACTGGCCTTGTGCCTAACTCCTGGAGAGGAGTAAATCAATACTCTCTCTAGACATGCAAATAAGGTACTTATAATTTAAAAGACTAATGCTCTTCAACTATGAGAAGTGTCCATGCTTATTAAACGAATTTCCATTATTAAGGTTACGTAAACGTGTTTGCGCAGTTCATTGGCATAATCATTAATTCAACATTTCGGAAGAAATTATATATCTTTTATATTGAAAATAAATGTTCGCTATATTGTTATTTAGAATGTTTATAATGTTTCATTGTTACAGACATCACTTTTAATAACTGTGTCAAGTCTCTTGTCGGAGTAAAAACAACATTTACTTGATGACATACGGAAAGCAAGCTATCCTCGTGTATAATATAAAACATCTCGTACAGATTCCAGAGTTCGACATGATTATTCTGAGTTCGAAAAGACGCACCCAAAGAAGGTCGGATGTTTCATTGGCCGAAACGTTAGTAGAATGACAACGAGTTGAGAACAGTAGTCCGAATAATCATTTACGTTGATCATAGTTTGCTTGATGTCAGCGTGTTACCCTATTTAGACACGCAAAGTAAAGTATCGATAACTAACAGCTATAATATCTTTCTTCCCCCTATGAGGATCGTTCATACTCATTAAATGGATATTTATCATTTATATTACCCAACGTAACACACGTTACAGAAAATCCGATTTACATTTTTAGTAGACGCCGGGCAATATAACCTTGTAACCTTTCAAATATATACTCTTGTATTACTACAGTAAGACTAGTGTTACCTCTACGATAACACATTTCTCAAAATCAAAAACTAATTAAAAAGGAAGAGAGGTAAATTTGGAGTAAAACAACCACCTCTTACAAACTGAATGAAATAGTCGCAAAGATTATAAATATATGTGCATATAGTATTATAGAGTGTGGAGAATGAACACATATATGTGATTGATTATATTTTCTTCAGCATATTATCATTATTTCTAAATTCGAACGCCTAACGATATAACACAGGGTTACCCCCGGACAAACGATACTCATAGAATCGTTAATACAATCTTCTATCGTTGCAGCAATCGGAATATATTTAGTCCGAATAAAGTGAATGTTATGCTTGATGTAAAACAAGTTTATGTTATGAATATCGTACAGTGATTTGTTATCGTCCGTCAATGATATAGCGGGGCACTGAAGTTATCATCTTATAAGCTATCGGTGTGATACTGAATGGATCTACACTTACTGTACCTTGATACATCTATATTTGTATAGGAATGGTAATCTAAACAAACGAAGGCGCATCTATCAGATAAATTCTGAACTTAAAAATGCTGTCATTACCAAAATCAAGACATTGTAAGGAGAAGAGTTATGAGTTATTAGCAATTTTGTACGTCTTATTTTCATGTGCTTTTCATTGAACAGCGATAAGACAAAGACTTGTGACATTCATGACTCACTATTTGTAGACCCGTTTGGCATAGACTGAAGTTTATTTGCACGCAATAGTGTAGCATTGCACAAAGGATTGCGAACTGTATTACCGGTTCCCAATGTGACATTTTTTGCGATCTACACTATAGAAATGATATTAAATAGAACAAGTATTGAAATGTATTAAAATGCACATTTATTATCTGAAAACACGATTTTTAATCGACAAAAACAAAGTAAAGATATAATAGTTACTGCTGTCATATGATGAGTGTGGACTTTTCTTTACAACAATTTGAAAACATTACTATCACATTGTGAGGCACTGGGGGTTACTTCTCTCATTAGATCATAACACTGTTTGCTAGTAATCTAACAGAAAGCAACATGCAATGGGTGTTCAATGTTTACGTATTTTCGTAAGGCTGCACTTTATATCTAAATATTACATCAGTACGTTGCATAAAAAACGCATTCGATAAATCCGAAAGAAAAAGAGACGACATCCGTCAATAAATCCAAGATGAATAATACCGTAAGGAGACAACAGCACGAATAACGTTATGAAACAATATAAATAAGGACACACGAGCGTGACAATCCCAGAATGCTAAAAAGAAAATGTTTTCTTTAGGTGAAACACATTCCAATCTCACTTACCTCAAACACTTATTTCTTCTCTGATCCGTTTACCTGATCTTTAACTAAACACCTACAGTTACATAATTGTTAAGAGATCCGAAAAACACTTACTTCCTAATGATAAAACAGCAAACAATGTTAGATGTGTATATTGTGTAATTGTTATTATTATATTTAATCAGACTACACTCACTCGGTTGTAATATACACAGTTTCTACTGATGTAATCTGGAAACCTATTCAGTTGCATCTTTTCGAACTTGTGAACCTAATTATCAAACAATCATTATGCAGTATATATAGAAGCGGTACGGAGTTTTAAACGGAGCCGAAATTATGTATAGATGTTTGACTTCGACGTAACTATTCCTTTGTGCGACTATTAAATTATCAAGTTAGAAAATATTCACATAAAGAAAGTCGGTGTTTACGACAGTTGTAACGTTGTGAATATTACAATCAAGATAGGAATAGTAGTCTAAATAATACAAATAAAACAAATTACCAATACTCATCTAAACTATTCTTCAACATGTTTTGTAATCTTATTTTCGTTTCTTTCTATCAAGTACTGTTACATTTCAACGATGCCTGTGGTGACCGGAAGTTCTCCCGTTGAATCTGGCCATCAGTTGTTAGTAAATACACTGACAGATTATCATGGTATGGCTTAAACTACTTAGTCATTTAATTATAACATTTTTAGTACATATGAATAATAGGAAGTACATTTGATGATATATTTGCTAAGTTCAGTCACATAATGGTTAATCTCAATATATCTGTAGAATTAGATCTTGATAGAAAAATATATTTAATATTTTAATTACTCTTTATACTTAGTTAAGTGTCAAATCTCTAAAGACGAATAGCTGTTTTTATATACAATTTTTATTAAGCAATCTTATATCATGCTGACGTAGCTCTTGTCGGCTATATCTCCGGATCTAAGTAATTTACATGAGGCGTAAACTTGGGTACGACATTTACTTAAGCCACGTAAGGTGAGAAAAATATTAGTCTTACACTAATTATTTTAGGAGGCTCAAAATTGTACTAACGTCTTTCTTCACCCAGGCAATTTTGGGCGCATCTACATTCCTAACATACACAATTTAAAATTATATAAAATAAGAATAACAGTGTTAATATGGAGCCTAGACATTGGAGTAAGAGTGCACTGAGGTACACATTCATTCCCGGATAATGCTGCATATAACTAAGAGTATATTCGTACGTAACTTATTATATGTAAAATATAGTAGTGTTTTGAATTCTGTTCTGCTTAGCAATGAGTGTAAGCCGATTATTAATATCTGAAATCATGTTTATCTAGAGAGTCACACATAAAATACATCGTAAGTTATAAATGAATATTTTGATCAGCGTTTAGCATTACGACCGCAATTCTCCAAAGCGTAAGTTGATTGGAAGGTACGAGATGGTGCTTGCTTTAAGTGCATTTCTATAATAATTATGTTTAGAACACATTGAATCTGAAAATTCCCCCATATTTACATGTTAACTGTTGTGTTCAATTAATTGTATTACCTGATGGTTTGAATATCTTACAACATAAAGCACGAATTCGTGATTTAACTAATGAGTACCGTCGCAGATTATGCAATCGGCTGGGTCAATTTTAAATTGGCAAAGAAGATGGCCCCGCATTGTCAATTAAACTATGGATTAAATGACAACATACGTTAATTAAATCTCAGACAATTAAATGTGTACGGTGTTGCATTATGGAAACGAATCTTAGGAGTATAAATAGGTATATAGCCGGCGTACATATTGTACAAGAAGTGTTGTTGACACATTAGTAGTCTCAGAGGCGAAAGACACTTTGTAATACGGCATCACTTCGCGTATGATCAAGAATGCGTAACACCACGACCTCATCAACTCGTATACATGCTCAGATATCTGATAACAACAGCACATGTTAGTTTTAGGGTAACAATTTCAATTTATTTATCTTTAATTCTCTTATAGATGACATAGAATTATTATTCTTCCCAACCGTTAGCAACAGAAAGAAGTACATCTCCGAAATACGTATGCCTTCTTCGCAGACGTTATCCCAATATAACATGTTAAGCTTCCAATTAACCACGTATCTAATGTCAAGTTCATGTTTTCTTACGTAAATTATTTTGACGCATTAACTTACTTTCTAACACTACATTGAAACTGAAATGTCCGTCCTAAGCAATCTTGTTCAAAAGTAAGAAGTTTTCCCTACGTAATTCACACATACCACATACATCTTGCTGCACATGGTTTACCAATTGTAAATGTGTTTATTTTATTTATTTTTCTCTTAATTCTTCGTTCTCTCCTGCAACCTTTACTTACTAAAACAGTAAAGTCGTTTGCCCGTCTCATGTAGATTTCATGATGCTGAGATAAATTAAATCCTTTTATTACTGAAAATATAATTGACGTTACATATAGTATCATCAATAACAATTGTAGGTGACGGTGGCTAAGTGTTTAATGAACTGGCCTTACAACTTGGGCGTGCCAAGCTTAAATCCAGTTCGTTAAACAGAAAATATTTTATTTAGGATTTTGGTAACCTTCCCGTGACCCAACCTGTAAGTACCCGATTTCTTTCTGAAAATAATTCTAACTAGAAACATATCGGGGGAATCAATTTCAACAATAGAATCGTCTGATTAATACGATATGAATGAATAAATGAATGGATAACAATCACGCATATGGGCATCGAGTTCAGATCCGATCTGATCTATATCATTATCTAAATAATCCCTAATTATATCTAACTTTCGAGCAACATTGTGTTGGTCCTCGATGGGAAACGATGATTTCGTTTTTCCTCTGTCTATTAGATTGTTATTCTCTTAACTTGATATTCGGATGATCTGTTATCATTTACGCCCGTTATGTCGTTACGCGTTATTACGTAACTCAATATTTTTAACACATGTTCATTAGTTTTCCACAAAGAAGTATATCACGTTATATCATGGAACGGATAGAGCAACACTTTCAGGAATAATTGTTTCAACATCTAAAATGTCCATTATTTCTGTCACTTATCTTTGTCGCTTCTTCTCAGTCTGTTGTTCATAGTACACTAGCAGCTGTACTGATATGAGGTAGGCGTCATGACAGTAATATTACATTTGATCCTTTTATAAATGTAAATATAATGGGTGTCACGAGTTATATAATTGATACCAATACAGAATATGGAATTGGGTAAACTTATTTCAGATCAATTTTGATTGATTATTTGGATTACCTGAACCTTTTTATTTATTCAATTAAGTCTAGAGCATGATATTTAAGAACATTGTTATACGCCTAAGGAAACATCAAACTGGCAGTACTATATTTTTGATAAAATAAACTCTGCTTCATGTCTAAGAGGTTTAACGACCCGAACATGGTCGAAAGTTGTTTTATCAATATCGAAGTTTTAACTCATTCATTTTTGACCTCAAATAAACGCTTTGTTAGGTATGATGGGTCAGGCAAATACTGTTTACTACAACAAATATTGTTCTGCTATAAGCATAGCAAAATGAGAGAAATGGCAATCCTAATATATAACTAAGTACAGACAAATTATTTTTCTTACTAAGCCCTACTACAATTGGGGTGATTGAAGGGCATTCATATTCGAATTTTTCTACCTCCCGTAGTTAATTTATACGCCCTTTTTGTTAGAGTTTTGATCCTTTTTTTATTTTATATTCTGATCCTCCGCATCTTCTTATTTCCATCGATTAATCTTTTCTCTTTTCTTTTAAAATTGAAGCAAGAAATCGCTTCGATTGAATTTTTTAAATCTCATGTTAAAGAAGATGGCCTTGACAAGGGTTTTGCAATAAAAGTCGTTTAATCTTCGTCTTATTCCTGAAACCCAATTCTTTAAAGAACGCGAGCAGGAAGGCGTATCTAATACTGGGTTTATACTGTTGGGACTACATTCGATATTATAATACGCCAAGTGTATGCATATATACTTACTCTAATATAAATAAATGTCACTTTAAATAATAAAGTATGAGTTTGACCATTGCTTAACGACCCAAGCTCAGGAGATACAATTCCCACAACGTTACAGAGACGTTCTAAAAATCTGGATTCAATTTTTCGATTAATTGCTTGCAACATTTCTACATTTCAAACGTGTTGTTCTGTAATTACTTTTGTGATTTTACTTAACGTAAATATCTATATAATGATACGCTAAGACAATGTTTTTGTCCATACATATGTTGTCAGTTTTGTTTTAAAAATGTGATCGCCCGATGATCGAAGATGTGATGCAAGCAATTATTTTTTAAATTTTAATCTGATGTTGTGACGAGCGTAAAACACGACGGAATATACACATTCCTCGGCTTTGGGATCTCTTCCTTCCAAAAAGTGTACCATAATATCGTGGGTTCTGCATTCACGCTAGATGTTCATAGATAGAAATATTGCACAAACTTCTACAAGAATTATTGAGATACATTTTCATAATTGGATATAAACTGAAATTAAATTAATCGGAGTACTTACATAAGTATGCTTTAGTTTTAAGAACAATGTTAATTTAATGCACGACAGATAGAAAGACACTAGATGTACAAAAATGTGTTTTTTACGATTACCTCTAGTATGAAAATAATTGAAACAAACTGGGAGACCTTCGAACCCGAAAATATATCTTCAATGTACTTGTTTACTAGTACGTTGTGTTCAATTGATTTTATCACCGGGGTGTTTTAGTATGCTGCAAAATAACGCACGAGTACGTGATTGATATAATGTATACCGTCAAGGCTTATGGTATTGCATTTTTCGTTTTAAAATCCAGATCACGTCTGCTATCAACAAATACTATTAAGCAAAATAATAACCTTACATTTTAACCAAACTATGGATTAAATGATTGGGCTGGTTCAATTAATATTATCCAATTAAATTTGGTACCGTTTTAGCTTGTAATCGACGTATCGGGAATCTATTTTATTTTCATATCTACACGTTGTTATGTTATCTACACATCATATTGCAATACACATTGTATAAAGCCAGGGCAAACACTTCTAAAACGTTTCGATCGAATGCGTGGTTACTAAACCTGGAACCCTAACATTTACTTCTAACACATACCTCTGGCCCTAACCCTTACATTCAAAGAAGAAACCGTGTAACACTTCAGCCAATTATTCAACGAGAAGTCGCTGATTGTTAGTAATCTATTCCGAGGAATGGAGAGCTTACGCTAGGTTAAACCAACTCAATTTTCGTCTTTATTCCCGTAATTCATCAAAAAAAAGTAATCCATTCGAACACCGGATAACATACACAAAGAATTGAAACATACTAGCCTGAAGCGCAGATTTGTGTATTGAAAAATGTTAGGGTTGTATGGTGTACATATTTTAACTTGTGGATATCAAGCAAAAATAACACTCGTAAAGCGTAGATCATTTTCTTTGTCGATATCAAACAAAAATAACATCTTAAACTTTTGCAATATAGCTTTACGATCGCGAAGTTTCGTCCCATAAATGTAGATGGTTGGCGAGGAGTTTGTAGCAGAATCTTGTTGATACATTATTCGTACCAGAAGCTAAGTGCCAGTTGTTATATCCATTCAGATACAGTCAGCAATTTATATCAGTTTACATGATATTACGGTGGCGCTTCGTATACGTGTTTATAGCGGGAATTAAAAAAAGCAGTACTTCATATTCGTTTCACATTTAATATTGTTAGATAATGCGTAGTATGATAAGAGAAACCTCAGTAAACAGTAAACAGATGAACCGCAATAAAAGACACATATAAAAGACATCTGATATCACAAAATTAATAGAATCTAAATTCATCACAGAAAATTGTAAAAAATTGCTGACGTAAATTCCAGAGAAGAATACAATGTGTATTCATGACCTGACTTAAAAATATCGAAAATAATCCGAGAAGCACAGATACTATAATTTGATATCAGCGAGGAACCATCATCGACAATCAGTCCGACAGAGTCTAGAACCATTCTTCGGGGGCTTTGTTCTCTGTCAAGTATCTTCCATTGCAGTTATAAGAGGTCAACCCTCAAAGACTTGTTGTTGTATCCTCCTTTGAGAAGAGATACTTTTATTGCGGATTGTCTGAGGTGCGTCTACCAGTGCATGGCGAGGAGGTTATCCCAATATTTTCTATATGCCAGAGTGTTCTTCGTTTATTACGCTGGCCTTTCAATCCCACTTTCCGACCTTGTGCCATGACATCACACGGTGGAAGGGTGATAACTACACCCACATTTACCCTCACACTGACCAACTCAGATCTACCACATTAACTTATACAAGCAAGACTCGTCCAAATCTCACAGATGACTAAATTTATCTAGTGTGGGTTGCTTACAATTATTTCCATTTTACGAACGTCATGCACGAGTGCAGATTATGGTACAACCATTGTTCAAACTAAAATATACTTATATAACTAGTATTGTTAATGTACTTTCGTGAATATTATTGTTCTATTTAACTTCATCGCTAACGCAGACACACCGATACTCTTGTAGAACTTTTTTTGAAACTAAGGCATATCTACGTACTCTGCCAAATATTGTTTTAGAATATATTAGTTCGCAAAACTTTCGTAGGAGTGTGTGGCATATTTTATTCTAGCAATGCACGATGCAAACGAGGGACTCTACTATATATGTATTATATTTAGAAAATAACATATACAGCACTTTGATCTAAGCTCAAAAGCCACGAAAGTATAATTTAGTTCTGGTTTCACCTTCGACGTTTCACATAATAACGCTGTACGATGAGATTTTATTTTGCATTGCGACTTCGGCGATCGGGCGATCCAATAGAAGTAGAGGGTGAAACTAACAAGAAAGTGTCTTAGCGTATTATTATAAAGATTTCAATGCAATTGGGGAATATATGAACAACGTATTATTATAAAGATTTCAATGCAATTGGGGAATATATGAACAACGTATTATTATAAAGATTTCAATGCAATTGGAGAAATATATGAACAACGTATTATTATATAGATTTCAATGCAATTGGGGAATATATGAACAACGTATTATTATAAAGATTTCAATGCAATTGGGGAATATATGAACAACGTATTATTATATAGATTTCAATGCAATTGGGGAATATATGAACAACGTATTATTATAAAGATTTCAATGCAATTTGGGAATATATGAACAACGTATTATTATAAAGATTTCAATGCAATTGGGAAATATATGAACAACGTATTATTATAAAGATTTTAATGCAATTGGGGAATATATGAACAACGTATTATTATAAAGATTTCAATGCAATTGGGGAATATATGAACAACGTATTATTATAAAGATTTCAATGCAATTGGGGAATATATGAACAACGTATTATTATAAAGATTTCAATGCAATTGGAGAAATATATGAACACCGTATTATTATATAGATTTCAATGCAATTGGGGAATATATGAACAACGTATTATTATATAGATTTCAATGCAATTGGGGAATATATGAACAACGTATTATTATATAGATTTCAATGCAATTGGGGAATATATGAACAACGTATTATTATATAGATTTCAATGCAATTGGGGAATATATGAACAACGTATTATTATATAGATTTCAATGCAATTGGGGAATATATGAACAACGTATTATTATATAGATTTCAATGCAATTGGGGAATATATGAACAACGAATTATTATATAGATTTTAATGCAATTAGGGAATATATGAACAACCAAGCTATTTATGCCATCCAACGTAGTTTTAATTCAATTAATTTTAATTTGTCTCCAAACATTATTGCATTTCTAGAATCCTTAAAGCCGAAGAATAACGTTTTGTTTAAGAGCACAAATAAGGATTAATGTAATGAATTGGTATCCACAAGATTTCAGTACTTCTATTTAGAATCTCGAGCCAGTCTTGGCTATGGCCAAATAAGTTTACGATTTTAAAGTTACCTTTTTGTTTTAGGTTTTTGGAAAAAGAGTTAAATAATTATATTCTCCTTTGTGGGGCTAATTTTTGTAACCAAAGTGTAACCTAACACTCACCTTAACCAAAACCTAACCTTAAGTTTCGCATGCTTAGTGTCGTCTGCCTGTTAACATTATTCACAGCTTTCAAATAGTAAATTGCTTCAGTCATTTCCGGGGATGGCTTTGTATGATTCGTGAAAGGACTGAAATAAAGTGACTACCCTATTCAGTTCAAATCCGTATGACCACAACATACACACTCTGTGGAGGTAATGTCAGCATGAAATCAATTCGGATTATAAAAGAAAAAGTTGTTCATTTGATGTTACGCTCAACATTAAATAACCCCAAAAGAACAGTTTAATATCGGAGAGAGTGAGAGGGAAAAAGAAAGCAAACAACTTTAAAACAACTTTAACATTATGACATGTTTGAAGATTAAATCCTTTTTACTTTTTATTTTCAGCAAAATTCTTAGTACTTGCATTGTTAGCAAGATATGCCGATAAAAAAAAGTCGATATAAGGCATAGAAGAAAACAGAAAAATACGGAAGGAAACGTACATACAACTGGTAAAATTCGAGAAAAACTTGATAATATTTGATCTTATTTATATCTAAATAATTCGAAGTATTAAATTGGGTTAAGTGCAACGGGTTGCTGTTTCTGTATATTACTGATAGGTTTAACATCTTGAACCCATAAACGAGTAAAATGCACCTAAATTTTTTAAAAGAATAGCCTGCATAATGATAGTTCGCGCTGGACAGAGAGTTTCGAATCTTAGCTGCAGCTCAATACGCTTTTAATATCTTGAAGGTCATGCAATGTTAGTTGAATTATTGCGACATAAATATTAATTCAGGAACTGGAATGGAAGGCTTATATCCAGAGCTTTGATTTGATCCGTAAAATAAAATTCAACAAGGTGCAAAATAAAAGTACGGCAAGATTCAAGCAAATGTTATACGGACTTTGGCGAAACAGATGAGCGTCGGAGTGGCGACTCTGGGTTAGCATTTTCGCTACTCTTCATACAAGAGTTGCGAGGGCGAAACAGTTAAATCACGGCAACACAGAATCACCTTCCGAAAGACAAGAATATTTCTAACAAGTTAGAACACTTCATCAAGCCAATAATGCCCTGCTTCTTTTTAAGGCAATGTGCACAACGTGCAGACTAACAACGTGGCAGATTCCAGCGTCTGATGAAGGCAAAGTTCACTCACACTTTGAACGTTTACTAACCTTTTTTCATCATGACCCCCTCCCACATATTCTCAAAAGGACTTACACTCAATAAAGATAGTTATATAGGTTTGCTGCTTACTTTTGCTAAACGCTGTGTGAACTAGGTTGCTGCAGGAAAATTATATGTGTGGCAGATTCATGTAATGCCTTCGGGAAAACCCGGGAGTTGCTGCCTGAAACATTCCCGACTTCAACAGTGGAAATATCTGGGCCACCAACTCGCCTGACTGCAATCTCCAGAAATATCATGTCTAAAACGCAGTTGGAAAATACACCAACTGTACAATATGCAACACGAATAAAAGTTAATTGACAGTATCAAACCTGTGTTTAGGCGTCTCTTGAAAGACATTTATAACGTGGAAATCCAAGTTCAGAAGTGCTTTGAGGCATTGGTGAGTCTCAAAGCATCTTTTTTTAGGTGACCTGTATTCGGCGCAATTCCTCAAGGAGATTCACAAATTATGAGAATACATCTATTTTTGGTAAGGATATTACGCTTTGCTGTCCTTAGCAAAAAGTGGCACATTTATCTTGTACATATTGTATATACAAACACGGATTTCCTTTAATGAGGACGAAAATTACTTGACTATATGTTTTCATCCACTTGTTTACCGGGCTTCTGCCGAATTCGTCCATGACAGCTTTTTTGACCTCGTTGAGTTCGAAGGTTGATTTCCTTATCTATCTGCATGATGTGTTAATAATAATATTATTGTTGAAATAATATTTAACTATAGGCACCCCGTTGAAATTCAACGACAATATTTACCGCAATCTGTATACTTTAGTGTTTATAATAGTAGTATTTGTGTTAAATAAAACGTATTTGTTAGGGGTAATATTATATAAAAACTATTACTTTCCTTTCTCCCATTAAAATAATTGTCATTGCCCGCTAAATATTCTTTAAATAAATGAAACAAATATACTCCTTATATATATATTTATTTAAAACAATAAGTGTTATCTCTCTACTTAACTCTTCATGATAATTGCCAGTCTGATATTCAACTTATCAGCAAAATGAATATTACATTTTGAAATGTATGTATTTTAAATTGTAGTTTTCAACATGTAAATTGTACCGCAATATTCTACTTGTTTAATATGTGTGAAATGGGATTACGTACCCACTAATATTAAATGCCTTAAAGTTGTATTATCTACATACTAGTATAAGAAAGTATGTCACTATTTTTCTGAAAAATAACGGTCATCGTCAGCTAAATATTCCTTTATATTCTTAGTAATTTAAAACTTTTTAAACAATGTATATTTTATTCTAATCAAAAATAAAAATTAGTAAAATAGCATTTTAATTAACAAACTTTGTCTAACATTTAACATTTTTATTTAAAATGTTAGGCCTAACATTTATTTAAATTGAAATAATCGTGATGCAAACTATAGATTCTAGAACTATTTGTCTGAGCCGACAACAAAGTTCAAGTCATTACGTTATATTCGATTGTCGAACATTCATTTGAAGAATAAGTAAACGCCAGTTATTCCTTATAACTAGCAATGTCGTTGGTTTACATTTCAGCTTAAGCGATCTGATAATGGCATACTTTTTTAAGCTAGCAGTGTTAAGTGATTACATACCTACAAACGAAGTAACACGTGTATTATTACATAGACTAAAGGGGTCGTGCAAATTCCACAGTTGTATCATTCATCTGTTGTTATATTGGTAGTATTTACTCTATGGGGACCCCGCGAGATTACAGTAAGACCTTTGTACTAACTGAAACATATTTATCAAAATACATTTGTGAATAGACACTTTGATTATAGTCCGAAGGCTTAGTAACTTTTACGTTCGGCAATCATCAAATTTAATTTAACAATAAAAAAATGTTAGCATTGCATTTTTAACGTTCAGAGAGGCCCATCTTGTAAGTAATGGGGTGATAACGTTCGTACGAACATGAAATTGCTTAAGTGTATTATTATATAGACCAGCATTACATGGAACGATTATTTGTAAAGCTATGTTTGAGATGAATTTATCATTCATGGTGTTAAGTTTGCCCTGGGCAGTTTATCTTCATTTTCCTTAGGTGTAGAACAGATCGACAAACTTTTCATCATGAGAAAATGCATTACACGTTTGATTGGTAGTGAATGTAATTAACGTTAAAGGAGCTATTAATTCATGTGAAACGGATTCTCCTAATTTATGTTAAGTTCTTTATGATCAGCAGAAACTGAAAGTTTCGACTAGTAATAGATTCCCTAAGGCTATGTAATTCATACACTACGTTACTGGGTAATTTTTCAGACTGTTACTGTTATTGTCAGTGGATAGGTTTAACTATCAAACTAATTTACTGTGTCACAGTTCCTTATGAATTATTAAACTCACGTAATCAATACGCAAACGTTTCCACGAAACCATTTAACTAACAACACAAATATGTTCATTCTTATGAAATACACTTAAAATAAAACATTTCGTCATCCAAATTTTGTTTCTAATCAGATGATGTATAGTTTGGAGGTGCTCATGAAATTGTTTGATGTAAAAAGTTTCCAAAACGTTCAAATTTGTAATACATGATTATTTACAATGAATTTAAAAAAAGACTTTACTTAAAAGTTTCTGAATTATGTTTAACTTTCGAACAGTTACGGAATATCTGCTTTTTACAACTATAAAAATGATGAAAACGGCCAACCTGTCAATACACAAACGAAATTACATTACTAAATTATTTGTATATGATATGTTCAAAGTTAAATTTAGTTAAATTAGGTTTAGCTTTGGTATTTTTGACGTACTCTCCTCGTCATCAAATCATTAACTGCACCAAATTATTATAAAACTATAGTTATTGGTTGTGTGGCAATGTTATCTCTATTTATTAAATTATTGGATGTGAATAGCCTTTTATACGTAATAATTTGTTAGGAATTGTATGACCAATTAATAGATACTCACTTCCTCTGATTACATGAGTTTAATTCGGAGGGTCGCGAAGTAATGCATTATTACTCTTTATTATTGAAAGGGAGTATACTTACTAAGTTTTTATAGATGCATCTTTATAATACAATTTCGTTTTAGTTTACACTATTGTAATTCATATTTCATTAAAGATTCCATTAACAGTAAATAAATACTAATACTGAAGCGATACATACATGTTTAGTAGTTGAAATGTAATTTATACAGCTATAGTATACATTATTCTCTGTAAAACATTCGCAGCTAGTACTTATCTAGCTAAAACCATGGCAACGAACTTTTCAATCACCCTCTGTGTACGTAAAACCAAATCAAAACATTCCTGAACAATGGTTTTCTCCTGGAGCATTCCATATGTAGAACAAAATACCACGGGCTCATTCCCAACTGATGGTAACATAGCTTTCTCCAAATTCAATAGTACAAATACGTGTTGATCTGTCCTCTTTGATAATCAAATTCTGCATCTTCCTTCCATCGTTTCTCATTATGTCCTAATGTTTTTCAGCTTGCAACTAACACTCTCTTTGACTCTTATCTTTGATGAACCGTGACCTAATACTACAATAATACATTCGAAAAATGTATTTCAATCTTCTGTTTCACGAATATATTAAGATATGAAGAACAATATTTGAATTCATGTGAAATGCTCCTAAAATAAAATAAATACCTATTCTTATCTGAACTGAAGAAAATGGCTCAACACCTTATAGTTGTAATCAAGGGAGACGCGATAGCGCTCTATCCCTTAATAGACTTCAAAAACGACCTATGCTCGAAATCTCATTTCTTTGATCAGTCATAACTCAAAAACCAATAAACCAAATAAGTTAAAACTTTGCACAAAATTTTCATTTATAGGTTCTATAAGTGTGTAGAATTTCAGCATCATTAGTCAAGACAGCCCAGAGATCCAGAAAGGTCATGAGTGATTTTGTGTTATCCGCGTGTACGTACGTATTTGTGTGCCACCCTGTATCTCATCAACTATTTGATGGATTCGGCTTATTTTTGGAAAAGATAGAGGTTCTGAATTGATGGCATTTTAATTTCAGTTTACCATATACTTTAGTTTTCCAGAAATTTTTTTAAAAACCTTAAAAATTACCATTGTCTTGAGGCATAGCCTTTACAAAAGTAGTGACATTCCATGATAAATGCCAGTATACTGAAATCATGTGCCCTTAATAGGGTTAAGATGACAATTCATGTACACTAAATGTACAAAAGCAAGGAAATTCCAAATGTTTACACTTTTATTGTCATTAAGGATATGACTACATATCAACCAAACCATTTCATCATCACAGCATTACAGTATAAATCTTTATGCATGAGTGGATGAAGTGTGTGAGGTGCGCTGAAGAAAAATTCTTACGAGTAAAATACATAGCCCTGTTGTGCTCGCATACGCTTAATGACAATAAAAGTGTAAACATTTGGGAATTTCCTTGCTTTTGTACATTTAGTGTATATTAATTTTCACCTTAACCCTATTAAGGGCATATGATTTAAGTATACTGGCATTTATCATGGAATATATTTGAATTCAAAACCTAGGGAAAACTATAAATTCATATATTGGCAAGTGATTTAACGAGCATTTATTTTCCTCTGTTCACAACGGCTATGAAGGTGTGAATTGTGTATTTAGATACTTTGTGTGTCTTTATTGATTGAGGATATGTATTAATACCTATGGTTTTCGTCGCCACAATCTTTATTCCCGGCACGATTGCTCTAAATACTTCAGGTTTTCAGTAATTTTCTCGGGATTAAACGTTCAACGTCTGGCCAAAACTTAGTGGTATATAATGGTATTCATGTAGTATAAGCTATTTCGTATAGGGGGATAGACAAATAGTTATCAGATATGATATTTTGCGAGTCTATGCCTGTAATTTAAACATTCCTATACAATTAAAAGAATAAAGTCGTAGTAAGACAAATCTCGGCTTTTTTCCCCGACCGATTCACCTTTCACAACGCCATGAGAAGCAGCTAATAACTAGCCGAGAAAAAGTCTGCCCGACTCGTGTGACAAGATAAATCTTGGGTGATCAGAAAACGTGGTAGTCAATGATAAGATCTAGGGATATACGTCCTGTGTGTATTATTGTGTTTCTAATTTCAATATTGGAACAAACATTGAAATATAAACATGTATTGCTTTTTCTTTGATGTATGTACAATAAGGGATTTGCGAACGAAATCAATTTTAAAAGTATAGTGATCAATCAAGACCGATCTCAGTTTACGAAGAGAATGTCGACATTCTATTAAAATACAGTGTAATTTATGACAACCCATGTGTATTTCGGCTCTTTAGTTTGGCTACGACGGTTTAGGCATTTTGAGAACAGTAGAATACGGACATAACGCAACACTGGCGCGAACATTTTCTTCAGTTAGTACCTATCACTATGACTAATCTGTAAATAATAAGACGGATGTATCCCAATTAAACTCTGATGTTACCATTACTAACCATTAGACTATTTTCATCGAATTATTAGATATTCATAGTGTATTTCATTCATTACAAATAATAATAATCATAGAGAGGACCCATTTGTAAGGTGCAATCACAGTGGGCCGTCAAACAGAAGTGGGGAGGGGCAATCTGACGCAGAAAAGCATAATACAGTGAATGAGGCCTGCGATCTTAATTATATATTTGTGTGTACTAAAAGTAAAAAGTGTGAACCCTAATCAATGTATTTATCAGACACACATTATACGTATACATGAACCCCAGATTTTCATATCTCACACTCTAGATTGCGCATGCTATTTAAAATAACTAAAAATAAGCGGAACTTGTAGACATAAGACTTTTGTATGTCAGGTTATGAGACGTTGTACTTATTAATACGCTGGATTTGATTAGCATACGCAACATGCATTTTCGTCACATATCATTAATAAATATGGCTTACTAGAAATAGCGCCACCATAGACATGAATACACCTCATGTAAGCAGCTTACAAGAACGAAATATGTTATCGCAAAGACAGTAGACCCTTATTGGTAATTGTTTTGAAATAACCATGGTTATATGTAAGAATAATACAGTCCACAGGATGGATATTCCACAAGCCTGCAGTTCTTGGAAAGAAGCAACGGGAATAGGAAGCTGTATTACAATGAGATATCAAAACAGAACATTAATGGATACCACTAGACCAAAGAGTAAACAGGGCTAGAACAAAGTAAGTAGGGAATATATCAGATAATTCTGAAGAAAACTTGCCATACTAATATTTATAGAAAACACTGAGACTAGCAACATGCCATCTGTGAGAGAGTAAGGTGCGAAGAAAAAAGAAAGGGTGGCATCAATGATTTATGTAATGAATGAATTACACTAGACATATCTAATAATACTATGGAAAAATATAATGGTAATAGTTAGAGTGTAATTGGAATACCTCAGTCTTATTATTTACAGATATATTGTATATGATTCCAATGAGTTATGGGTATTGACGACATTTGTAAGTTGTGTTCTGCTATTTTCCATAATCATGGTTCGTACATGAAAAAAGATAGCATCGATGTGATGTAGATACTACGAAACTGTGGATGCTGTTTATTTTGTTATCATTTTGTTACTCTTCATACTTCATCTGCACATGCAAGTTTTAGATTGTAGGGGGGAGGACGAATAAAGGAAGGATGATTGAAGAATTGGTGAGAGAAATGTGCTTATGATAAGAGGAGCAATAAAGTGGGGGGGACAAAAGAGGAAAGAGGGAGGGAAACTAATAAAGAGGATATAACAGAATGAATTTAACATACATTAATGTAAGGAGAAACATATATTGTGATGAAAGAAAACGAAAAGGGAGACTGAGGGTATATTATGACATCATAATTATTTCTGAAATCGTATGCCATAGTATTAATTAGATCTGTAAAAAAGTAGGTGTTTTTTTCATATAAATACTGTTACCCTAGCTAGGTTTTGGTTGATATTGTAAATTGTGTAAACTATTTGTTTAATGGACTTACCCAGACAGAAAGAAAATACAGTTACGACTAGTCGTCGTTGTCGCTATTAATGGCAGTTATAGGCTCAGAATCATGACACATACTTTTGCTAAAACACTTCTGTTAATTATGCCAGTCTGTTTATGGTGATTATTACCAGCCTTGTAAGGCCACAACAGTAGTCTTACATGTATTTACATGTAAGACTACTGTTGTGGCCTTACAGAATTTTTACCGGATCCGAGATGATTGTTAGAATAATTTAAGATATTAGTATCGTTTATATTTTAAGTCATTCGTACTTTTAATGTTGTAAACTGAACAACCTGTTTCAGGGAATAAATGGACGTATCCAAACACAAATAATACAGTTACAACTATGTGGGGTGTCAGTTATTTATTATAGTTATGGCCCTTGACTCCTGACTAATACTTCTTTATTATTACCGATCCTGCAAGGCCGCAACAGTGTTCGTATCTTCATATCAATTATTTCTTAGCAAACATTAGTAAGAAAAATAAAACATGGCGATCAAATCCTACTTATCATGATGGAGGTCCAACCAAGGATTATCTCTGGAATCATCACAGAGAAGAATATCTAACAATATATATTGCATTGACATAATTCTAAAAATATACTTGTTTAATACTTATCAAATAGCATCTCTCTGATACGTATCCTACCCTGTATATGTCATGGTGCCTGATCAAATTTATATTTTCTCAGCGCCATTTCAATTCCATCCTGTGAAAGGTAGCTTCAAGTGTAAACTTAAGTTATCGTATCCCTTTGTATCTGGAGCCAATTGGAGTAAATCGAAGATAGAAAAATACCACGTGGCATATTTCATTTCAGAGATGTCTATATCCCGCGCAGCGAAATCTCCTCACTGAATATTGTTGTAAAACAATCAATGAACGTTTCTTGGCTTTAGATCCTAAATGACTTAATTGATTGCTCATTTTTTTACGTACCATCTTTAATATCCGTCCCCGGGCGGGTTTAAATTGATAAGATACGCGTGTAAAGTTTTACGTCACTTAACTGAATTTACCTTTACTTTAGTTTCAAGGATAACATACTTTTCATAACCGTCGAATAAATTGAGTTCCAAACTTGTCGAAGAGATAACTTAATGAATGTGTGAATGACAATACAACTTATTTTAACTCTCAGGTTATTTTTGGATTTTACTTTTTGTTTTTTATATTTCGATCTGCATTTGTTGGCTATCACTTGCTACCGAAAATTGCTTTAATTCTTGTTCCTTTCTATATTTTACTAATACTATGTAATATGCTTGGCGTTCTAATTAACAAAAATATCTACAAATGTTAAATTATATTAGATGCTTTACTTTTAAAGATATAGAGAACTAAAATTGTTTGTAATTATGAACGCTTAACTAATGAAATGCAAAGACTTTCATTTGTTTGGTTGCATTTAATTGATGAATTTCTATTTATTTTTTTACTTCACAAAAATGTACACTTTTTTCTACATATTTTAGGAACGTTATTTAACAATAAAAGTATTCCAAAAGAAAGGTTACAATGATTTTCTCATTCAAGTTCATCTCTCAACGCGTTGACATTAAGTTGTAGTTTAGCAATTACGTTCTTGTCTGTACGCGTACTATTTTTACTATAATATAGATGAAACGTTTCTTTTTTTCTTGATAAACAGATTATGGATTTTAGTAAGAGTGGTATCTACTAATTATGTGAAAATACCAATATAAATAAACTGATATTACTTAACAAAGATTTGACAAAGAACTAATATAACAGATAAGTAAAGATAGCTCTCACTAAGAAATAAGTATTACAAGCCGTAGACTTTATTTGTTCAGAACAACTAATATAAAAAAAACTACTTAAACCAAAAAATAAAAAAATAGACAGAAAAACTACATTACATTAACAAACACAGTTATTGTTTCATAATAATTATCTTACCGACAAATCAATTCTGTAAATACTTATTTTAATTTTCACAAAATGTCTAGTTGAAAAATGGTTAATAAACAAACTGTAAAGTAAGGTATGATCACCCGAAAATATTTAAGCTATATATATATATATATATATATATATATATATATATATATATATGTAAATTTCGCGTACAACAAAATCGTAGAATAAATTTCAGAGGAAACCTTTTTTTAATCAATAAAACGGGCGGATGGGGAAAAAAGAAAATTGCTAAAATATTCCTTAAAGCCTCGTCGTCTGACCCTCTAAGAGGAAACGTCAGAATGATAAATTAAAAACTAAGAAGCGCAAAGTTGCTATATTTAATAGTGGTAAATTTATTGGCCCATCACGTTGCCCTATTTATTTGAAACTTCCATGGTTAGGTTCTGACGGCCTTGACATTGTCAAAAGGATGTTTTCTTCTACTCAACGTTGTTTTCCAGCAACCATGCTGAGAGTAGTTTACACGATTCGAACCATTTTCTCTTCTTTTCGGAAGGATGTTTTGCCAGCAATTCAAAAGAATTATGTTATTTATGAATTCATGTGTCAGTGTTGAGCTGACTACGTTGGCAAGACATCCCAAAGATTAGAAATTAGAATATCCCAACACATACAGCGTGATATTCGCTTACACAAGGTTTCGAGATCATCCGGGAACATTCAGGCACAGGAATCAGCCATCGGTAATCACCTGGTTAGTACAAATAGTTGTTCTGACAAGTATTCCAATAAGTGGTGTTCTGTTTTACACAGTGCCAGGTCGAACTACCGTATCAATATTATTGAGGCGTTAGTTATTAACAATTCTCGACCTAGCCTGTGTAGACAAAAGATTTTGAAGCATCAGTTGGAGATCGTTGATGATTCAAAGCCAACATAACATTGAGAGATGTACTTTTTTTTCTCTCTCTCAATCGTTTTCTCCAACTGAAAACATTTTTCCCTTCATATCTCATTCGATTTTTTTAGTTGTTAATTTATCATTCTGACGTTTCCCTTTAGAGGGTCAGCCGATGAGGCCTTATGGAAAATGTTAGCAATTTTCTTTTTTTCCATCCGCCCGTTTCATTGATTAAAAAATATTTCCTTTGAAATTTATCATACATATCTATATATATATATCAATATATATATATATATATATATATATATATATATATATATATATATATATATATATATATATAAGTGTATGCATGTGTGGTTGAATGTGTGTGCGTCTCTGTTCATGCACGGAGTATTATTATCATTTTCATACATATTCATTGAATAATAACCATAATAATAATAATAATAATAATAATAATAATAATAATAATAATAATAAGAAGAAGAAGAAGAAGAAGAAGAAGAAGAAGAAGAAGAATGATAATAATAATAATGGCAATAAATTAAGAAAACACTTGAAGGTGAAAACGTTTCTACATAAACTATGAATACGAACGAATTACATGCAACAGCCAATAGGAAGAAAACAAAAGCTCATAAAGAACACTACAAGAACTCAAGGAACAGAAGCTGCAAGAAATTTCGTAAACCACCCCCTCAAAAAAGTGATGGCACCAGCCTTGGATGATATCACACAACACAGTTGTGATGGTTCAAGGAGGCTGGAAAGACCGAGGAGGGATAGCACTAACCAGACCTCTGAAAGAAGAGTCCATAATGTACTGGGCATTGGTGAGGCTTATTGCCATCCAAATCCCAGAGAAGGCAAATGGTATTTGCCATGGAGAAATCTATGGTAAGCGTATGTGGTTATAATATTACATAACGGCACCCAAAAACCAAACATTCGTTACGTTATCAGTGATAGAAATCATCACCACGAAACTCTATTAAGCGTTTCTCAAAATTATATGAAAAGTCTAGTAGCGCTTTCAAACTTTTCTTACACTCAATTTTAAGGTACTTTTCATATATTTCCTTTTATGGCACTTTTAAGCCTTCAAACTATCGGTTCATTTTCAATACTTCTATTTAAACACATTTTCTTAAATTCTTTTCTCATTAACATGTCAAATTAAGCACTTTAAACATAGTTTAATTTAGTTTCTGATTAAACACAGTTCATTAAACATTGTATCTCATTTGAACACTTTAAACATGAACCACTTTATACATTGTTCGTTAAGTATATCAAATAAAGCATGTTGCACTTTTTCTTACTGCTTTTTAGTTCTTTAGAGTTATACAGATTAGGACCAAAATGTTTAGGCCTAAAAGGTTACCTTACGTTTCTTTCGTCGTCTAGTTGTGATCACCGTTGGTGCCGTCGGTTTCCGTTGCGTATCTCTGGCCGTGATCGGTATTGCTGATCTTAAGTCTGGTGATACAAACTTTATGGACAGGCAGAAGACACACGCAGAGACAATTTTTCCTCAGAGAGATTCAAGTATTTTATTCTGCGTTGCTGAGGGATTCTGTCCATTCGTTCACTCGATTCATTCACTCGTCTCGCTGGGGGATGCGACAGGGATTTCTGCTGGATCTCTAAGAGATTCAGCCATTACGACGCACGTCTACATACCAAATTTTACGCTCTCACTTCCAGATGCCTTCTCTTTCATTTGGTGGCCCACAGAGAGGGTCGACCGTCCAGCTCGCTTGCAAACCCGTAACTGTTTTTCAAACCTTATTTTCTCACGAAAGAAGGAGTGACGTCATAGTCCTTTGTCCTGTCATACAGATCATAACCAGAACTGGCGTGACCTTTATTGAACACAAACCTTTGAAGTGAGTAAGTCTCATCAGTTGTTATGACTTCTTGGGATTACCCACTCTGACAACAACTCTATTTGTCCCAAAATGGATGTCCCTTCGACCTGCACCGAACTCGAACCAAGTTCACCCCTCTCACAATAAAAACTAGTGGACCTACACGATTTTAGGCATACTGGCACCTCCTAACATAACAAAAACGCAAATTCATTTGCAGTATTTATCTAAATGGCTGCGAAAGTTCAAGCAGAATGGACAGAATGTATAGGTCGGTAACCATCCAGATCTAGACTGAATATTCTGGAAACTTGTGCAGAGAAAGCTTAAGGTCGTTATCAGCTGGAAATAGATGGTAAACAGTTGTTCCGATAATGTAAAATGATTTAGAAGGGGTATCGATAAAAACGTAGCATGCTGGAAACTTTGGGAGACTCCTAGGAATTAAAATTATTATTGAGTCCTCACTAATAATTGCTCACCTGTAATCTCGTAGTGACTTACTACTACTACTACTACTACTACTACTACTACTACTACTACTGATAATAATAATAATAATAATAATAAGAAGAAGAAGAAGAAGAAGAAGAATATTATTAAATCAAGAATAGAAAAAGAAAACAAAGAAGAAAAATAACAAGAACCAGGAGGAATATTATAAGACTAATACTAGCAATAATACTTCACTGAATATAAGATTATTTCTAAGAAGGAATTGAACATATGACTTGCTTTTTATATCAGACTAGCGGGGCTACCCGGCGTTGCTCGGGGTCATAACAACATATAGTTGAAGAAAAATCGCGAGTGTAACATGTTTATATTCAAACTTCTATTTCTCCCCCTCTCTTTATAGCCGTCTCTTTATCTTTCTACCTTTCTCTTCCCTGGTCGCCCCATTTCACCGCTACTTTCTAATTTTGCCTTTTGCGAAAGCTGTTTCTTCCCCACTATTTCTCCTACGTTGCCCAGGGCAATAGTATGACATATTTCTATAAAAAGTAACACCTCTATCTGCGCCTTCTATATCTGTACTTATCTCCGCGCCGGTGTTCATACTATATACGTATCTATCGCCACCCCGGTGCGAATGCTAAATAGTACCTATCGCCGCCCCAGTGTGAATGCTAAATAGTTCATATTTCCGCCCCGGTGTGCATGCTACATAAGTACCTATCGCTGCCCTAGTGTGAATAATTAATATGTACATATTGCCGCTTTGGTGCGAATGCTAAATACGTACCTATCGCCGCCCTAGTGCGGAAGCTAAATACGTACATATCGCCGCACCGGTGCGAATGCTAAATACATACTAATCGCCGCCCCTGTGTGAATGCTAAATACGTACCTTTCGCCGCCTTGGTGCGCGTGCTATATATGTACCGATCGCTGCCCTAGAGCGCATGCTAAATACACACCTATCACCGCCCGGTGCATATGCTATATACGTTCCTATCGCCACCGCTGAATGCTAAATACGTACTTATTACCGCCGCGGTGCGAATGCTAAATAGGAACTCATCGCCGCTCCGGTGCGAATGCTAAATACGTTCATATCGCCGCTAAAAATTTCCCCGACCCCCACTTTCTCCTGCTCCCCCTTCAACTTTTTTTTACTCTCGCCCTACCCTTGAGAAATATTTTTAGTTCAAAAAATAAAAAAATAAAAAAATTTGGTCCGACCCCTAAAAAGTTTGTCTTGACCCCTACAAATTTCCCCGATCCCCAAATCTCTCAAGGCCCCCCACAACTTTTGTTTTACTCTCCCCCAAACCTGAGAAATATTTTTAGTTCAAAAAATGAAAAGAAAAAACTTTGACCTGGCCTCTAAAAAGTTTGCCCTGACAACTAAAAATTTCCCTCGAGCCCCCAATCTCTCCACTCCAACCCCCTAACTTATTTTTACTCTCTATTTTTACCCAACGCTGGAAATATTTTTAGTTTAAAAAATAAAAAAATAAAAACATTTGGCCCGACCCCATAAAAGTTTTTCCAGACCCCAAAAATGTTTCCTTACCCCTAAAATTTCTCCAGTACCCCACACATTTTTTTCACTCTCCCACAACCCTGAGAAATATTTTAAGTTAAAAAAAATATATATTTGGCCCGACCTCTAAAATTTTCACCGAACCTCGTATCTCTCCAGCAGCCCTCCGATCCAATTTTGTTTTCACTCTCCCACAACCCTGAGAAATATTTTAAGTTAAATAAAAAAAATAAAAAATTTTGCCTGACCCCTAAAAAATTTGGCCTGACCCCTAAAATTTTCCCCGACTTCCTAATCTTTCCAGCATCCTTCAACCTTTTTTTCACTCTCCCACAACCCTGAGATATATTTTAAGTTCCAAAAAAAAAAAAAAAATTGCTAAACCCCTAAAAAGTTGGCCTTACCCCTAAAATTTTCCCCGACCCCTTAATCTCTCCAGCATCCGTCAACCTTCTTTTCACTCTCCTACAACACTGAGAAATATTTTAAGTTAAAAAAAAATATATATTTGGCCCGACCTCTGAAATTTTCTCCGACTCTCGAATCTCTCCAGCACCCCCCGATCCAAATTTTTTTTCACTCTCCAACAACCCTGACAAATATTTTAAGTTAAAAAATATATAAAATAAAAAAAATGGTCCCGACCCTTAAAAAATGTGGCCAGACCCTTAAAATTTTCCCCGACCCCCTAGTCTCTCCAGCCCCCCCATTCAACTTTTTTTTCACTCTCCCACAACCCTGGAAATATTTTAAGTTAAAAAAAAAAATGTTGCCCGACCCCTAAAAAATTTGGCCTGCCTCCTAAAATGTTCCCCATCCGCTAATCTCTCCAGCCTCCCACAACCCTGAGAAATATTTAAAGTTAAAAAATTAAAAATATTTGGCCCGACCTCTGAAATTTTTCCCGACCTCCTAATCTCTCCAGAACCTCCCCCATCTATTTTTGTCACTCTCCCACAACCCTGAGAAACATTTTAAGTTCAAAAATATATATAAAAAAAAATTTGGCCCGACCCCTAAAATTTTCCCCGAGCCCCTAATCTCTCCACCTTCCCTCCACCTTTTTTTGACGCTCTCACAACCCTGAGAAATATTTTAAGTTAAATAAAAAAAATGTTGCCCGACCCCTAAAAAATTTGGCTTGACCCCTAAAATTTTGCCCGACCCCTAATCACTCCAGCCTCTCTTAACCTTTTTTAACACTCCCACATCCCTAAGAAATATTTGAGGTTCAAAAAAAAAAAGAAAAATTTTGCCCGACCCCTAAAAAATTTGGCCAGACCCCTAAAATTTTCCCCGACCCCCTAATCTCTCCAACCCCGAATCAAACTTTTTTTCACTCTCCCACAACCCTGAGAAATATTTTAAGTTAAAAAAATATATATATTTGGCCCGACCTCTAAAATTTTCTCCGACTCCCTAATCTCTCCAGCACATCCCTCCACCCCCCCATCCAATTTTTTTCACTCTCCCACAACCCTGAGAAATATTTCAAGTTAAAAAATATATTAGAAAAAAAAATTGTCCCGACCCATAAAAAATTAAGCCCGACCCCTAAAATTATCCCCAACTCCCTAATCTCTCCAGCCACCCCTCTCCCGACTTTTTTTCACTCTCCCACAACCCTTAGAAATATTTGAAGTTAAAATAGTCCAAAGGGGAACAAAGATGCCGAGTACTATGAAAATCAAGGAGGCCTCCTGAGCACTATTGAAATAACTCTTAGGTATCCTCGCTTCTTCTGATCTGCAAAATAGTCCAAAGGGGAACAAAGATGGCGTCAAAATATTTTCCAAACCTATCACTACAGTAGCTCTATCTAGGATATTGAGCACTTTTATCCCGGACAACGCCGAGTACTTTGAAAATCAAGGAGGCCTCCTGAGCACTACTGAAATCACTCTTATCGATTCCATCATCCTTTTCAGCGTAGATGCTGTTAAAATATTATCCAAACCTATCACTACAGTAGCTCTATCTAGGACATTTAGCACTTTTCTCCCGGACAATGCCGAGTACTTTGAATATCAAGGTGGTTTCCTGAGCACTACTGCAATCACTTAGGTATCTTCCCTCCTTTTCATCTGCAAAATAGTCCAAAGGGGAAAGAAGATGGCGTTAAAATATTTCCAAACCTATCACTACAGTAGCTCTATCTAGGATATTGAGCACTTTTCTCCCGGACAACGCCGAGTACTTTGAAAATCAAGGAGGCCTCCTGAGCACTGCGGAAATCACTTAGGTGTCCTCCCTCCTTTTCATCTGCAAAATAGTCCAAAGGGGAACGAAGATGGCGTTAAAATACTTTCCAAACCTATCACTACAGTAGCTCTATCAAGGATATTGATCACTTTCCCCGAGTGCCATACCGCAGAAGCCTCAGGTTCCTATACCACAGAAGTCCCCCCAGTGGTTGCTATACCGCAGAAGCCTCTACTGACATCCATCACTCTTACCGATCTCCCCTCCTTTTTATTCTGCACAATAGTCCGAAGAGAATCGTAAATGGCGTTAAAATATTATACAAACTTATCACTACAGTAGCTCTATCTAGAACATTGAGCAGTTTTCTCCCAGACAACGCCGAGTATTTAAAAAATCAAGGAGGCTTCTGGAGCACTACTGAAATCACTCTCACAACCCCCCCCCCTCGCTTTTTATCTGCAAAATAGTCCGAAAGGAAACGTAGATGCTGTTATTTGGCATTCCCCGATAGGGCGCATCTAGCAGTAAGCAATAAACTTACTCCTCCCCAAAGAGGGGAGGCAAAGCCTGGGAGTGTGGACCTCCTAGAACTGCACGGGACAAACCCATAGACCGGCGGAATCAAGCCAGGAAGGCCAAGACGATACCAGTCTATGGGGTGCAGTATCCATCGGAACAGATTCTACACTTTGATCTTAGCTAAAAGAAATGAATTAATGTCATTTTCGGTTAAAAAAAATGGCGTATAAAAGCTATGTTGAATAAGAGAAAAACGGCCTAGGGGAGTCTCAAATTCTTTGCTGATATTCAAAACTCATGTAAGAATTTGTTGAATAGCATTATACAATGTTTGTTCAAAGAACATCATAGTTATTATTACTTGTTAATTTAATAATGTAATTTGAACAGTGTCTAGTGGATAGACCGCTGTACCGGTGTAGATTTGTTATAAATACTCCATTAATTCACATCAAAATTTTGAATTTATCAAGCTTTCTTGGACGGCTAGACCGGCCCTACACGGTATCGCTCTGCCAAATGGTGTGCGGGCCAGTGTCTCCGCGTATGCCGATGATGTCACTGTGTGCGTGTCGAGCTGTCGGGACATTATCGCGGTGACTACGGCACTCAAACGATACGAAGAGGTCACAGGGGTCGTAGTCAACATCAGCAAATCCAATGGCCTGAGGTTGGCAGCGCTGCCGGGCCTTTTCAACTGGTCTGATGGCCCGGTTCGGATCCTCGGCGTGTGGTTCAGGCCGGGCCTCCAGCTTGAAAAGAACTGGTCGGTAGTGGAGTACAAAGGTCGAAGCGTCAGTAAGGATTTGGCTTCGAAGGGGACTTTCCCTTAAAGGTAGAGCTGAGGCATGCACCACGTATGTCTTTCCTCTCATCCTTTACCGATTGGCTGTGCTACTCATGTCTGCGGTCCACTTGGCGGCACTCACGCGCCAGCTCTTCACACTTTTGTGGCAGGGTAAACAGCCGTTGGTCCGCAGACAGGTCTGTACTCAACGTCTTAACGAGGGGGGTTTGGGAATGCCTGACTTGGCAAGTCATAAACATGCCGAGAGACTGGCATTCTTGAGCAGTACTTTATTAGAAGAGTCTGCATGTGGCCCTGAGGTTGAGAAGGCTTTTCCCAACCTAATCCCTGACCACCAGGTTGAAGGAAGACGCAAACCAAGGGGGCAATCGCAGTTCTTCAACGAATGCCGAGCTGCGCTCAAACTACTGCCGGGGTCCAGCGACCTCGCACGGTCTAGAAATACACTTTATCGGGAGTAAGTGGCGGGGACCGTTTCGGATCCGCTTGCGGGGCGTCTTGGGAGGTCGGAGGGGGAGATCCGCTCTCAGTGGAGTTGGACGCCGGGTCGGAGTCATCTCTATAACGCTGAGTTTTCTCTGACCTGGTGATTGGTCCGGAACGGGCTGCCTCTCGAATACAGACGTTTCAAAACTAACTGTGGAGAAAACCCCTTCTGTCTGCGTTGCATAAACGCAGACGTCGAAGAAGAAACGGCAGAGCACGCCTTCTTTGAATGCATCAAATTGCGCGAGTTTTGGAATTATGTGACCGAGGTGACGGCTCGCATCACTCCCGAGCAGTCAGTACCCTTGGACATAGCATCTGTAGTGTACAATGTGATGAATCTGTGGTGCAGGGAGAAACAAATGGTGTTTCTCACGATCCTAGCCGTAGCTAGACTTGTAGTGTCGACCTCACGCATAGATATAGGGAAAAGGGGTTAATCACCTTCTGATTACGAACTGATTTCGCACTTTAAACATCAGCTTAAGGTCAAAATCACGTGTGATAGGAAGAGATTACCCTCAGCTTTATTTAAAAGAAAGTGGATACACACCGCTAGTTTGTGTGTGTTTGGGCGTGCCAAGTTTGAGAACGTGTTCCCTGCCTAGGCATGGTGCAGGCCGACCTAAGGTCTTATCAACCCCACCCCAGATAGCAAAGTCTCTTTGCTAGTAGCACGAATGGGCTCTGCCCCGTCGGAACTGACTCGCTTGTTTTCGGCTCTTGAAACATACCGGAAAAAAAGTGAGCAGCTCACACTTAGACTAACAAACAAATTTTTTTGTTTTTTCTACCCCTCACCCAGCCAATAAATTTTGTACACCCACTTATTTGTAAATAAAAAACGTCATAACAAATTGGGGTTAATATTAGGTAGCCTGCCCAAAGAGTGAATGAGGTATTTTGGTGACTGGAACTAGTTTAGAGAATAGACCAAGAGAATAACACACGATTTTCCATTTTTAACTTCAAAGAAATGTATCATCCAAAAGATAAATAGCATCAAGCTTTGTTGGCCTTTTGGCTAAGATCAAAGCGTAGTATCTGTTCTCGGCCTTTTTGCCTTGAGATAAAGTCTATTATCTAGTCCTATCCGATAGGTGTCGATCTTACACTGTCGAATCAAAAATCAGATTATCATTTTATTTTTTAATCCCCTTTCATTTGGTGGACTTCCTCTCCCGTAAAGTACGAACTGATACGCGCCCAAAGTCGGGATCGCCTTAACCGACTAATACTCATACTCCCTCCTCCCCTAAATTTAGCCTGATGCCCTCACACCGGCGAATGCCGAGACTCCCCCTCCCCAGATTTGGTCTGAGGCGCTCATACCGCCGAATGCCGACATTCCCCCTCCCCAGAGTTAGCCTGAGGCGCTCATTCCGCCCAATGCCGACATTCCCCCTCCCCAGATTTGATCTGAGGCGCTCATACCGCCCAATGCCGACACTCCCCCTCCTCTGATTTGGACTGAGGCGCCCCACCGCCGAATGCCGACACTCCCCCTTCCCTAAATTTGGCCTGAGGCGCTCATACCGCCGAATGCCGACATTCCCCCTCCCCAGGTTTGGCCTGAGGCGCTCATACCGCCGAATGCCGACATTCCCCTCCCCAGATTTGGCCTTAGGCGCTCATACCGGCGAATGCCGACATTGCCCCTCCCCAGATTTGGCCTGAGGCGCTCGTACCGCCGAATGCCGACACTCCTCCCCAGATTTGGCATGATGCGCCCCACCGCCGAATGCCGACATTCCCCCTCCCCAGATTTGCCCTGAGGCGCTCATACCGCCCAATGCCGACATCCCCCTCCTCAGATTTGGCCTGAGGCGCCCCACCGCCGATTGCCGAGACTCCCCTTCCCAAAATGTTGCCTGAGGCGCTCATACCGCCGAATGCCGACATCCCCCCCCCCCCTGATTTGGACTGAGGCGCCCCACCGCCTAATGCCGACACTCCCCCATCCCCTAATTTGGCCTGAGGCGCTCACACCGGCGAATGCCGACCCCCCCCCCCAAAAAAAAAAATTGGCCTGAAAGGAGGAGGTAATGCATATCATGATAACAGAACGGCCATAGGAAGGGAGGGGGGAGGAATATTAGCGTCTATTAATAATTAAGAAAGAAAGTGTGGGAGTGAGAGGGGAAAAAAGAAAGAAAGGAAAAAATGGTTGTAGTGTGAGTTAATTTCTTCCCGCCACTTTCTGACGTAATTTCTGGTTTATAGTGACTTTGCATTATTTTTTCAAATTATACATGATAGCATTGATTTATTCTTAAATTAGTACTAAACAACGTTGAAAAATGGAGTTAAAAGCCCCCCCCCCCCCTCCATTGGAGAAAAGTGCTCAGTCGACCCCGGAGGAGTCAATTTTTTTTCCGGTTCTGAGATATTACACGCGGCTGGGCTGGCCGGTCGGAATGATGTCACCCGCGTGACCGTTTGTTGGGTACTTTCGGAGGAGAAGCTTTACATACGTACGTACATACATACATACATACATACATACATACATACATACATACATACATTCATACATACAGACAGGTGGGATTTATATAATAGATTTATGTTGTTATCTGACCGGAACACCAATAATAAATTTAGCGAACAGCGCATTTTAAAGTTAGCACTCGGAAAAAGTGTTGGAATAAAAATATACACGCATACATGTATACATATACACAATATATGTAGGAAAGAAAACAACAAATACAACAACAGAAATTCTATAGAATCTTGTGTTTTTATATATTCGTCTGCTTTCTTATGCTATATATCTTTGTCAGAAAATCGCTCAACGTATATGTCACGGAATGAGTATTGCAAGGAGACACATGACTGGGGATGTGAATTTCGCTTTTGAGTCGGTAAAATAATCCCAAAAAAGCAATTTAATAAAAAATATATAAGACAAGGAAAGATGTGTGATGGAAAATTACCTAACAGAATAATGGTGCCTTTAATGTTATCTTATTGAATCTATATGACATCGAAGAGGTTTGAAAGTGGGAAGATGGAAGGGAGGGGAAGTGCGAGTAAGTAAAAATGGGAAAAATTCTATAAAGACAAAATAGAAAAAAAATGTTTATACTTCAGAATATCATAGCTATATCTGGAGTCAAAATATCCAATCAATGTTTACTAACATAGTTTTTCATATGTAAGTCAGAATATATATATATATATATATATATATATATATATATATATAATGCATATATTACATTGTCGTTTCGACAACGAATACATATACATATCACACTATACAAAAGTGGGTTCACTTGTTTGCGGTTATATGTCGTCGACAATGCCTAAAATCAAGAAAATAGTTGTGCAAACTATTTAGACCTTATCTAATATGACATACTGATTACAGCAGTAGATTGATGGTACCTTAACAGCTGTGTGTGTTAAATGGAAAAAATTAAGGGAAACCGAATTGGGCAGAGGTGATCTCATTAAAATCGAAGACAGAAAAATGACGAGACTTCTGGGTTGAGAGAATTCTTTATCTCCCTGGCAACATTTCAAATAAAGGGGAGGGAACGCACAGTGTTGTAAGCTGTAACTTGCGCAGCGATCTGTCTGTCTATATATCTTACTATATTTCTCTCTTTCGCACGGACGTGTGCACGCAAGTAATCCGCCAAGTGAATGTGTTGGTTCCTCTCTGTGCTTTTCTCTCGTTGACTGTTCTTTTCTGAGGAGAAAATCATTTTTACAAAAAAAAAGTATTAGCGTGAATCATATTGTCTACAGACGCTAAATCACCTGGGTGTCCGATAATCACTGATGTAAATATATATATATATATATATATATATATATATATATATATATATATATATATATATATAGTGTGTGTGTATGCATGCCACGAACCGACACTGCTACATAGAAATAGATGTAATAAATACATGCACTAAATCTGCGCTTATTGACGTTCGATAACACGCAACAACTGAGGTGTTATTCAATATTTTTAGTTGTACATATGAGGGATCACACCAGCTTATAATCTAACTATTACTAAATTGCCTTGTGCAACCATTTAGTCTAGTTGTTTTTTTTATTCGATATTTTAAAAAATAACATTGACTGCCAAATATTTGAAAACATTTATGAAATGTAATAGATGATTCTTAACAATCAGCTCTCTATAATATGTTCTGTCAAATTCATGAAATGTAATATATTATGTCTAACAATCAGCTCTCTATAATATGTTCTGTCAAATTTATGAAATGTAATATATTATGTCTAACAATCAGCTCTCTTTAATATGTTCTGTCAGAATAGCTTCTTTTTCCAGTATTTGAGCAATTTCTTATTAGTTTGCTTCCCATAAAATGTACTTACGATTTATTTGTACAAATTATAATAACAAAAAGTGGCTTTCATTCATATGGTGTGTTGGCCGATGCCCAGTGATTTTATTTGTTTAAACTGACACCAAAAAGACAAAACAAATAAACAATTTCAACAAAAGTAATATTCTTCTCATTTAACAATGGCATTATCCGTGTCATAAATTAACTACTGCAATATCAATTAAGGAAAAAAAGACTAAAAATGATGAAACAAAATAAATGAACCAAACTCTAGCGGTAGATATTGTTGGCGTAAATAAAAATTGGTTTCAACTGACTTAAACGAGAAGAGGAAAATAAATTAGAAAGAACTATTTAAAAATAAAACAAATTAAAACAAAACAGTAAATTAAGGTGAACAACTAATACGTAATTGGTACCTAGACACTTCTTATAAGACTGAGAAGTTTTATATAAAATCTGACAAAAATCACATTTGATATTCAAACAACCCCCCACGCCAAACATATATATATATATATATATATGATCATTTATTTCATTTTGACTACAAAATTGATTTTGTTTCACGAGAGCAGTTTTTAGGACTCACAATCTTCAGGTCTTGAAATACCATGTGGATTTATAACATACTGGGATTATATGTATATATATATATATATATATATATATATATATATATATATATATATATATATATATAGTCTTGGAAGTTTGTCAACCATTAAAACTATATAAAAAAGACAAAAATACAACATTTTAGTCCCAAGTCGTTCGGTGGAAAATCACTTTTCTTGCAAGTCAATTAAATTTTTACAGTTACTATATTAGTTTGCGTCCAAGAATTTACGCTAGTCTTAACATTATTTAAGGGATCATCAGTTTTATACTATAAAAACTGTTTCGAAAATTTAAAAACAAGACAGTATTTTATCTCATGGATTCCCAGCAGAGTTGATCAGACCCCATTTCCCTTTAAAAAACAAGAACAATAACGTAAAGTGTATTAGATCTAAGTTATTTTCCAGGTAATAGTTTGGCTGACTTATTTTGTTATTAAAAAATGTCCTCCTTACCTGTATTGTTCGTCTGTGTCTAAGAAAATGTATCCGTTATTTACAAAAAAATTGCTGCATTTTAAAATGTTCGGACGAATCTATTACATTATTCTTTAGGTGATTTATAGGTTTATGTATGTTTATTCTTTTATTGTAATTAGTTTCATATTAAAAATATTTTAAAATAATATATATATATATATATACATGCATTTTTCTTTCCACTATATATATATATATATATATATAAATATATATATATATATATTCTACATAATTTTTATATAGATAGTTTTGGATTTGCTCTATTAAATTATTTTAGTTAATTTGATATGACTTAAAAGCGTCATACATATGATATGGCGGCCTCTTGGGTTGAGTACACGTGTGTCTGAGCAAACCTCAATCTAAAAATGATGCTTTCAAATGACATAATGATTGCAAAAGAAATAATGCTTGCAAAAGAAACAATACTTGGACATTCACGATTTTATTGGCCGCAAGGAAAATGTAATTGTATGGACAATAAGAAGAAACAGCTTTTAAAAAGAACATGTTTACTGCAGATTATAGATATGGTCGTTAGAATATGTTGTTTTCTATTTTCCTTTGCTACAACCTCTCCCTCTCTGTGTGGCTCTAAATATATATATATATATATATATATATATATATATATGTAAAGGTTTTCATTGGAATGAATCGAGTTATAGCGAGTCGAGGACAATATCACAAGAAACAAAGAGAGGAAATTTGAAGTAATATATTTAATCGTCGGAAGACATTCGATGAAAAACTTTTAGAAAGAATAAAAAGATTGACTAAAATTTACAGACAAAATCCCGAGGTACCTTTCAACCGACACATTGTCAATGGAAACGTCGGCGAATATCGCTTAAATATATATATATATATATATATATATATATATATATATATATATATATATATATATATATATATATATATATATATACGCATATGTATATATATATATATATTCATATATATATATATATATATATATTCATATATGTATACCTATATATCTATCTATATATTCCTATATATTTATATAGATACATATATATTCATATATATATATATATATATATATATATATATATACATATATATATAAATATATTCATATATGTATACCTATATATCTATCTATATATTCCTATATATTTATATGTATACATATATATCCATATACATTAATATATTTATACATATCTATCTATCTATATATGTATACATATACATCTATCTATCTATCTATATATTCCTATATATATATATATATATATATATATATATATATATATATATATATATATATATATATATATAGTCATCCACGGATTTAGTATGACTTAACTGGAAACTGCTCGAGCCTAGATCGATACTTGGCCTCTAGTAGACAGTTAGCAGTCTTGTTTATTCGGCCATCAGCAGATAGCGTGTCTATAACTTTGCGACGCATCAGTGTGGTTAAACGTTATGTGTTCATTCACTTCGTGATCCGATGAAGAGACCTAGGTTACTACTATCCGTGACAACGGGCGTCGGGCATCTTAACATCTGAGCTTAGGAACTCGCTACTAAAAATAACGACGCGGTTTGATTTAAATGTATTGACTAGTCAATGGATAAAATGAATTAGTATAGATTATTGTCAGGGTAAATATATCGAAAGATTATATAGGCAGAGAGAAAAACGACATCGGAGATTTTATTCTTGATGACTGATTATAAAACGACTATGATTTCTAATAATCTTTGCAAATAAAATAAATAGTCAATAGAAAATAGTTCCACAAATAAAAAAAACCGAACACATTATTGATAAGAATTAGTATTTACTTAACGCATAGACATCAACGTCGGAATAAAAACGGTAGTATAATTGTCATAACGATAGCATAACTGTATAATTGCTGCTATAAAATCTAAAGTAAAGTTGTCGACCATAACCTAAGGCAACATGTATGCTCCATTTCAATTAGCTACTATACCGAGGTTGGAGGGAAGGTTGCACTCCTTTCCCAAAATGACTCTGTTAAACTTGATCTCTCTTGATAATGCTGAGTGTTTTACAAGAGGGATAACGAACAATGTTTGAGTATTTGGTACAATTCAACCGTATATTGAACCGTAATCTCCCAGTCCATTGGCGAAACACTAAACATTATGTCAAATAAACACCTCGCTATATTCTATAGCACAACACGAGCAAATAACTGCAAAAAGGCGCTATACTCGAATATTGATGCTGACTGGCTCACCATAAAAAAGAATACTTAATAAAGAGGCCCGCTCCTGACAAAAACATATATATATATATATATATATATATATATATATATATATATATATATATATATATATATATATATATATATATATATATATATATATGCATTTTCACGTAAGTACGTTGATGAACTTCCACATAATCAGACCTGTGGATCGGCTCTTACAAAATAAACTTACCTTCAAGAAATATAAGTAATAATTATGATTACATCTAAGACGGTTCATTTCGCCATTTTGGTTACTGTGCGGAAACAGGTAATTTAGAGACGATACACCGAAAATGAGATGGATGATCTGTTACTACTACTACTACTACTACTACTACTACTACTGTTGCTGCTTATTCGACTACTTTTATACGCTATAGTTTCGGTGCAATGTGAGAGCGATAAGGCGGTTAGAAGGATAGACGAATCAGGAGTCAAAAAATGTCATCAGCGTGTACGCGGAAGTTAGTAAAATGTCTTGCTTTCAAAAAGGTGATGTCTAGTATCGTTATGTCCAGCCCTTCAAGTGAAACGGTTACGAAAAAAAAAACTCTGCTCGGCTAGCGAACAATATAAGCTTAACATTGAATCGCGGCCAAACTTGTCTCTATCTCTTTTCGCACTTACAAGCACAGCGATCTCCCTTAACGTATATATAAACACACACACACACACACACATCCACACACACACATATATATATATACTTGATACATGTAACCAGTGTTCACCATGTCCTTAATCTAATAAATCCTACATTGAAAAGAAGTTTCTATGCATGTTTGCATTTATCAAGACTATGCTGACGACAAGAAAGGGGCATGGTGTGTATAATGAGATCGTACACACCTCAAACAAACGGCCTTGGAACACAACAACTATTACAAGTAATAATAAGAAAATGTTAATACGATTATTATCATTATAATTATTTACTCACTAGCAGTTTTCACGCAAATATTTATCTGTGATTTCTCACTGATAATAACCAGTAGCGCCCGCATGAAGTGCAAGGGACAACAAGTCTCTTCAAATGTATAGCACTGCTCGGTTTTTTTTAAAGACATTTGAAATTATGTTGCGTTTACGCAACAACCGTTTACTTTCGATTTGTCGCTAGCAACGCCCGTTGTACCTTATTTGAATTTTAGTGATAATAACTACGTTACTGTTCGGGTACTCTCGCACATTTCAAGTGAAGGTTAATTTTGTGGTGCGCCTCCTTGGTATTTTTACCATCTTTGAATATGTGTGCGTTTTTGTGTTTTTCGTCCTCTACTATTATTATTATTATAAATAGTAGTAGTAGTAGTAGTAGTAGTAGTAGTAGTAGTAGTAGCAGTAGTAGTATTCTAAGCATAATTGCAAGCACTTTGGAACTGCTATGCTTAATTGTACAGGAGGCTGGAGGGCCTAAATTCGTAACAATCATTAATTAGTTGGCCATTGTGAACGATGCACGATTTGTTTAGTAATATTCAACTACGTGGCGTCTAATTAAAGGGATCACCTTCAATTAATGAGTAAGTGTATTGACATGTTGCATCAATATTCTGTTGCAACACCGGTTCTAGATGGATTGCCTATTTAAGTAAATATGCGTTCTGACACTAATTAGATGAGTCCACGTCTTGGAATACAATGTGCTGTAATTTGGAAGGAGAAATGGTCTGGAAAATTTTAAACTTACTTAAATACCATTTGGAAATATGTAGGCCCGTCTCCCTGCACTTACATCAACTTGCTATCTGTGAGCTGGTAGTGTTTGCGGCCAAAAAGTCTAGGAGAAGATAAACTCCGAAATAACATCAAGTAAATCTTCAAGTTGTCTTGATAGTTACTTGTCACTGACAGCAAATGTTAAGTAAATTCGGTTATGGATTACTCAATGCTTAAGTATAAACTTTCATAGAAATCACGTGTTTATTCTCGCATACTATTTCGATAAATCTATTTTCCGATTTGTATTTTACAGGGATTGAACTGACACTTTCAGATTATTGGGCTTTGGTGTTTAAAAAATCTATCTCCAACTATTACTCATCCCCCACCACTCCGCGACCCATTCACACTTACTTTTCACAGAAAAACATGAAGACAAACATTGATATATTATCATTATTATTGATTATCATTATATATATATATTAGATATGTCTGACTCGATAAATTAGTATGCCCAATATTTTCGATATGATTTAGATGCGAGTCGGATATCTATATATGTCGTTGGTATATCATGCACTTCTATCCAATATATAGTTCTTTAGTGTGCGACATGATGATAATTTGTTTTAAAGTATTATTTACAATTACTGATAGGTGCGCGTTCATACGGAGTGGGATTTCCTGCCAGGGTCCTATCTATTGATTAAATAGAAGATATCTTTATTATTACATGATATCTCTTCTTGTTATGAGTTCCCAGTTGTTTTGGTCTGATGAGTGGGCGTGTAACCCATTAATAATGACATGTGGTCCTTCTTCATGTCTTATCCATTCATTTCATTGAATACGCGAAAGTGACGACCCACTTTCAAATCATTGTGGAAGTATCACTCTCAACTACACTTCAATCTTTTTTCTGCATCTCATAAATGGCTTAAATATATCTTGGGTACAATATGAAACTCTATCCAGTGGTGAGGATAAACTTTTCAAATATGTGGCATCATAGCAAACTTGTGGTTACTCCCATATCCTCTTTTTACACTGGTAAGTGATATCAATCCGGGCCACATCTATAGGTTAAATGTTATCTATCCTATAACACTAAATGCATTCTATTATTATGATCGTCACATGTTATATATAAATCCCGTTAAAGAATGTCTTGCTTGTCTTTCCTGCAATTTTGACTCAGACTAAGTGGAGATATCCTTTATGCATTATATAGAATACATATGAAAAAACATCCACGTATGACGCCCGAGTTCTGGTAATTTCAAGCTTGTTCTTAGTTTTAACTGTACATTACTATTAGCTCTATTCTGACCTGGACTTGTGATAGATGTGTTGGTCGAATATAAGTATTTAAAGTACCACGTAGCTGAGGTAAATTAGCGTCTTACATCTGTAGAAATTGCTATTTAAATGTCGCTGTGGACCGAGTATTTTTTTATACATAAGAGCATGAAAAGCACAATAACATTTCGCATGTGTTAAACAAGGCAATCTAACATTAATAGTTTAAATTATATCATTGTTATTAATCTAACTATGGTATTTCATTCAATCTATCCGTATACTTATATATATATATATATATATATATATATATATATATATATATATATATATATATAGATACATACACACAGTACACAAAAATGTGAATATATTATGTATATATATATGCATATATAATACAAACATTTGATAAAAATGTGGACACATTATATATATATATATATATATATATATATATATATATATATGTAAATATATACATATATATGAGTGTATATATATATATATATATATATATATATGTATATATATATTTATATACTTCTTGCTGAAAACAAATTACACGTATGCTCGATTACCTTAGCAGAAGTCAATTAATAGTTATATACCACGAGTGTTATGGCTAATCTAATTGAGTTTTAATAAACTTGTATCTACCAGTCTCTATTCGTCAGTATACTTATGCCGAACCCGGAAGCAGCCATATCTGTATTCAGAATAGTTTTCTCAGCAAATATTATTAAATGACATCAGAGCTTTACACCCTACATCTGACGAATGGCGACCGGTAAACGCATGTAAAAACTACACTATATTTGCGATGAATCAGATAGCATGACTACTAAAATTATATATATATATATATATATATATATATATATATATATATATATATATATACATACATATATATATATATATATATACATATATATATATACATATATATGTATGTATATATGTATATATGTATATATGTATATCAATATATACATATATATATATATGTATACATGTATGTATATATATATATGTATATATGTATATATATATATAGAGAGAGAGAGAGATAAATAGTCGTGTATATGTATATGTATATGTATATGTGTATATATATATGCATATAGAGAGAGAATATATTTATTATATAGAATATATATATATACCCATATATATAGATGTTCATATATATATATAACTATATATATATATATATAAATATATATATATATATATATATAAATTAAGGCATGTGTGATTGAAGACGACAGACATCTTCTGTTTAGTGATTCCTTTTTTTATTTTTTCCATTCGTCGAATGATCTTTTTGACGTGTAGATGTAATGAATTGATGAAGGATCCTATTTTAAAATGCTTAACCTAATTTAGTGATACAACCGGTGTCGCCTAATTCAATTAAAAAAATCGGGACATCTTATTAAAATTACTTTCTGCCTATCTCCCCTATTCCTTCTCCATAATTATTAGACGAGACAAAATTAAATCAGCCACTATTTTAAATTAAAAATAATAATAAGAATAATAAATAAAATTAATAAATAAACGAAGAACTGTTTCAATAGTCATATTTTAAATTGTAGACGTCCGTAGTTTACGCTAACGGTTTGCCGGCGTATTTTTTAAGAAATTCCATTCTTTCACTCGCTTTGTATTCATTTTAGCCATTAAAGACCTGAAGATGATTCCGGAGAGAATCGAAAACGTTAGTCCAACACATGGATCCTTCATCAATTCATTCCATCTACACGTCAAAAAGATCATTCGACGAATGGAAAAAATAAAAAAAGGAATCACTAAACAGAAGATGTCTGTCGTCTTCAATCACACATGCCTTAATGAAAAAATGCTGCCTAAATACACACAATATATATAAATATAGATGTATATATATGAACATATATATTATTGTATGAATTTAGTGTAAATATCCGACAGACTATTAAAAAACAAATCTTGAATTATATTTTGTCCCATTGTAGTTGCACCGTATCATAGATACTTCAGGACACAGTCTAGAATAATACGCGTTTCTATGAATCATGACTAGATGTAGACTGAAAAGAAAACCCATATGATTATATCGTTTTTAAAAAAATCTTCATGGATATTGATTTACTCCTCTCCAGGAGTTAGGCACAAGACCAGGTTTTATCTTACTCCCACAAGTAGAATGTGACCCAAGGTCGGGTCGGGAAAGTTGGGTTTAAAAATTCCTGGGTAGCCCCGTCGGCATTCCCCGGTAGGGGCGCCTCAGGCAGTAAGCAATAAACTTACTCCTCTAAGAGGGGATGCAAAGCCTGGGAAGGTGGACCTCCCAGAACTGCACAAGACAGACCAATTGACCGGCATAAATCAAGACCCGAAGGGCAAGACAACACCAATATGGGGTGCATCGGAACAGATACTACACTTTGATCTTCATGGATATCGGCTTTAAGAATAGTCTAATGTACTTTTTATATCACTCACGCGCAGACTATGATTATTTGTATATGTATGATGTTGCGTCTCGAGGAATATTACAGACAAAGATAATTGACGTCTTTGATTTTGTACCCTCTACATTTGAAATAGAATTAGTGTTTATAAGTTTGTATTCAAGGTAATTTACAATCGTCAGTTCACGTGTGTGCTGATTGTATTTAGCTTATTCTAAAAAACACATTTCTATATTTTGTTTATTATAATTTGATATATATATATATATATATATATATATATATATATATATATATATATATATATATATATATGGTAAAATGAAAAAGGAAAACCAAAAACTGGATGTTTTTTATGTGTACATCAACGTTTCGTCTTTATTTATAAGACTTCATCAGGATGATGATATAGGGAAAAGATATCATGCAAGCACAGATACATGTAGGGTAGACATGTTGGGAAGAAAAATAAAATAAAATGAAAAATAATGGCAGCGTCTTGCTGGACGTCCGTACTTGTTAGAGAATGAAAATGAGTGGGAGAAAAAAGGGGAAGGGTGGAGGGAGCAAGGACTACTGTGGCTGGCGATGAGAGAAAGAGGTGGGGGATGAGCAGGGGTAAAATGGATGGCAGAGAGAGATTGGAGGAAGAGGGGGAGGGGGTGTTTGACCAGATGGCTGTGGTCGAGATTGAAGGGGAAGAGTGAGTTGGAATGTTTGTGTGTGGGGGGTGTATGCAGGGAAAATGGGGATGGGTAGAGAGGGAGGGGGGGCTGTGTATTTTGTGGATGGGCGAAAGTTATGGTCTTAGAGAGCGTTGGAGAAAATGAGGGAATTTAAGAAGAGGTATGGGAGAAAATAGATGAGAGGGGGAAGAGGGAGGATTTGTCGTGATAGGGTGTGAAATATTTGAAATATTTGGAAAATGATAGCAATGAGTGAGGGATTGGAGTGGGTGGGGGAGGGGGGTGATTGAAAGGGTGGGTGAGGAATATTTGAAATATTTGGAACATGAGAAAGTTTATTTGGACTGTAGTATTAAAAATGTGAGGGAAAAAAGTGAGGAAAAATAAGAGAAGATTCAGGGAGAAGAGGGAAGGGTGTGGGTGAATGGAAGAGTGTCATAAGGTTAGAGATGAAAATAAAAGTTAGCCATGATCAGGCAAAAGACTTTGTTCTGTGAGGATGATCTTTTGCCTGATCATGGCTAACTTTTATTTTCATCTCTAACCTTATGACACTCTTCCATTCACCCACACCCTTCCCTCTTCTCCCTGAATCTTCTCTTATTTTTCCTCACTTTTTTCCCTCACATTTTTAATACTACAGTCCAAATAAACTTTCTCATGTTCCAAATATTTCAAATATTCCTCACCCACCCTTTCAATCACCCCCCTCCCCCACCCACTCCAATCCCTCACTCATTGCTATCATTTTCCAAATATTTCAAATATTTCACACCCTATCACGACAAATCCTCCCTCTTCCCCCTCTCATCTATTTTCTCCCATACCTCTTCTTAAATTCCCTCATTTTCTCCAACGCTCTCTAAGACCATAACTTTCGCCCATCCACAAAATACACAGCCCCCCCTCCCTCTCTACCCATCCCCATTTTCCCTGCATACACCCCCCACACACAAACATTCCAACTCACTCTTCCCCTTCAATCTCGACCACAGCCATCTGGTCAAACACCCCCTCCCCCTCTTCCTCCAATCTCTCTCTGCCATCCATTTTACCCCTGCTCATCCCCCACCTCTTTCTCTCATCGCCAGCCACAGTAGTCCTTGCTCCCTCCACCCTTCCCCTTTTTTCTCCCACTCATTTTCATTCTCTAACAAGTACGGACGTCCAGCAAGACGCTGCCATTATTTTTCATTTTATTTTATTTTTCTTCCCAACATGTCTACCCTACATGTATCTGTGCTTGCATGATATCTTTTCCTTATATCATCATCCTGATGAAGTCTTATAAATAAAGACGAAACGTTGATGTACACATAAAAAACATCCAGTTTTTGGTTTTCCTTTTTCATTTTACCATCACGTCGGATTACCTTCATCCTTCTCTTCCCATATATATATATATATAAGCGTGGGGATTCCAGAAATCATTAGAAATCACGATTATTTAACAATGAGTGAGTTATATATATATATATTTATAATATCACAGAAGATCAAGTTAACATCATACCTAAGGTGTCAATCTATATGAGCAGATACATTCGAAATATACTCTGCTGTCTAGAGCTCTAATTATCACACGCTGGCTGGCTTTCCTCTACCCTATTTTGATCAACAAAGCTCAAAATATTGCTTACGAAGGCAAGCCAGGCTTTTATAATTAAAACCCAAGATACCGCATGGTCCGTTTTATCAACTTGAGACTTAAACTACCAAGATACTCCGAACTTCTCTAACATTTTATATATATATATATATATAGAGAGAGAGAGAGAAGGAGAGAGAGAGAAGAAAAAAGAGTGATAAATATGCGACGATTGTCCAAATTTATTTCAAATTTCAATTTTTCAATGCAAGGTGTATTCAGTAATAAACTAGTGTTTATTATTCTTTCCTTAAGCCGAGGCTTTTCAAAGATCGAGATCTTATCATCAGAGGAGAAATACAGATAGATAAGTTGGCTTTCGAAAAAACCA
>OY744540.1:31221966-31226966 GCA_963556195.1 Sepiola atlantica | reverse complement strand
TATATCTTCAAATGTTTAATCATCGTTTTTGGTTTGGTAGTTTTGTTTTACGGCATATCAACCCGTTTTGGGTTATTTAATGCCGAATCTGGTCATTATAGTAAAAGATTTATGCTTCAAGTTCTAAAAATAAAATAGAAAAGGGGAGGGAGAAAGGGAGAGGGGCTGTTGTTTTTGTTTTTAGTTTTGTAGAACATAATTAAGTTTTACAAAAAAAAAAAAAAAAAAAAAACGTCAATGTAGGTGAATTTCGTCTCAGGGAGCCACAGGGCAGCCTGATCTGGTATCACCAGGTATTGATAACGAACCTGCATTGAGTTACCTTACATCTATCCGCAATAAACCTACGTTCACAGGGCTATATACCGGCTGGGAATAATTCTGACCTGATAAACAAAAGTTAAAATTAATTTTGACACAGATACATAAACTCTTTATCGTGTGTTCACAATGAAACTTTAACGAAGAAATATAAACCATTACGAATACTTTGCCCAATAATAACTACTCTATGGATGTTATTCAGGCAGTCATTCAAAAGAAAAATAACTTATTTTTCTAAAATAAAACCAAATACGGTGACTAAATGTCCAATTTACATTCCTTAGCTTTGGTTTGGTATAGTACGTGAGATATACGCCAAGCCAATCAGTTCAACAGTTGAACATTGCTATCTTGTTTCGAATGTGCGTGTTGTGTTCGCTAAAAAGCCTCCACTAGAGTCCTCTCGAAAATACGTTTTAGCCTCCATCAACCAGCAAAATAAGGTGATTTACCATTTCAAGTGTAGTTGCAGTGCCGACTTTGTGGGTATGGCGAGGTTGCGATTAGAGAAAAGAGTCAGACCACATATGCGTAATAAAATGAGGAATATGACTTTCCGTTAAACGGACGTTCTAAATAATATACACGGGTCATCTAGTTGATTAAAATCTCCACGTTCCCAAAGAATTTCAGCATTGACTCATTTAACATCCTGAGTCATGGTCCCTCGTGAATTCACCTGGACATCTTGGAGACGATTCACGTTCGTTTAAAGCACTCTTTGTTTTGAAAACAGAGGAGGTGTTATTAGAATTAGATGCGATCAGTAACCAATACACGCTCCCTATTATATATATATGTATATATATATATATATATATATATATATATATATATGTATTTATATAGTTGTGTATATATATGCATGTATATATGTATATATATATATATATATATATATATGTATTTATATATTTGTGTATATATATATGCATGTATATATATATATATATATGTATATATACATATATATATATATATGTATATATATGTTTATATATGTGTGTATATATATATGCATGTATATACGTATATATATATTTATATATATATATATATATATATATATATATATACAATAACGCTGCTTCTATTAAAACTATATACCACTTTTTTGTTTTTATTTGTTTTACTCCCCCCCCCCCTTTTAAAGACAAAAACTCCAGCTCCTGTTCAATTAGAGGGAAGCCGGTCGGCTGGTTTAATTGTTTTAACTAATGATCAGACATAACTTCCACTTAATGCTTGCAGTAAAATAAATAAATAAATATATATATATATATATATATATATATGCATATCCATATATACATATATATGTATAAACATATATCTATCTATCTATATATATATATATATAATTACATATATCTATCTATATATCTATAAATACATATATCTATCTATATATCTATAAATACATATATCTATCTATATATCTATATATCTATATATATATATATATATATATAATATTTATACACATACATATACATATACATGCATATATATATATATATACATATATACCCATATATATATATATATATATATATATATATATACATATATTACAACTTCGCATAGATATATTTAAGTATATACTATAATGAAAATCATTGCATATAGCTTTTAATGTTAAACATTTGACTATAATCTCTTAGTAGTATGTACCTGAAGGTACTTTTGGGATTAGCGGGTCGGTTTTAACATTTATATTAATAACCTTGAGCATGGACGGTCATCAATAATGAAGTTATATATGCATGTGTTTTACCGCCCCCACACTTTTTAGGAGACCCCCCCCCACACACACACACACTTTTATAATTGTCACGCTGGTCCTGTTGAGCACTGTATATAACGTTCATTGTTTTAAAACGTAATTTATATATTTTAATTGTGAATCTTTTAACGCCTTATGCACTTTGCCAACTTTTCGTTTGGATAACGTCTTTAAGTGCGTGAATTAAATTAGTCTATGGATCGTTAAGATACCGAGCGTGTACTGGAAGAAAACAAAAACAGATTAAATATAGTATCATATTAATAATCAGTTAAGTCAAAAACTATTATTTACATTTAATTATGGATTAGAGTTATATAATAGCGTGCATAGATGCCAGTTTTAAAGCATGACAATTCTCACACTCGTTACTGGAAATAATTTAAGTTTTACTCGAACAAATCAATGTTACCAGAATGACAACTGGTCTGTCAACTTAATTGCAAGATGGAAATGGGATGTTCGTCCTGTTACTTGGATCTCTCAAAACATGCTCTGAATTGTGACTAGAAACATGTGTAAGATGTATCTTGCTCAGAATCTGTAATTGTATCATAGTATTATATAACTAGGATCAGTGTTTCTTTTTTATTTATAGCTCAATTTCGTTTTCGAAAATAATTCGAATGAGAATCAGTCTTACCTATTCAAGAAAGTAGGTTTTATTATGATATATTATGAAAGTAGTTTTTATTATGATATATACATATATTATCAGCCCCCCTTCCCACAAGGGCTGGGCACTTTCGAGTAGCTTTAATAACAAGCAGTACTAATAGCTATATGCGAGATCCGAACACCGTTTCGTAAGATCACTCTAAGCTGCCTGGTAAATGGCGGCCACGTGTCGCTATTTACAGTTAACGTTACTCTATATTCACTAACTAATTGACGATAGCTCTTTGGTTAAGATCACCGACTACGAATCAGTGGCGATTTGTGTTCGGGGTTCGCGCCCACCGACCGTCGGGAATTAGTTCCTAGACTGAAGATTGCGTTAGCATGAAACATCGATATCTCTAGGTATTTAAATATTTAATATTTATTGAATATATATATATATATATATATATATATATATATACATATCTATATATATATATTGCTCGAGGATTAACTGCATGAAAGCATGTCTAAGGTGCTGTATTTTAAGCAGACTAACCCAATTCTTTTCGAATACGAGCATATCGATTTTATTTTATTGTGATTTCGTATTTGAGTTTAATCAATAGAAACCCTTGCCTTGCCTTACATGCTTATTTTTATTTTGCTGTTTCAATTGCTTTATACAATTGTGTTTTTTTCCTATTCCTGTATGTTTATAATTGCCTTAAGCTACTGGCGGTAATATATTAACTTTTATTGGAGTGTGTCTTATACCTTATGTTTCTACTATTATCTCTGTATATATACATCTCAATTATTCAGTATATATTCTACTTCTTTTTGTCTCTCTCGTCAATCCGATTTCTGTTATAACTTAAACATTTTCTAATATAACATCAAGTTATAATAGTTAGTGTAGCAGTATTATATGTCGACGTAGTGATATTATTAACTTTTATCGCTCTTTTAAACTAACATTCTATTGAGGGAGGGGAAATACAATGTTCAACGTTTCACAAGTTTTTTTCTGAATATATTAAATGGGATTTTTTATATTTCTTTAAACTTATGATTTCTGGATAATATGCCAATTGTTACCATGCTTTAATTACTATGAGTTTTCACACAATTAATTTTTAATCTTTGCTCTTTGACAACAACCAGTTTTATTTTCTGGAGTAAAACTGACAATTTTTTTCAAGATTTCCAGTATTCTCTGTAACTCTTATTTACCGTTGAACATCATTCAGCATTATTTAAATACCCGCGTACACTGTTCTCTTGCTGGCAACGTTCATTGGTATTCACTGGGATTCAAGTGACTATACGTTCCACCATAAGTACAGTATCCTCGACATTGTTCCTAAAAAGATGGGGGTGGTACTTTCCGTCCTTGAATTTTCCATCTTTTTTTAATCTTCACGACACTTTTGTGTAGTACTATTCACGATTTATATAAATTTTAATATCACTAATTACATATTGAACATACGATGCTGATCAACTTTAATTTCTTTTTCTTTATTAAATTCATAGCTGCCATTTAGTATGCAGAGATCGATTAAAATAATATAACTAAAACATTCAGAAATCAATAATTCAAAATGTAATGAGAATATATCAAAGTATGAATTACAAAATTGCCTTTAGTATTTCAAATGCCTACTATTACCGCTGTCAACTTTATTCTTCAAGGTGTTTCGCGTTGTTAATTTGTTCATTAAAATTAAAACAATTCTAGAGTACACATGTGAATTACTGTTTAACTTAGACACTTAAAGATTGTACGGATACGTGTCGTTACGAAATGGGATGCATGTATCTCATTGCTATAACTATCGCGGAACCCAATGGAAATGATATCAATCTGTAAAAATCTACTTTTAATAACACTAGTATTCTTTTTGTGATAATGGCAAGAGAAATAGTATTAAATAATTACACTTTCTTCCTATTTGAAAGTAATAGTCATTATCAGCTAAATATTATTGAAGCACTTAAGACATATTCATCTAAAACTGCCGAAATTTCATAATTTTAAAACAATAAATAGTCTATATGTTTTTCATAATTGTAAGCTAACCATTCTTAAAATCAATAAAAATGAATGCCACTTTTTGTAAGGTACTTATTTAAATTGTACTGTTTTAGTCGACATGACGAGATAATTTTACTTCGGGTCGATTGATGAAATCGGGATTTTTCATAATGCCTACATCAGGTGTATCAGAAACCAAAATATTTGCTGATCGAACGATCTCATTTTTTAAGTGTGAAAAGTGAT
>OY744540.1:31206966-31216966 GCA_963556195.1 Sepiola atlantica | reverse complement strand
TGTCCTACTAAGCTAAACTTCACCGACACTAAAACTGAAATCTTAAATCCCATTTAACGAGACCGAGAAAAGAAATCAGGTAGAGGCGCCGTCACGTAAAGGGCACAATCACGCAAATGGGTGAAAAGCATAGACACTGATTAATAAAAAAAAGTTATAAAACACTTTATTGCGAAACATATTTATGTGAATCGATAGATGCTACTTAGTTTTAAATGAAGCGAAACTACAAAAGTGTAAAAACATTTGAATAACGTGTGGGTATGTTTAGTTTATCTTAAAGTATGCGTTTGTTTTTCTTAAATACTGTATTTTACTGTTTTCGAGATTTCGTGCATTTATGACGTGAAATAAAACTTTTTTTTTTTATCAAACCAAATATTCGAAAGATTTCAACAAATGTGGTGCGATTATTACGTGAAAACTATGCTTTATCTTTTTTCCAAGAAATCTTAGCCGTAAGAATTAAAGATGTATTAGTCCTATATGAAATTATATCTGCGTCGTTTTGGTGTTATTTATTTGTTTTTATTTGTGTTTCATATCAACGTTATGTCAAAAGTTTTAATTCGGAATGTTGTGTCGAAATAACACGTCCGGATCAAAATTACAGTTCTATTTGATTGGTATCAGTTTGCTAACTAAATAGGATGAATTGCAGAAGTTATTTCCTCAAATCAATCATATATATATATATATATATATATATATATATATATATATATATATATATATATTAGTACCTCATGTAAAATATTATAATAATTATTTAGCCTGACGATTCCCCCCGGGGATGAAACACGGGAGCCTCTGTGTAGCTTGATTGCCATATATATTTTCATTGCATACTATATATATATATATATATATATATATATATATATATATATATATATATATATATATATAAACTTTTCGCGTAACCAATTGGCGAACTGTTAGACAGTTGACCGTGGTTATATAATATTGAGTTTTGCTGTAACACTGCTGGTAACTGACGGCCGAATGGTTACAAACGCCGCAAGTCGTCTTGACGGCCAAGATCCGATCTCAGTGTGAGGTACTTGCACGCTGCAGAGTTGCGAAACCATTAAACGAATACGACAGTAGATGACTATCTATATATAGAAATAAATTGTACTTTTTTCTTAATTCATATAAGTATATGAGTCGAAAAGCATCATTTATCTATCTATTTATCTATCTAGCTATCTCTCTCTCTCTCTCTCTCTCTATATATATATATATATATATATATATATAAATATATATATATATATATAAATATATATATATATATATATATATATATATATATATATATAGAGAGAGAGAGAGAGAGAGAGAGAGAGAAAGTAAATACGTTTTCCTCTCCAACATTGATAGTAGTAAGCAAATCACCACATGCACCATACACTACCAAACTACCCATTACAATACTCTTATTCACTAAAGCGTGGTAGCGGATACTTCCGCATAATTTCTACTGCATATACTATTCATTATTCTAGATCAATCACTCTCTCAATTCAATTAACATAGACAGTGGTCACTATGCTTACTCACCGCTACTTATCTACCATAGCCGCAACTCAAAACACAGCCAATTTTAATTCCATTTTAAACTATTAAACAGAAAAAAATGGCTGTTACTGATTACGGGAATACCATACGGCTATTCCGAAAACATACCATCTATACTTTATGAAATAACGTTAAAACAAACATATCACGCACTGCATCACAAAATAACAAACTACACTTCTACGCTTAGAATGTACACTTCTTAAGTTTATAGCATGAACAATACACATAGCGTAATAAGAATCATAGTAGCATTATTATTTAAACCAACTAATACATATTGCAGTCATCAACATAAAAACAGTTTTCTTGAAATAACATTCCTTCGTGCTTATTCAAATAGCAAACCAATTATACTTGAAAAAAATCAACTTGAAAATATACTAACTAACCTGTCTTTCTTATTTACCACCCCCACAAATACAATTTACAAACAATTTATACTTTTGTTTTTGGACACATACGAAATAACCAATAAATTATTGCAACATTAGTAGGGAGCTCAGAGGTAAACATTAGCTTTCGAAGTCTTGAACATTACATATAAACATAATATACTTATCATTGTAGTCGTAGTATTATGTTTAGAAAAATATGTTTCATTCTTCCACCTAAAAAATCTTGAAAAAACATTTTTTTACGGTAAATCAATGTATTCTGTTTGTATATTTTACTCGAAAAATATATCAGATATTCACACAAGAAACCCTGTTATTTATATATATATATATATATATATATATATATATATATATATATATATATATATATATATATATATATATACATATATATATATACATATATATATATATATACATATATATATTTATATATATATATATATATATATATATAAACACTTCGCCTTACCCTCTACCTACCTACCTACCCCAAGAAAAGATGTTGATTTTTTATTTGTTAGCCAATACGAAATAATGATTTTTGACTAAATATTATTAAGGAACTCAGGGATTGTTTGGGTTACAGGTTTAATTTGGGTCACCAAGTCATTTTCTAAGTGTGGTGTCGCTGTTATGGTGACATCAAAAAGTGTACCAATTAGACTGAATTTTCATTGAAAGTTTAAGCTGTGTTTACCTTTATTGATGCTCAGATGGTTTTAATAAAGTTTTGAGTATAAGAAAATGTATTTATTATTATGATGAGTCTCACGTTAACTGACTTAATTTATCCCGCCAGATAAAAAAGAGTTATTTCTTATTATGATGAGTCTCACGTGAACTGACCGAATTTATTTCTTATTATGATGCATCTGGCCTTAACTGACCCAAATTACCTCGGCGAATGTTTTAAAAGCCTTCTATAAAGTAATTGGTATTAACAACCGTCACCAACAGAAAAGATGAGCATACTTTAATATTACATAATTAGTATCCCATTTGCTAATGTTGATTTATTACGATTAAATTAACGGAGATAAATGATCAAAAAATGATGCCATTTTGATAATACATAACTTGCACATACACTACAACCTCTCCCAGTTTTTCACTTATCAGCCCACCAAGAAAATGAACTACGGGTATACTTTACTGAGACGATACTTATTCTTTTTATTCTTCGGTCCGTGAAGAAATAACTCTTCTAGACTGCGGCATTCATTTACTACGAAATGAATATTCAACACATTAAATGCCACTATTGTCTAAATCTCCCTTCGTAGGGGAGGCAACTAAATAGCAACAACACATTAAATACCATTATCGTATAACTCTCCTTTCGTAGGGGAGGCAACTAAATAGCAACAACACATTAAATACCATTATTGTATAACTCTCCTTTCGTAGGGGAGGCAACTAAATAGCAACAACACATTAAATACCATTATTGTATAACTCTCCTTTCGTAGGGGAGGCAACTAAATAGCAACAACACATTAAATACCATTATTGTATAACTCTCCTTTCGTAGGGGAGGCAACTAAATAGCAACAACACATTAAATACCATTATTGTATAACTCTCCTTTCGTGAGGAGGCAACTAAATAGCAACAACACACTAAATACCACTATTGTATAACTCTCCCTTCGTGGGGAGGCAACTAAATAGCAACAACACATTAAATACCACTATTGTATAACTCTCCCTTCGTGGGGAGGCAACTAAATAGCAACCACACATTAAATACCACTATTGTATAACTCTCCCTTCGTGGGGAGGCAACTAAATAGCAACCACACATTAAATACCACTATTGTATAACTCTCCCTTCGTGGGGAGGCAACTAAATAGCAACAACATAGTAAATGACACAAGTTCAGATTAATAAACAGTCGAGAAATAAAGGTAAAAATTTACCGTTGGTAAACTCAATATCTTACCCAAATGAGCACTCTTAGTTAAAATCAAAACGCCTCAGTCTAGTAGGATTTTTCCTTCACTGACCTTCACGCATATGCTTGGATTGCATTTACTGTTTAATTGTGGGGACAGTAGATTTTATTTTTACGAATGCCCCGCTACTTAAACTCGCAGGTGCGTTACCCGAAACATGGATACATCTTATTTGTTTGATTTAAAAATGTATGCATATACAGATAATTACATAAATTACTGACATAGTTTTTTTTTCTAACTTCTTTTTTACGAATTAATACTTTAATACTAAGTAATGGTAATGAATGTATTAAGACGGCTAAAGGTAAGGCAGAGAGCTGAATTGATGAGAACAGGAAACGAACAAACATAAACAATCGAAGTAGAAGACTTACAACCATGTATTTATGTTTCTTTCAATCTTACATTAAAAGCCAGTACGGTCTTTGCCGTATCTGATGCCCGGATGATAATTACAACTCATTTGATATTTCGGAAAAAAATCTTCCCCTTGTCAAAAATAAGCACACAAGAAAAGTCCGACTGTGTAGAATTCAACAAGATGGGTAGCAGAAAGTGAAATGGAACAGTCTGACTTTTTCTGTGTCCATTTTTGACAAGAGGAATATTTTCCTGAAATATCAAATGATTTTTAATCAGCATCGGGACATGCTTTATGTTTATATACTATTAAAATATACATTAATAGATTAGTTGTAAGTCCACTCCTTAGATTGTTTAGTGTTGTTCTTTCCAGCTTCTCATCAATCCGGCGTTCAAGACAACGATCTCAAGACAAATATGATACAGACGTTGCGAGACGTTATACCAACCATTTTTCTCAAAAAGTTGGGAATATTTTAAGACACTATACATGATGTGTTTTCAACAAACAGAGTATCAATTGTTTGAATAATAATTAATTATGGGCTTCTTGTTTTATAACACAATATCGATGTTGATTTCCTTTCATTTGACACCTATGCGACGTTAACTATGGAGTGTGTGACGTATTTTAATATCTATCGATATTGGTGTTATGATTATAGATTCGTTTACATTTTAAAGTTTGCAATTCCTGTTCAGTTTACTATGGATTGTTTTTCATTTTACCGGTAGCTATCGAGTTTGATTCAGTCTACAATGGATTGTTTTACACTTTTTTCTGTAAACTATCGATTGTGTTCCGTTACCTATTTATGGATTGTTTTACACTTTTTTCTGTAAACTATCGATTGTGTTCCGTTACCTATTTATGGATTGTTTTACACTTTTTTCTGTAAACTATCGATTGTGTTCCGTTACCTATTTATGGATTGTTTTACACTTTTTTCTGTAAACTATCGATTGTGTTCCGTTACCTATTTATGGATTGTTTTACACTTTTTTCTGTAAACTATCGATTGTGTTCCGTTACCTATTTATGGATTGTTTTACACTTTTTTCTGTAAACTATCGATTGTGTTCCGTTACCTATTTATGGATTGTTTTACACTTTTTTCTGTAAACTATCGATTGTGTTCCGTTACCTATTTATGGATTGTTTTACACTTTTTTCTGTAAACTATCGATTGTGTTCCGTTACCTATTTATGGATTGTTTTACACTTTTTTCTGTAAACTATCGATTGTGTTCCGTTACCTATTTATGGATTGTTTTACACTTTTTTATGTAAACTATCGATTGTGTTCCGTTACCTATTTATGGATGGTTTTACACTTTTTCTGTAAACTATCGATTGTGTTCTGTTACCTATTTATGGATTGTTTTACACTTTTTTCTGTAAACTATCGATTGTGTTCCGTTACCTATTTATGGATGGTTTTACACTTTTTCTGTAAACTATCGATTGTGTTCCGTTACCTATTTATGGATTGTTTTACACTTTTTTCTGTAAACTATCGATTGTGTTCCGTTACCTATTTATGGATTGTTTTACACTTTTTCTGTAAACTATCGATTGTGTTCCGTTACCTATTTATGGATTGTTTTACACTTTTTTCTGTAAACTATCGATTGTGTTCCGTTACCTATTTATGGATTGTTTTACACTTTTTCTGTAAACTATCGATTATGTTTCGTCACATATTTATTTTCCTTCAGTTTATTTTCGAGTTGTATTCACATTGGAAGGCAAACTTTAAAAAAAATTTTTAGTCAAATATCGATTTGTGTTCGGTTTGCTTGGATTTGATTGGGATTTTTCACTTAATTATAGATGTGCCATTCATTTCTGTACTTATTGGTTTTGATTATGAAACTATCGATTGTGGTATACCTATCAGTTAAACGCGATTTTTGTTTAGTTTCATATGGATTATTTTATATTTTAGTATTAACTACTAATTTTATTTCCGATACATATGGATGTTTATGCTTCATAAAAAATTATCAATGCGTCATACGTAGCTATTGATTACTTAATAATTTGTGTTACCTATAACTTTTTACCCTCAGTTTATTGACTGATTTATTTTTACTCAGTTAACTATCAATGTATCGAAAGTAAGCAGTGCATTTCAGTATGCTTTTCTGTTAACTATCAATTCGTGATAAGCTAACTATTAATGTTTGTATATACTTGGCAACTTAACCTGGTGCCCTCTTTTTTCCTCCGAATAAGAAGTTCCAGTGAATATGCAATTTACAAGCGGTACCCAATCGCATGTATATATATATATATATATATATATATATATATATATATATATATATATATATAGTCTCAGAAGTTTCTCAACCATTAAAACTATATAAAAAAACAAAACATCTTAAGTCCCAAGTCGTTCAGTGGAAAATCCCTTATGTAAGTCAATTTAATTTTTACAGTTATTATATTAGTTTGTTTCTAACATTATTTAAGGGGTCATCAGTTGTTTACCATGAAAAACTGTTTCGCGAATTTAAAAACAAGACAGTATTTAATTTGATGGCTTCCCAGCAGAGTTGATCAGACCCAACTTCCTTTAAAAGACAAAAAACATAAACGTTCCGTATACTAAACCTAAGTTTTGTTCCATATAAATGTTTTGCTAACTTATATTAGTTATTTAAAAAAAAGTCCTCCTTACCTGTGTTGTTCGTCTGTCTAATAAAATATATCCGTTACATACATATATATATATATATATATATATATATATATATATATATATATATATATATATCGGTCAGGCGAGATGACAGACTCGCTTTTTGCAGGATTTTCATCAAAGGAGATATCGGCCACCGCCAACAATTTAGTGCTGTGTAATTCAAAAAGGCTCACTAATCTGGATCTGACAAGCCACAACGCCCCTAAACTTCAATTATCTAACAAGAATTTGTGGCAACATGATTATGCCGATTGTTGTATAGTTTTCAATGGAAAAAGAACCTACAGTTATCCCCAGTGGGCATTTCCGCACCCACAACCCCCATGGACAAGGGCGCGGCTAATCACTTGGTTGTGTGAGCTTACTCCTACCTAACAACCACCCACCTTGTCTACCCTACTCGATCTCAAAACCAACATGTCATTGCAAAATAAAGTAAATCAAACCTAAACCAGAGACCCAACAACAATTATCTTCGCCTCCGCCCTTGAGGGTTGCATTCACTAATATGCGGGGATTTAGAACTATCATTTACAACGTATACACTTTTATTCCTGATAAACTCCCTGTATATCCTAGGACTAAGTGTAACGAACCTTTAAATTTCAACCACTTCTTACAAATTTGGCATGGCTGCTTACCTCCCACTCTACCGTAAACACTCCGACAAACATATGCACGGGCTAGAGGTGTATGTTCGGACCACACTCTCCTTCAATAAGAAACATAGGTTAGAATCAGCTGACCAAGCCTACATGTGCTTTCGATTGATCTTATGTAACAGCGGTAGTTACTAATATTTATTATACCGTTCACCTTCGAGCCCGGACTGTACCCAACAAAACGCGGTCTCTGAAAGCATAGATAGATCACTCTCACTCGACCCGAATACCAAGGTAAATGTATTTGGGGAATTTATTTTGCACCGACGTGACTAGTTGGGATTTTCCAGTTTTTCTGACGCAGCCGGTAAGTCTACGTATAATTATTCCTTAGCTCACTCCTTAGCTCACGGACTGTCGTTTTCCCGACCCGCATCCCCGATCGAGCAGCCCAGCAAGCCTCACTTGTAAACCTGTTCTTGTTGCCCATGCCCGATACTTATGTGACAAAAGCCAATATCCCTCTTGGCTATCAAATGTTAAATTCGCTATATATTTTAAGCTCACCCTGTATTTAATAAGATTAGCATTAATGTTAACAATTTATTTTCGATGTGTTTAATTCGCAGTTTACTAACGAGAAAAATATATAGCGTGATAATTAACTCAAGAAATAACATAATCTGATGAGTTAAATAATATAAGGTTTTCTACAAAAAACAACGCCATTATAAAGCTTAATAGAATATCATTTATTTAATATTAAGATGATTATGAATAAGAAGTCGTCAACGTTAACGTATATGATGCATATATTTCGTGACTGAATAGAAGAAAACATACAGTTATTTAGAAGCGAAATTATATTCGCGTGTGGAATAATGAATTATTTGCCAGTATTCATCACACGAATATTAAAAATGTATTCTATAATTTTCCTGTTTAAAACGGTTTTGCAATTTTCCCGATAAATAGAGTAACTGTAAATTATTAATCCTAGATTTTGAATGAGTTTATAGAAAGCACCCCTATATATATATATATATATATATATATATATATATATATATATTCAAAATAGAAATGGATTTCAAAATAAAAATGGATTTTAGGATAAGCGAATCAACAAACTTGCGAAAATATAAACTCAAACACACATAAAAGAAACCAACCATCCTCGGTTGAAAGTAAGAACTGATGATAGTTGCTTTCTACCAACTAAAATATTTTGATAGAGCTTTTATATGTGTTTGAGTTCATATTATTGTTAGTTTGTTAATTCGCTTATCCTCAAATCCATTTTTATTTTGCATTTTGTCTGAAACATTCTTACTATTATTCCTCATACACACACACACACACACACACATATATATATATATATATATATATATATATATATATATATATATATAGTACACTTATTATATTAGTTTCTGTAGATGTTGATACGTTGAAACTCTAGTGTTTATAAAAAGTGCTCAATAACAAGTAGAGTAGTTCTTTAATATACATTTTAAAATACTTCCGTAGACCGAGAATGAGGGTAGTTTTTAGAAGATGAGGTTGAACTGTGTATATTAAACGCAGGCAGTGGGAAATCTAAGTAATGACTTCGATCAAGTCTAAGAAGAGCGACAACTTTTAGTTGAAAACGAGACCAAATGAGGAAGTGGCGGAAGGGATCAAGATAAAACATTACAAGAGTGTGGGTGATAGGGTTAGTTAAATTAGCTATGCCTGATGATCGAAAGAGAGGAGGGAAGGGATTGTTTGGTTACGGCTGATTGCTAGTAAGCAATAATGACGGTGCGAGTTGGGGGTGGGTTATTATAAGCTACAAGCAGAAGTGACATTCAGGTCATTGAGCGAATATTTCTGAAAGGAGGGGGGGGGCGGTGATTTAAACGGATTTTGAACGAACTTATATATAATTTCGAATGTTTTAATGGGCTCCAATTGGAAGATTAGGATTCATGAAAATGGGAATCTGGAATGTACGTGTTTAATATGTAATAATTCGGACAAAAACTAGTGTTTCAATGTTAGATGTATAAAGCCTTTAAAGAGTTCCCAGTAAGTTTTATATTAAATGCATGAGTAAACAAGAAACTTTAATGTATGACTGAAATTAGGATTGGGAACAGCGTTAGTCTGTTTGCAAGAATTGATTTCTAGTACAAGGGTTATGGGGTAGGGTTGAGTTGAATTTTGTAAACTTAAGTGAAGCACTATTGTGCTTAAATTATAAATAGATTTTAAGGGAGGAGCAAAAAGACTATTTTAGGTGTAACCAGGGAGCGTAGTTTAAAGGTGAGAGAAATGGAGTCTATGAGAAACTATTGTCGGTAGAGCCAAGCGTATACAGAGTCGATGGA
>OY744540.1:31199466-31201966 GCA_963556195.1 Sepiola atlantica | reverse complement strand
GAGACGGCGGAGATAGACATCATTCCAAAACAAGACTCGCAGAGATGTTTCCGGCAATGGATGGATCGGTAGGCACAAGCACAAGTAGCCTACTTTGAAGGAGAAAAGCGTCGCAACGCCGTCACGTATTTAAAATATTTTTTCTCGCCTAAGGTCGGATACGTTTTAGACAGACCGCGTATGTTAAACATGGTTCTTGTTATCTTTTCAAAAATGCAAACATTATTGGTACTAATCAACATGTATATATTTAACCTGCCAAACAATCGTCATTTCTGTAGTATCTATGATAGGAAGCGAACCATGCGTTTTCTTTCGCCAGCTTGGTAACTTTCGCTTTCCTTATTTCATCCCTTAATCCTTAAATTTAATGAGTGATGTTGTTGACAAAAACGATTAATTGCTGTGTACTGGGTCGGAGACTATCCATCTAACAATTACCGTTGGCTAACGTGTTTACTTGAATGTGTATGTGTCTGACATCAAGTAGCTTCATGTCTTGTCTGGAGCGATTTCCATATTTATATAAAACTGTGTTGATGTGCCTGTGTGATGTTTGTGTGTTCCCGATAGAAAAGAACGTTAAATAATCTACAGAAAATATAATGGTGTATTCTTATTCCAAATTTACCGGCGTAGACAATGGAAATATTACCAACTCTCTAAATTCATTATTCCGGGGTGTTTGATGGTATAACACCTTTAAGACATAAATATATTCGATTCTTCTGAAATTACAATCATATGTATATATATATATATATATATATATATATATATATATTGATATATATATATATATATATATATATATATATATATATATATATATATATATATATATATATATATATATATATATATTGATATATATATATATGTGTGTGTGGGGGGGGGATGCGTGTATTACTTTCGTATACTAATCTAAATGGAATAGGGATATAGAGTATTACTGTATCTTCCTAGTTGTGTTTTTACTCTGTACCGTTTTCCCGACAGCGATTTACTTAGACCGCAAAAAGAAGTTTGATTTTCCACAGATCTGTATTCTGTTTTCAATTTGCGGAGCTGTCCGTCTCTCTATTTTGACTTACTGTCGTTTGAGTCACGTTACATCTTTCTAAGAAACATGATCTTTGTTCTGAGGTCATCACACTCATAATCACGAATGTGTCTTTGTCAGGGAAAGTAAATGTTAGACCTTTCTAAAAATGCATAGTTATTTTGCATAAAAAAACATACCCAAATATTATTTTTGAAACGAAGAAAATAGCGGCTAAACTTTGCGTTGTGCATACTTTATACAGAAAAAGCAAAATAACATTCGAGAGTCAGCGATATTTATAGACTTTCAATCTGCAAATTCTTACTCGTCAGGGCCCGTTCACAACCCATCGTAATCTGACTTCTTTAACTAAAAGGCAGTTACCCTTTGACGGGGGTCGTCTTTTTTTAACCTAGCAAAATGTACCCATCTAAGGACTTGTCTTTAAGTATTTACTTTAAGTTTTGAACATTGTAATCCTGTTTGCTTTGAATGTTTAGATTACACGCCAATCATATAATACTGCGTGTTTTGACTTTGTTTTTCTTTTGTCAGTCTTCGAACCAGGGCGTTAAAAAAATGATGTGGGCCATTTTTATTTGTTTAATCAGTGTAAATTACAAAAATGTTATTCATAATTTGTGCAGGACAATCTGTTCAGTGCTTAATTTAGTTCAAAGAAGAAATAAAATCAGATCAGTTGTGGAAGAAAACCGGCACACAAAATACCCTTTCAGTCAAAATACACCTGCAGACAAAATACCACGGCAAACAAAATACTCCGCCAAACAAAATACCATGGCAAACGAAATACTCCAGCAGACCAAATACTCCGCAAAAAATACCCCGGAAAACTAAATGCGGCTGTAGTAAAAATGCCCTTCTCAAATGATATAATCTATTAGCGTGATTGCATAAAATATTTCTGCCTCCATATAAACTCTTAGTCATTTATTCCACAGGCGCGTTATTCTGCATTTTGTACAGTTTAGCAAATGGTCACTATAGATATAACACATTTGAAAATCGATATTGTTAGGTCAAATAACGCACCACAAGGTCGATATACAAAGCTCGTGCATTGCACACACAAACACACGCACACACGCACACATATACACACATGCACGCACACATTAGATAAGCCATCACTGGACGTTCATAACGGTAACTTTTTAACCGAGACATCAATGATTAGTTAATGAAAACCTACTCTTCGGTTACCGGCTTCTGTAAAAATTAAATCTTACGCATGCTTCTTATTTTAACATTTTTATTCAACATAAGCTTCCGTATTTCGATTTATAGATCATTATTTACTTGTTGTGTTCCTCCTGTAGACACCACATATTACACACGCACGTGAATGCAACACTGTGGCGATGCGACAGAGGTTGGAGCTTGGATTCCAATGTTGGACCTATTAGCTTAGAAATTATTTAGTGTGCACTTTTC
>OY744540.1:31184466-31194466 GCA_963556195.1 Sepiola atlantica | reverse complement strand
ATTGCTAATGAAACATCAGTATTCAACAAGATGTGCACGGCAACATAGGTTTATCAGGGGAGGCTGTACATACTATACACTCATATCACAATACATACTTTATACGATGAGTGTATATTTAGGTAAACAAAAGTTTCAGTCTCATATACATAATATGATTGGAGGCATAGAAAGAAAGACTGAATACGCATGCATCCTTTTTTAATTTTTTTTAATACTTTTGTATAATTTGATTACTTCTTTTTCAACGCTTTTTGGTGTCATTTAATGGCTACTTCACTCATTTCTGTACATATATTTTATGCTACAAGTTCTTAATAACTTAGGAAAAGGTTTACATTCACTTCTTCTGTCTCCATATATTGGACAAATAAATAGTCTACACACAATATAGTCTACTAGACCCTTACACATACTTCTAGAATAGACATGGGCGAAAATGTAAATGAGAGGCCACTGCAGACTATAAACGCTCCAAATTGGCGTCTTTACCCCTAAAGTGAAACATCCAGTGTCCTCGATCTCGTTACGGCATGATCCTTACACGGCACTAAACTAGACAAAATTAACATGTATTTGTTATTCTTGTGCTTTGCTAAACTATTAGAGGATTCTTCAGATGTATATTTTAATATCTTTATTACTATAAAGTAAAAGCACAAACTATTTTCTTTAATACATTTAAGAACCACCTGAATAACACCTGCCTTACGACTAGTGAGTCACGTTGTCACCACGTGTGCTTAGAGTATCTCCATTTCATACGACTCACAAACTATAAAAATAATGTAAGAATAAGCTTTGAAAGTAATAACAATTATTCTTTTTTTTCTTCAATTTCACAGAATTTTTCTTATGTTTATATGCATATAATCTGCAACTTTTGTTCATGTTGTTATAAATATGTCCGTCTATTATTTTCATATCACACTTTAAAAAATAGTAAATAATATCGGAACTGTTATTTGCTATTTGTCGAGCATTTTGTCGTTAATTTTGTTTGTTTTGATGAAATATTTTTGAATCATTAGGTTGCATTTGAAGTTTTCCTTCCTTGACGCCCAATCATAATGCTAAGTCTTGTCTTTTTATTCATCTTGAAATGATGTTCTTCGAAACTATATGTGAACAGTTAGAATGCAAAACGCGATAAAAATTACGAAGCTATCACCACACAAAGTTGTGTATGTCACCACTTGAGCACACCCCAGTATCGTGTTTTAGATAATATCATTCTGAACTTATTACTGTTTGCTGTCATGTAAAATAAGCTTTTTGTCGAATTCTCAATTTAATTTGTGCATTTATTGTGCATTTATTGTTTAATATATCAATTAAAACAAATTGAATTTATCGTATTTTGTATTCAGAATCTTCATTTTCTCAACATTATTTTAAACAATGACCGTATAATTAGATTATTTATAATAAAGACAGTATAATTACACTACACAATTATTTTTCTTCCCACGTTTTACTAAAATCAAACGGAACTTCCAATAATAGCTGTCAATCTGTGGAACACGATATCACGGGGCAGTTTCTATGATGAATACTATATGGTCGTTAGAAAGTCTACTGACAACGAATATGTGACGAACCCGTGGATTTAGTATTCAAATTCTGCCTATTCAACTCAGCGTATTGAATCCCCTCATAGTAGTGTTCAGCGTTTAACTGACAATAGCATTCTCATTTATCCTCGAGTGACTCGTATGCCTTTGTAAGGTGTAACCCATAACATTTCGACATTTCCATTAATATTTCCAATCCTCTCATAGTATTGTTAATCATCCCACTGACAATCTCATCACCACTTATCCTTTAGTCGCTTCCTATTGTAATTGATTACATAACAACAAAGCGAAAAAAATCGTTCATATCATTATTGTCTACCAGCTATTTGTTTATATCTAAATATTTGTTTACAATGATCATAATACTAGAAAATAAAATAAAAGTCTTCTTTGTGTCCGTTTACTCGGAAAAATTAGCGATGCAAATGCTATTCTCTATGCAAGCGTACCATACGTACCCACGAAAGCAGAGATACAAATCTAATAAATGTCATCCTAATCATATACATAACATATCGATGAAAATGATTTCTTCATCTTAAGCGTGACCGAATCGACCGATCGACCGTGTATATTATAGAAACACGTGAATCTATTAAAAAAATATACTAAAAACTTTAGCAGGTGAGATTTGGATTTTAACATGAGCGTAACAGATGGACGACCACCCCTTTTAACCCTTTAGCGTTCTAGACTGATTAAGCACTGACAGCTTCTCTACTAAAGAATGGACGCATCTAAAAATTGTACATTGAAACTTAAGCCCAACAAAGGTGTCATTGTAATCTAGATTGTGACAAGCCGACTTGAATGATTATTCAAATGTAAGCGTTCCAGAAGGACGAACAGCGCATATTATAGAGATCCGAAAGTTATACAGAATGTTATTACAAAGATAAGTGTAACAGACTGAGAATTCTATTTCATATATACGCATGACAGACATGCCGACAACGCATCTATAAGTTCATGAAATTGAAATGTAAACATTACATTTTACAATGTAACTGATTGACTAACTTGTTGAGGATGAAAGAGAGTGAGTATAGTTTAGAGAGACATGATCGCATCAAGAATACGGGGGTGTAGACAGTATTATATAAGATATTTCCTTTGTAACCGTGTTGTCTCCCTAGAATTTATTCAGCCATACTTTAGAGGATGCACCCTCATTCGTGAGACTCTGAAAGGCTCGTTATCCTACAATTCGAGATGTAGAACAAGATCTTAGCCTTTTTTGGCGGGGCCTCCGGGGTCGTTTGCAGTTTGTCAGTTCGATTGCTTACATTAGAAAGCATTGCTAAATATGACGCAATATACTTTAGGTACTTTTTCTGGTAGCAGTCGCGTCGACATCAAAAACGCAAACAGCATAAACTAAGTGATATAGTTCTCTATCTCCCTCTTCGGAACATCTTACTTTCATAATAATTCAGATGATAATGTATTCTGTCTTTGCCACTTATGTCTGGGTTCTTCTATTGAATATTGCATGGCGTGCAAAAGTTCATCTGCCGTAAGTGTTTGACGATCAGTTACTTTCGATAGCACAACCCACGAAATGACGACTTCGTGTACGGAATGATACACTAGAAGAGATTGTCTCTTAAAATGTAAAAGCATGGATATAAAATATTCGCAACATGATAATTGTAATACTGGTGAGTATTTCATTAAATTTAGACATTTAGTTATACAAATTTAAATGATTTATAAAGTCATGTCAATCGTAATTTTTGGATGATTTTTCATGATCATTTAATTGTTGTATCTATACTTTTTGTATCGCGGAAAGCTAGTGGGAGTTCATGAATAAATACGACCGCATTAATGCACTCCAAGTATATCGGACGGACTAGTCGTATCAAGCATTCATAACAACTCATCTTTATCATTATTTTAAATATATATTTTTTTCGCCCTACGTGATCTTCATCAACCAATCAGAATGTTACTGTTTCAGAAAATCTCATGTACATTTTGAAACAAAGTTGAATTATATTTTTTGAGAAAATATCGTAACTAAAATCTATAATTGTAGTATGATTGAGAATGTTCTGTGTATATGTGCATTCATATTTTACAAAAGAGCTGAACAGACTTTCACGAGGGTTCGTATAAAGTATCCTCGCGGCCTTAGTGATACAATATAGTGTACAATGTATACGTTATTTCTGTAACTTTGATTTATACTTATTATATAAAAAGCAGTAAACAAAGCAGCCATCAACTCTTCAGCTTTTGGGAATAAGAACAGCACATTTGGAAGAAAGTATTATTAGCCAAACAAGCCTATGATAGAGGAGTGACATCCATGCTACTACTACTACAACTACTACTACTACTACTACTTGTAATACTATAAAGGCAGAATGTGAAAATGGAAATTGCTGATTACGTGACAAATAGATAGAGTGCGAAACGTAATTATTTGTGTCTACCTTGTGTACGAGCAAAGAGAGGAAAGAGGGTAAATATTAATGAAACTCGATTTTCGTATTTGTATACACCATTTAGATTATGATGTCAAGAAATATTCAATTAACGAGTAGTGAATAAAAATAGTACTTCAATCTGTGATAATCGAAGATAACACGTAAAGTTTTAATACTTCTATAAACACAGCTGCTGTCTCAATATGGTTATAACCATCAGACACAAGAGATGCATTAAAAGTTGTGAGTTTCAGTAATTTATTTTGATATTTAATTTCAAATATTAAATTATATTGTTAGAAAACTCAACTTTTCCAACAGGTAAATTAGAATGTTCTCCATGCGCTTTTAAACGAATACGTGGAAAATGATATTATATAATGATTAAACTATTATCCGTCTAATAAATATTGCAGGTGATAAATGTAGATTTTGAAATTTAGTAGATTATGTTTTGACAAAGAACTCCTATCATTTAGATCTTTTCATGAATTATATTAACTTTCAACATTATCTGATACATCTAATTCGTTGCCTGTAATCTATCAATAAGAGTGTAATTAGCATAGTATAGAAAGTAATTCTGTATACCGTTTTTTAATTGTGTTCTGAGTCTCAAAATATCATTTCATTCACCGAAATAATATCCGTGCAGATAAACTATAATTGATTTTATATATTCATTTTGGTTGCAGAAAATAAAATGGCCGTCACTTCATATATATATATATATATATATATATATATATATATATATATATATATATATATATATATATATATATATATACATGAACATATGAAGAGTTCGAATGCAAGGTTTCATGAACGCTATTTTCATAATTACGGAGATATCACGAAAAATGTTTCATCTAAACACTTTGCAACAGCCCAAAACGATGTTTTACATCATATGATAAAAGCACAGTGGTTTTAAATTTCCAATTAAAAGTAAGTTGTAGTTAGAAATCTAGATTATTTTTAGAAAATTGTCCCAGACAAGGCATAAAACCACTTGATGTAAGGATCTAATAAAGACGAAAGATGATTATCTCAAAGACAGGAAATGGTGTGTTGCCTTAGTCTTGAAAATACCAACAGTATAAGTAGGAGGAAAACAGTCAGAAGGAAGAGAGTTAAACAAGGTTTAATATATTCGTCATTTTATTGTTTAATGTCTTAATTTAAACAAGTTGGATGTATCGCGTTCTCAATTCAGGCCTCTTATATATATATATATATATATATATATATATATATATATATATATATATATATATATATATATATAGTACATGTATTGTATTACTTTCTGTATATGTAAATCTGTTGAAACTCAAGTGTTTATAAAAAGTGCTCAATAACAAGTAGATCTGTTCATAAGTATAATTGTTTATTTATACAAACATTATTGGTTACATATGTGCATACATGTTTCGGTTGTACTCTTCACAGAGAGTCAACCTCTTCAGACCGAATACTTCTCTGAAATCTTTGGTCTGAAGAGGTTGACTCTCTGTGAATAGTACAATCGAAACATGTACGCACATATATATAAATAAAAAGGTATACTTATATATATATATATATATATATATATATATATATATATATATATATATATATATATATATATATATATATCGTCTTTCCAAGGAGGAAAGTTTAGACATTAAGTCAGTTAAAGATGTAGGTGATCTAGCCCTTACATTCTGAAGACGCACTCCGAAAAGACAAAAAAAAAATTAGCCAAGAACGGGCTCGTCGGCATTACTCAGTAAGCATCATTAATGCGACATGCAATATAGTAATGAGCGAACCTAACCATACCACATTCAGAACAAACGGTCGGCATTTTGTGCAAGTCACACATCAATCTCAAAAAGTTCCAATGTGTTCAACTCTCGCGAGGAAAGTTGGTTATTTTTTTTGTTTTACGATATGTCAACGTTCATTCGATAATTCTGTCGAAACCGAACAGATTGTTATGTACATTATTGTTTGCTGCATTGATTTGTTTTGGATGCGTATATTTTGTAAAAAAATGATTTGTAAAAGATATTTTTTTTTATTAAGGACATAAATCGGCCTTGACAGGTACTTCCACTTCTTGTTGGGATCGATCTGAAAGTAGTGATAACTAAGGGGTGACTTCCAGAAGCTAATGATTGCACGCAGTTTTTTATTCATGCAAAGGAGTCATTTGTCAGATCCCTTGCGTACATAATAGAGTTACGAAATAGGGTAGGCATGAAAACATACTAAATATTGCAGTCCTACTTGGGACGGACTATGGGATGCAAATGTCTACAAAAGCATGCACGGTTTCAGCATAATACTACTCAATGATTATTAACGTGCCGTCAAACCCAACAATAAGAGTAACATTATTGTTTTGATAATTAACGATAATTCGTTAAAACAGAACAATATTATTTATACATATTATATTTTCGATTATGTACCAGCTGGTTTTTGGTGAGAGAAATATCAATATTATTTAATGATTTCTATTAATTACTTTACTACTATTTATTTATCTGGTTTCATTTATTATTAATTGCAAAGTAATCACAATATTTCATATACTAATTTTACATTATGTAATGATGTTTTAAACTTACGCCGTACGAATATTGAAAGGAAAGCGTCTCATTGATGAAACACTCGAACCCACCATTAAATATGACTCTATTAATAAATGAAATCAAGTGTTTTTAAATATTCAAATGCTTTGAATTAACTTGGATACGTATCACGCCCCACTTAAAAACTATTCCAACCATTACAATATATTGGCATATTGAATCTCCCACCTAATATATCTCATTTCCTCTGACTCTCTCATATTTGACATATATATATATATATATATATATATATATATATATATATATATATATATATATATATATATATATATATATATATTGTTTTCGTCAAATTGGCATACCGCCCACGTATTAGTAAACGTTTCCGTCTTGTAATATTTTTCTATACGTCTACATGGAAGTATCATTAATAATTGTAAGTGGTTTCGTTCAACTTCAAGTTATATTGAGTTCCCCTCTCAATAATGAACACATTCTGGTAATATCTACTCAGAGCTGTTCATCAACCCCAGCTTGTCTGATAGTATATTTTAAGCTAGGAACTAAAATGTGTATATTGTTACATAGAGAATGTAGTTCGAACGTACGTCATCGCAGCATACAGAAAAGCGACAAGACTTACTGATAGTTATTGTAGATATCGTTGTTGTTTTTGTACGTGTTGCGAAATATCGATGACCTAAAATACACGTCTCTCAATTAACATATTCGCTCTGGATGCGCTATACATTTGTAGTATGGTGTATCCAGACCGATAACTTAATTGAGAGACGTGTATTATAGGTGATCGGGAAGAGGTGAAGTCACGTGCATCGGATGGAAACGATATCCACGAGCTATTCCGGCAGTTAAGGTGAAAAACATCAACACTCATTTTTGGAACAATGCCAGAGATGTCTTGAATTTTTTTTTCAATCCTGCCTCTTCCGCCACCAGGTTATTGCAATTTTACTTTTATACCAAGAGCTCCACTTCCATTATACGACTGTTTACGTTTTCTTTAATACACATCGATCAATCGAAGTATTCGGGTCGTATACTTTACATAAATAAAACAAAAGCAAGTGCAAGATAGTTCAACCGTCGCCAGCATGTAGTCTTACGTTTTTATGTGGATATGTGTACAGCTGTTGGACGTACATTGACGTATTTCTTGTTTCCTCTAATACATGTTTCTAACTTTAACTTTTCAGTTTGGATAAACAGCGCAATAACAAATAAAAACAGAAAGGAATGCCACAAAGTGTGTATCAACACGAACGAACATGTACTACAGTACAAACTAGAGGTAACATTAATGCCTAGGAATATTGTGGCATGAGTATAGAAAATATACTACATACTTCTCCGAAAAAAAGTAGTAGTTCCTGTTTGGTAGAACACTTTCATAACAACAGAAAATATAGTAGATTATCAACCACCAGAAAGGAGAGAGTATGACAACGAAAGAGATACTACACTATCCATCCCCGAGGAAAAGAGTATACAGTTCCTCAGAGGAATGTATCATCACGAACGAATATATATTACTATACCAGCCTAAATCGAGCATTTAATGATTATAATAATATGGTTTTAGATTCATATATATATATATATATATATATATATATATATATATATATATATATATACAGTGTTCCAATATGTATAAAAGTATACTATAAATTCGGCTTAAACGAGACAGATACAACAGCTCTTTTATTGATACATTTTTGCTAATAATAACAATGGCGGTTTCTACTAAAACCTCTAAAAACCGCAACCGACCCCAACGACATTTACGAAATAAAGATTTGCCCGTGGTACCTGGTGAAGTTGGAATTTAACATGCGCATCCCACTTACATATTGTTAGAGGTCAAACATACTCAAAATATTATGATAGAGCAACCATGTGTTTTTTTGTAATCTGTATATCGTTTTCAACCATTGTATTTTACAGCCTACCTACACGCATCCGGTAAATGTTTGTTCGAAAATGGAATCTTATTCAATTCAGAGTAGAAGCAAATAGATCAGAAGATCGTAGAAAGACAGTTCCGTTCACGTATTCTCAGGCTGTTATTAGGTAAAAGAAAACGATTCTACAGATTTTTATCGATGTCATATAACTCAATGTTTTAATGGTGTGTGAATATATCTATCGAATCCTTTTTGTAAACTGTTGGAAAATGTGCAACATCTATGACGAATAAGTTTTATTTGTGGATAATATACAGACCTTTTCTAAGGAAGCACTGCCGTGTTCTATTATTGCAATCTATAAAACAACGAAAAACATAGTAGCCACTACTGTAAAACTATCGTCGAAAATTAGGGAACAAAATATGCTGTGACAGTGTTCGAACAAATATATATATATATATATATATATATATATATATATATATATATATATATATATATATATATATATATAATGTAACGTCTCAATGGCTGAACATGAAAAATAATTTTTTAAAAACAAATAGAAAACTTAAAAAATAGCATAGTCAAAAAAAATAATACTATTTTAATATGAATATCAATGATGTCACTCGTCTATGTGGTAGGGCAGGAAAAACCCAGCAGAGTTCTGGATAAATTAAGAAATCCGAGATATCGAAGGATTAAGAGCGTAATTATTTATTTAAAAATTACAGAAATTAAATGTAATATCAGTACAGTCGGTTTCAAAGCGGGAAGGTGATCCCGATTATCGGTTGACCGAATAAGTTCCACCATTTCTAAAATGATTATAAGCTGACGATAATAGGGATTAACCTCCCGCTTTGAAACCGACGGTACTGATGTTACATTGAATTTCTGTATTTTATAAATATATATATATATATATATATATATATATATATATATATATATTTATATAATCCAATTACAACATTCACAGGATAGTAATCCAAAGAATATGAACCGAGTTTGTAAACAAGTGCTCAATATCAAATACAGCGTTTATAGATAATTATTTTTGTTTACACAGACATGTACAAAATCTGCGACGCTGGCATGTCGATGTTATCGATCAACAGCTATTATACACTGAGATCTCGTTCTTAACTTTAGATCATATTTGGAAGATCGGATTTTAACTCTGTTTATAAAAGCTGTTGATCGATAACATCGACATGCCAGTGTCGCGGATTTTTTACACGTCTCTGTAAATAAAAATAATCATATATATATATATATATATATATATATATATATATATATATATATATTATGAAATCTTAGAATGCAGACTAAACGTTAATGGGCATATAGCAATTTCGGTTTACTGAATTTCATGTTTCCAGATACATACCTCCATATATATATATATATATATAGTTGATATATATATAAATATACATACTATATATATACATAGATAA
>OY744540.1:31176966-31181966 GCA_963556195.1 Sepiola atlantica | reverse complement strand
GTTTAACTTTTATTTTGTGGAAGTTATTCAAATTCAAGTTATTCAAATTTAAAGATAGGACCCTTATTTTGGCCCACCCTGTATAAAATAATAAAAGGACGAATATATAAAATGTAAACTTCGCCATCAATCTTTGTCTATTTGAAAGCAAACATAAATTATGGCAATATCATATCATGTAAAACATAATTCAGGGGTTAAAGTGCAACACTATTTGCTGTGATGAATCATAAATTATTAAATGGCGTGTATCGATGTTTGCATTCAAACGCTTCAATTCTACCTCTAAACGTATGCTGGTTTTACTAATTCTATTTGCATTGTTAATAATATCGTGGAGTCTCTATTTACGTCGTATATTTGGAGTTCAGCAAACACGTCGTTTTAGTGTATTTTACAAACGAAACGAATTAAAGAATTACAATGTTCATAGGGCAATCAGTAGTGGAGGTTCGGGTACTCAGCAGTCTACTTATTTCTGGGCAAAGCCGAGTATGCTTGCTAGATATTCATGTTTTTTTAGAGAAAGAAAAAAAAGAGCATATTTGGCAAAGTGCGAAATGATGTACTCATTTTTCTTTTCCGGCTTCGATATAAAATCTGTTTGCAATGAATGTTTGAAGCGATTCGATTAAATATCTTTTTTGAGAGAGAAACCTTTTAATAGTGACAGGAAATTATTCGATTTGCTGCGCTTCTATAGTTTGGGGATGTTTTTTTAAATTGTTGTTTGTAGGTTTTATCATTTCATACATTACGAGTTAAGTTGTGGTTCAGTCGCAAATTCAGTAATATGGGCGCATCACATATTTACCCATATATTTTCTTAGAAACTTCAATGTAGACATAGACGAAACGAGAGCGATGACAAACTATTCTTGGTGATGAAGTTAAAATGTCTATTACACAAACAGAAAACCATGTTTGATTATTTAATTTATCTCATAGAAAAATAAACAGTAAGCAAGAGAAATGGCTAGGACGAAGTATGGCGAGAATAAGAAAACTAGAGAATGAAAAGGGAGACACTTATGCATATAAGCAAGCGGTTAATGACATTTACAGCAGCCTCTTCTTAAAATCACACCGTCTTTCAACGTGAGACCGTTACACCGTTGCAGCGTGATAGTGTTAAAGCAATGCCGTATGAAACTCAGGTTCATGGCAGATGCACTTATTACGTATAGGTATGCCACCAAGTGGTATTAGAAGCGAATATTAGTAAACAGTGAGCAATCCAGGAAGAGCCTACATAATGGTATCGTGTCCTTTAGTTGCCTGTGCCTTTGTGTCTGTACCCAGTAAATACGTGTGTGTTTTTAGAGTGAGGATAACAAATATTGTGTCTAACTTTGTCTTCGTTGGGATGAAAATAAATAGGAACACTGTTGCTTCTGCGCATGTCCAACCAATTTTCTTTCTGTGAGTTCTGCGGAAATCTTCCCTGACTTCGTAGGCAAACACTGGGCTTTGCTGCACTCAGAACGCCTATATGCCTACCTCACACTCATTAGGCACGATCCTCATTGGATCAACAACATTAGAAATCTAGTCAGAAAAATCTGACTAAAGTTTTACTAGCGTTTCTACAGAAAGCAACAATTGTTTTTTTTCCAAGTGACTATTCGTTGTTTTTTATCATTTGTTTTACCACATTAAACATATTTTCGAATAATGTCATCTGTGTTATGTCTGAACTCGATACATATCTTTGTTGCTTCAACTAGTGATTCATTATACGGATATAGTGTTATGTCATTATCATCAGAATGGTTTCTGTCCATGCTACATAAAACAGTCTATCATGTCAACTACCCCCAAACCGTTCTGTCGTTCACTACATTGTTTACTTGAGTTATTGTTCTCTAAATTAATAAACATATTTTTACGCCATATTCTAGGTAGTTTTCTCTTTTTTAACATCCTTTGATTTTTTTCTGAGATCGTAAATTACTAAAACCATCCATTTAATAACAAAATATATAGGCACTAGTTTCGTCTTTAATGAAATATGATGTTTTTCTTATTTGATTGGTTAACGTGGCTCCATACATTGCTCTCATGTTATTTTGAAAGACAGTGGGCGTTACTATAGCTTGCACTGCCAATTTTACACATTGATTACTGCATAGTGCTACTCGTAGTGTATAGGTGGTTACTATCTCAGTATTCATCCGATATGTTCTGCGGTTTAAAGTGGGAACAAGCTTGTATTTGTGGAAAGGTTCCCATCCTAGACCTATATAGCATATATAAAATATGTAGAAAAGTACTTGTCATAGCGAGTTACATTTATATCCCAATCATTTAGTGTCTTGATATCTGGTTCGTTTCGGCGTTCTACTGATTTTGTCTGTAGTCAAGCATTTGCTTTGGATCAGTTCATTCCCAAACCTATTCTAGATGCTTTTAAACTTAGCAGATTCCGGAATTCTTAGAGGTTCTTCCCCAATTAACGAATAACCGTAATATCACCAATATAACTGATAACTAATCAATCATAAATCAATCATAAATAACAATTACCTTTCAGTTACTCGTTCAATACCATTTTAAATAAATGCAAACAAGAACAGTTTACAATACCTTTCTTAACTTCTATTAATCTTATTACATTTCTGCTGGAATTGCAAGAGAAGCAGCTAGATAGACGATGAATTAGATTGGGCAAATAAATAAAACGCAAACATGACAAGTGAAACAGAAACCCGGAAATTCTACTGAACGCCAGAACACACAACGAGATTAGCACGAGCAACATAAAAGTAAATATAGACCAACACCAGTGAGATTAGTACATGTAAACAAACCAGTAAACCACATCATAGGTGAATGCAGCAAACTATACGAAAAGGATACAAAGACAGACAAGATTGTGTTGTGAATTTGAACAATCAGAATGATACTACCATAATATATTTGAAAATATAAGACATCACATCTTATTGATAATGAAAATAAATACAGAAAAAGCACATTCAAACAAGAACACCGGGCGTGATAATAGTATAGAAGAAGTAGATATATGCCACAAAGTTTATGTTGACATTTCAGCAATTCACATTAGTAAACAAAATAGGGCAGGAAATAAGAATATACATAGAGCGTGCGAAAGAACCGACGGGAATACAGGGCATGAAGAAGATCCAACCAATACCAATGATAGGAAGACCACGTTGCACAGTTTAGATAATCTTGGAAAGAAAACTATTAAAAATTCGAAATATAGGGATAATCCTCGCATGACACTCATGCAAATAGCAGAAATATTAAGATTAACCTTTGAGTGCGGAAACCAAGTCATATAACTAGACACACTTAAACAGGAAAACACTGCTAAACCAGAACTAAAACATAGAAATAACATAAGATGAAACTAAGAAACTGAAGTTACTAAACACATAATAACACCCGAAAGCACTACAAAAAAACACGGTCGCACTAGCATCAGTCCATGTCATAGAAAATAATCTTGAACATTCAAAAAAGATGGAAAGAAATCCTGCATGTTAGGAATAGTTTCGACGAACGAGAGGTCCATCATGCACATCGGACAATCCTGAAGCATCACCATCATAACACTTTTCATTATCATCATCATCATTACCATTATCATTATCATCATCATAACATCGATACAGTGTCATTGGGAGCTCATAGTAAATATATTTACTGCAAGTTCACGGACGGTACTTTTTTCCTGAGTAAACTTTATCTCACTCAGATTCTAGAGAGAAAAAAAGACGTTTTTTATCGAGAAATATATTGTAAATGGATGTTGTTAGAAAGCAAAAATCATTTGCAACAATGCGGAGAGTGCTGAGACCTTGGGGAGGCTTATTGCTAACTAAATCCCAGAGAAAGGGCAATGGTAAAGTAAATAGTAATCAAAAGAGAATAAAAATACTGCTACTACTACTACTATTATTATTATTATTATTATTATTATTATTATTATTATTATTATTATCTGTCCCCATTAAGAGTTATCACACAGGTCATTGTCAGTTATTGCTCACCTACAACTACTGGTTGTGTTCCCTAGAATCTGCGTGACAACAAGCCTCCCCAGATTTCCAGTATTCTCCACCTCTTTTCGATAAATACCGCAAATAACATTGCGGTATCGCAGCAACCGTTTTGCATTAGCTTTCTGCTTGTAAGGACCATTTACCTTCCCTGGGATTTAGGTAGCAATAAGCCTCCCCAAGGTCTCAGCACTCTCCGCACTCTTCCAGTGGAAGTATGATTTGTGGCGTCCCTCCTGAGTCTTCTCACATTCCTTGACAATCTACGACTATTTTGCATGGTGTCAGCTTAGGCCTGCACCATATTTTCATTTGCTGCGAGGGTGATTTTCTGATGTGTCTTGCAGTTTCGTTTTAATTGGTTCATGCGGTGGTGTTATTTCTGTTGTTTTGTTCTCGTCTTTTTGTAAGTTCCATGTGACTGGTTACTATTCGTAGCTTTTGCGGGTTGGTTTCCGCATTCTTGGATTTTCCTTTATATTGCAGCTATTTTGATAAATGTCGTCCATTGTATGGTCCCAGTGATCTCTTTGATTCCAATTATTCGCAGTCTTTTTTCCCCAGTGTGTTATAACTGTTTTTTTGTCCTCCTATGATTATTGGTATTATATTGATTTCTACATGCTCCATATTCCTTTCAGTTCCTTAAGTTTGCTTCGTTTTTCGTCTCTTTCGTCTTCACTCTGTAGGTTGCTGGTACATCGAAATCAACGATTTTGAAAGATTTTACCTTTTTGTTGATTATTATAAAATCCGGGTATTCTTACTTGTATGAATTTATCTTTTTGGTGAATCCATATCTTAAAGGTTTTGTGATTTTCGTTTTCCGGAACTGTTTCTGATTTATGTTTGTGCCATTTATCATCGCATTCGATTTTCAATCGTTTGCGCAGTCTCCCGTTTTGTGCTTTCCCCACGCAGTCATACCTGCTCTTGTATTCTTTTTAGACTAGTTTGCTGCATTCACTTATT
>OY744540.1:31161966-31171966 GCA_963556195.1 Sepiola atlantica | reverse complement strand
TTATTATGCATTGGTTATTATGGTAAAAGTTGTTGATAATTCAAGTACTTTATATATTCAAATAGGTTTTCATGTCGTTTGGTTTGGTTGATTTGTAGGGGCAAAATGTTTGTTTTTTATCTTTGCAAAACATGATTATGTTTCGCAAAGAGAAGGGAAAAACAGTAACATATGTGTGTGTGCATTTTAAGTACGGAAGCCGGAATCATCAGAACACCTGATCTGGTAGCACAAGGCAGCGATAATGAAATCTGTCCATAAAGAAATACGTTTTGTAAGCCAGCATTTTAATGTCCTCATGAATAAGTTCACATTTCTTTGAGTATATCGTTATTTCCTTCTCCTGAGAACAGAAATCAAGTGAATAAGAATATATCTCGATCTTTATAAATTTCGACAATGTTTATCTATTTATATATGTGTATGTACAGGATTTCCTCTTAAACGAATTACCGTACAATTATGAATCTAAAAATACAGCAGCTCAACGTAAGTACAAATGGGGCCTCATACACCACGTGTACTCTACTTGAAACTAAACAATCAAAATAAATATATTTAATTAATTTAGTTCGATCCAAAGAGTGTACGCACTTGAATGAATCCCTTAAAGACAATTCAGACAGCTCCGAGGTATGTGAAATGTTAACAATGTGTATAAGACATTCACGAATATATATCACCGAACATTAAGTTGGTAAGAATATTTTATAAGGGTATTTACGGAGCATAATATTTGCATTACCTCTTATTGAGAAATTACAATTGGTCAGTTTTTTTTTAAAATTGGGTCTATTATACTTAAACCACAATAAAAACACAATCCCCGAATTTTAATTCATTATTACGACGCCTAAAACTTTAGCCTTAAATTCAAGACATTTAATTAAAATTAGTAAAAGTATTCTACACATCAGGTTTAGTATAATTATATCGTGATCTTGATTTGTGTAAGGCAACATGACGGTTATGTAAAGCTCTTCTGTCCGGGCAATTAATTTTACACGTTCTGAATTAAATATTCTAATATCATGTATATATATATATATATATATATATATATATATATATATATATATATATATATATATTAATATATATATATATATTAATATATATATATGTATATATATATTAATATATATATATATATATTAATACATATATATATTAATATATATATATATATATATTAATATATATATATATATATATATATTAATATATATATATTTATATATATATATTAATATGTATATATATATACATATATATTAATATATATATATTAATATATTTATATTAATATATATATTAATATATATATATATATATATTAATATATATATATATATTAATATATATATATATATATATATATATATATATATATATATATATATATATATAAATATGACTCAATAGCGTGCTTGCTATGTTGCGAAAATTACTAAGACAATTACAAAACGCTAACATGGCGTGGTATTTGACCAGGCTTTATATATATATATATATATATATATATATATATATATATATATATATATATATATATATATATATGATGTAGGTTTAGATAAATAAATTAGCATATAATCTATATCAGTTACAAGAATGAAAACGCAAAAACATATAGCGTACGATCGTTTCTTAAACGTTTTCAAATGTTTTATTTTGCATATTTCTTTTGATGATTTCTAAAAGTGTCTTCTTCAGTGTCCTTCATAACATAACTAATTGAGGGCAAGCAAAAAAATCACAATTTTTAAGGATTAAAAATACATATATTCAGTTGTTTAAGAAAAATAGAACTCATTATATAATTTTATAATAGCAATGATTATAATTAGAATAAAAGCAATATTTATTGTTTTTATATAAAATAAATAAAGTACGTATTAATAATAATAAATCACAATCAAAATCAAAAAATTTATAAAATAATAAATATCACAATAATAATAAAAATAACAATAAGAACAAATAAAATAATGTGCAAATAAAAATGATGAAATATTCAAATGTTTTAAGAAAAAGAAAATATATAATTGATTATAAGAAATTGAATCAAGTAATGAAGTAAGTATAGTTGTAATAATCTATAAGGAACATAATAATAAGATTATGATAATTTTAATAATTGATTTAATATCATGCTATTTATTATATAATATATTATAACATTAAGTCGATGTTACCCTGTAAATTCAGTAACTGTAGGAGTATAAACATAGTCACAATATGTAATATCAATATGGGCACGCTTCTTGTCAATAACTGAGGCGTGTTTCCGTAAATAATCAGTAAGTTTTATTCGATTTAAACATTTCCTACATTCATTCCGACCTACCTGACTTTCCCATAGCAGTCATACTAAGACCAAGTCTGAGTAACGTTTACTCATACACAAAAAAACTTATTATCACTCCCACTTATGTCATCAGGTCTTATCCTTCATTACATACATTTACTATCTTAGACCGTCATTGTTTCATTTTTTTTTATTCCATGTTATAATATTTTACATGTCATGACTTCCCACAGAAAATATGGGTCACCCCATTAGTTATTGTTTCTTTTTGTAACGCCCTTTAATTAGATGTTAACACACCTATTACGAAATAACGGAATATAATTGCCGAACGATTAAAAAGGTATGTTATTCATCAATATAATTAAAAAACGAAAATAAAGCACATCCATTTTGTTTAATAGTATCAGTTCATATTTATATGTGAATATTTTAATAAAATCCGACGAATACTGACATATTACTGGTACATGTGTTATACACTACACCGCTCTGCGTGACTATTCCGATTGTATAATTCACATTCTGATATTCCAAATTACATTCTCAAAAACAGATCAACTCAGTCAAAATAACGTCGCTTAAAGTAATTTTTTCATTTATAATAGTTTATTACGTTCTGAGAGGCTTATACGATTTATTTTCATCAGTAAACTAATGCTTTCGTGTATTTATTAATAAGAAAATTCCGATATACACTCCAATTTATAGGCGTTCCTTTTAAATTCATGTTCACACGTTACGCAACGCTTTACAAATATCATTCAATTAATATTTTAGTTTCGTCAATAAAAAATTTAAAAACCTCTGATATAAACTACTCAACATGTACATATACACATAAAAATATATTAAAACACAAAAAATGCCTCAGTATTAAATGATAAATAAAGACACAAAATAAACATAAGTTCTGCGTTTCACTTCAAGATGTCAGACTTCTTAATACTGTAAATGAAATTGTATTTTCCAACAAACACAATTACATGGATTATTTTCAATATTTCTGAAAATTACCGTATTTATTGCAATATAACGTATCAACGAATGATCACTCAAGTTGGGGACGCGAGGATTGTGGGGGTGGCATTATTATGTTTCTCCCATCAGAATTACTTTTTTCTGTTTTAAATATACATGAGGAGGAGAACGGTATTTCTTGACTACCATATACGGCGTAGTTTTCCCTCTAAAATAATTAAAATTCTTATTTTTGGGGGTGATTACATGTAAACAGTCTGAAAATTATCTTCAAAGAAGGAAATAATAATCCCCCACTGATGGAAGTCATTTAAGTATTTAAGGTTTTTAAATGCCTGTATTTTGACGATATTTAATATACGTGAGTTTATTCTGTTGAGCATTTATACTTCAGTTAAGTCATATATATATGGGTGTGTGTATGTGTGTTTGAGAAAGATTTGTAAATCTTAAGACCTCTCTCAGTGTGATTATTGTGTGTGAAGGGGGTAAGCTTTTAAAATACATCTTTGTAGTAGTTGTTTGTCTCGATGAGACGGTCATATTTTTTCAACCGTGTGAAAGGTGCAAGCTGAAGTAAGAATTGCATGAAGAGATGTTAGTTAATGACGCATCGAGTTGAGAGGCTCAAGCAAGGCGTAACTAATGAAATATTAAGAGGTATAGTTAAACAAACTGGTGCGTGTCTCTTTATTCTTACACCTAGCTTACCCATGACCACGATTAAGATTAATGGTGTAATATTCTGTCGGTTTTAATTTATTTAAATTAACTGCAACAGAAAAAAAATTAATTGTAAGGGCAACATGTTTAGGTGAGATAGCCGCCATCATCAGACGAATCAATGCAATAAATTCCAACCTTTTTACATCGTGATAGAAGATGTTGTCACGTGGTTATATCAGAGCTCTACGCTTGACAGGGTACTGTTGAAAATTCAGGAACTGTCGGCATTAGTATCAGTCGTCCTGGCAAGCACAGACGTGTCAAGTGTGGAAGTGCAAACCAATTGAGTAAAAATGGCAATGTGTGTTCTGAGTAAAACCTTCCTCGACTTCGCATGCTCCTGGATTTAGGGGTAACAATTGCAATCCGAATAGCTGTGACCAACATCGAAGATTTCACGGAGACCAGAAAATAACGAGTCACAATCTCAGCGAGCTTTATGCAGAAGTCCAACTTGCTTAACAACAGCGGCAACAGCAACAACAGCAACATCAACATCATGTGATTAGCAGAAACCTTCCTTCTGCGCGTTTCCCTTGAAAGTTCTGGGCAAAACCTCTCAGCTATCCTTGCTGCTTTCTGTGATGAAGCTAGACGTTTTAACTCTTACAGTTTAACGAACAACTTCAACCGACGAGAAGTACGTCATAACTCTAGGCTGGTCTAAAAAAAACAACTCATCATCATCAACAGCATAATCACCATTATCATCATCATCATCATCATCAGCATCATCATCATCAAATATTCAGCTTCAAGTCATTCTAAAACTCAGAGCATTGAGACAATGTCATTTCGCGCTCACCGTGCTATACAACACTACTACATAAAAACAATTTACTATAATTACCACAAACAATAACTGTCAGAGGCAGTAGCCTCTATGCCATCGACCAACATAAGAGACGAACTTACAACGTTTGACCTCGCGAAGCTGCCTTAAAAATAAACATTACGAGCTAAGAAGACAGTAGAGCTCATGAATATTCTGAATATACGAGAAGGCGTATTGGAAAACAAACGCAACCATAAAAGGCTGAAAGAAATTGACATGGTGGCAAGTTGCCCGCTAAATGTCACGAATCGACACTATTTTGGGGTCCCTGTCTTCAGTTTGTCGGCTATTATGATTGATTGCCTTGTTTCACGTGGCTTTTAATTTTCCACTGTTTCAAGCGCGTTTCCCACTTTTGAAGAGAACGCGTGGAACTTCTGTTTATTTTAGATTGTAACGAGAAAAAATGGCAATATTATTTGATTGAAATAAATATAACATCATTAATAAGGTATATGTAGGCATTAACCGAATCACATCAACTGATATTACGATATTAAAAAATAAATAATCATTAAGAATCATGAAATATATATATATAACATATACACCTAATAAATACGTTTTATAGCGACATATCTTTACAATTTATTGCAATGTATCTATTTTCAAAACAGTTAATTATATACATATACATACATACACACACACACACACACACACATATATATATATATATATATATATATATATATATATATATATATATATATTCCATGATACATGCTAGTATACTGAAATAATATGCCCTTAATAGGGTTAAGATGAAAATTCATGTACAAAAGCAAGGAAATTCCCAAATTTGTACACTTTTATTGTCATTAATTAAGGCTATGGCTACATATCAACCAAACCATTTCATTATCACATCACTACAGTATAAATCTCTATCCATGAATGGATTAAGTGTGTAAGGTGCGCTGAAGAAAAAATCCTACCAGTAAAATGTATAGCCCTGTTGTGCTCGCATATCCTTAATGACAATAAAAGTGTAAACATTTGGGAATGTCCTTGCTTTTGTACATTTAGTGTATATGAATTTTCATCTTAACCCTATTAAATGCATATTATTTCAGTATTGTAGACTTTACTATAGGAATGCCACTACTTTTGTAAAGGCTATGCCTCAATACAATGGTCATTTTAAAGGTTTTTAAGAATTTTCTGGGAAACTAAGGTATATCGTAAACTGAAATTAAAATGCCATAAACTAGACCCTAGAACCTCTATCTCTGCCAAAATCAGCTGAATCCATCAAATAGTTGATGAGATACACGGTGGCACATACGTACGTACACACGGATAACACAAAATCATGTTTGACCTTTTTGGATCTCTGGGTTGCCTTGACTTATGATGCGTACATTTTACACACTTATAGAACCTATCAAAAAAAATGTTGTGCAAAGTGTTAACTAATTTGGTTTATTGTTTTTTGAGTTATGATTGATCAAAGAAATGAGATTTCTAGCATAGGCCGTTTTTAAAGTCTATTAAAGGATAGAGGGCTCTCGCGCCTCCCTTGATATATATATATATATATATATATATATATATATATATACATGTAGCAATGCAAACGTTTTTGCCACACATCCGCACTATATTTACATTAAACACCTTGTGCTTCTATTATATAAAGTGGCATTTCTTAATATTGTATCTACAGTAATGTGCAAACACCCACACAAGAGTTAGGTATTCCGAATTTCGATATTTATTTCTTAAACATTTTTTTATATAACTTAGTTACCCCCAAACAAGGCAAGTTGTCACTGTAGACGCATGGGGCTACTAAGCATGACGGTGAAAGTTGTGTGGGTCATCCTAAATTAGAAGCTGTGCAGCGAGATACTTGATCACATTAGTTTTAAATTTCTGCATGTCGGTACACTCAGAGCAACTGGGAGCAGGGAGTGAGCTTCAAAGGTCGGCAGCTCAAGGAAAGCAGCTATTGACGTAAAAGGCTCTCCAGTATCTGGAGAGCTCACCAGTGAATGTATACCATTCAGCTGATTGTCGGGTTTGTCGAGTCTATTTACGTAGAGGGGACAACAGAGCTGCAACTTCATCGGAGCACATTCCATTGAACTACTTGTAAAACAAGCACAACGATGCAATATTGCGGCGATGAGACAGGGTCTGGAGCTTTGTGCATAGTGAGGGACATATTAGATTAGAAATTCTCAGGGAAGCAATATTCGGTTAGGCTTTTGTTGTAGAGTTTTGAGATGACAGGGGCCAATTAAGCAGATCATTTTTGTATTACTATTATTGTATAAGATTTGGCCCACATGCTTTGAAGGTGTAAATTTATTATGATGTATCTTAAAAAATAATATTCTGCTGCGTAGTCATATACCGTTTCGTCCATAGTTAAACGTCAGTTTTAGCTTAAATACTGAGAATTTTGATTGTAGGCAAAAGGTCAATGGACTATATACAATAATATATACATATATATATATATATATATATATATATACATAAATATATATATATACACACACACACACACATATATATATATATATATATATATATATATATATATATATACATATATATATATATATATATATATATAGGCATTTTAGCTTGACGAATCTTTTATGGAGATAAAACGCGGAATCCTCTGTGAAGTTTACTACTTTAAATATATTTTCATCACTTACTATATTTATGTTTATATACATATGTTATGGTCTGAATTAATATGGATCGTATAATGCCAGTATAGGCTCGATTTCAAGGCGAGGTGTGAGTAAAGATAGACAACGCATCTATATTGATTCATATCATGTGAAGGCATCTTGTCAAGAATAACCATTGCAGAAAACTTTGTGCTTACAGAGTCCGTGAACGTGTTAGTGAATGAGGAAGGTCGCGAAGTGCAGTATTTAACACCGACTCCAAACTTCGCATAGACTTCTATGATCTCTTCTCAAAGCACTTTCTCGTGTAAGTGTTGATATAATTAATGCATATATTTGCTCTGACAAATACCAATTTAGTATAATCGGCGCCACAGGTCTTTTGTCGAATTCTTCATTTCTAAAAATGGTTATATAAAAAAATATGAAAAAGCAAAGGTAAAAGAATGTAATGAAAAAAGACTAGTTTATTTTCAGCAGACTTCTTAGATTAGGTATTTTCGGTTCTTTCATATGTTATGGTCGAGTGAGAAGATTAATGTTTCCACTGGTTTTAGTCGCGAAATAGAACCACACTGTTTGACGTTTGATTTTTAAGTGTAATTCAAGCTATAATTTATTTGAAATTGGTTATTCTAAATCTACACAGTTATTATTTGACCAAATTGATAAAAGTATTGCGCATACCATAACTAAAATCTTTAAATAAATTATTTAACTTAACTGCAACTTACCAGCATTTCATCTTAGTACAACTTACATTTTGCTTAAACTATTACCAACATTACAATTATATTTAACCGCCAGCACTTACCAACATTTCAGTTATAATAATTGATACCTTAATGGACGAATTTGCCCATTAAAGTATTCATTATTATAGCTGAAATGTTGGAAAGTGCTGGTGGTTAAATATTTTGGAGCAGGAACCGTTAGGCGAAATAAAATACGAATCTATCTTTCTTACTGCCCAACATACTGTATTCATCTGTTTTGTATTTTCCACGTTATTTTCAAAACAACGAGTCGCAAATGTTTATTTTAATAATTTACATACCGAATTTTTCCAAGCCATTTATGTACAAAACATATTTAAAAATTCTCGATTCTGCTAAATTTTCCCGGACATTTTCTTGTCACTAACCTTATATTTCGAACACTAATTATTGTCGCGCTTTTAAAAAAAAAAAAAAATATATATATATATATATATATATATATATATATATATATGTATATATATGTATATATGTATATATATTCATATATATATATATGTATATATGTATACATATATATGTGTATGTATATATATATATATATATATATATATATATGTATATATATATGTATGTATATGTATATATATATATGTACATACACACATGTATATACATTTATATATGTATATATATATATGTGTATATATATGTATATATATATATGTGTATATACATATCTATATGTGTATATATATATCCCTATTTATATATGTATATATATATATGTATATATATATATACATATGTATATATATATATATATAAATAATACTGATATAGATGTCCTGATGTATCAATATTTTAGGGAAAATTATCTCCCAAAACACATCTGTAACAATAATGTAATATATTGTAATATATTGAGTGTGTATACATGGCCACTCTGAAATATTTGACTTTTACCTTGCTAGAAGAAGATTTCTGATTTTTATTATTTTTGAAAATCATGTAACCACTGTCATAACGACCCATCAAGTCATTGGCGAATTTAAAAAAAAACTGTTGGCTTTGTGAATCACAACTGAGTGCATGTGCAGGTAGTTGATGTTTAAATTATGTCATACCATAAAATTATCATTACACTTGCAACATCTGTTGTATGGTCTGTACATGTTTATCGGACCAAAAAAGCTATACCCGCATCTCATACTGGGAGGATTTACATTATTATCACTTTGATACGAAAAAGTAGAGAAAACGAATCGACTACTATTTTTACACTTAGCAGAATAGACTATTTACTGTAAACGAGAACACATCAATGAACAATGTGTGCATTTGTAAAAACTATATAGGTTCTCTTTCCTCAGTTAAACAAACGCAGTCGGCATTCTTTCGCAGTAATTTCTGAATACACAAGTTCGGTGCTAATCAAACCAACGACAGTGCCCTATAATAAAATATAACATAAAACCATTATTTATTGTAAATATTGTGACGTAGCTTTGTGATAAAACTCTGGCAACATAATTCCATACATTAATCCCTGTCAGTAAGCCACTGGGAATACGACTCGCACATTTTATTTTCATGGATTCGTATCAAACGAATTTGGAAGATGAAATTCCTTAAAGCTAACGACCTTCAATAGTGATCCAATAAGCTAATAACACAGAATTAAATGGATTACCTTCAAAGTGAGCGGAAACAGCCTGACCCAACTTTTGATGTTCGCCTCATATTAACATAATTTGATTAATTCATATATCAT
>OY744540.1:31134466-31156966 GCA_963556195.1 Sepiola atlantica | reverse complement strand
TTCGGTCAATCCTCAATTTTCCCTGCGAGCTTAAGACTAATCTTATTATCTATTTTTCATTCTTTACCCTTTTATTTTCTTATTTCTACTTTTTATACTATTTTTATCTTTATTTTTTATCTTTACTCTTTTAATTTTTAACTCATTTTCCTAGTCCTACCCTTCATATATATTTTGCCTCATTGCTTATATCTAAGGTCATTTGATTAAACTTCTAAACCCCCGAACTCTGTTCTTATACATATTCTGATATTTTAACCCCTTATCCTAACATTCGTTAACTTACCCCCACTCCTTTCTTCCCCTTTTCTAGTTGAATCCTAATTCGCCTAACTTCCAATTTCAACTTTATGTTTCACCCCCTACTTTCACACTCTTAGTTTTATCCGCATTCCTACACCGCATCGCTCCCTCTCTCCTCCCCCTCTCTTTCCTCGTACCCGTCCCTTTCTCCTCCCACATTCCACTTACCCGTTTCCTCCCTTGCCCACTGGTCGCATATTATACTCCTGTTCTCACTGTCTCTGCTTTTCTTCATTTATAGCCGGCTTTCTCAACTGGGCAGACTTTAAATATTCTCACTGCCCCTTTTTCCACTTTAAAACACTTTCCTTTGTCATCTCTGCCCGGGAAGTTTCTTTAATGGCGAATATTTTACATCTTAATCTCCTCTGACGCCTGCCTGCATCATCGAATGTACCTCTTATTGGACTTTTTACCCTTCCTGGATTTTCCATTTTCGCCGTACCTGAAGTTGTGGCTTCTTGGAATTTAACTTTGAAACTTCTCTCATTACTTCTCGTGCCTCTAACGACCTACCTATCTACACCGTATCCTCTCCGCTGGACTCTTCGACACCGGACTTTTTGGCAATCGGACATTTGCTTGCACCCTGGCACAGTTTTGCCCTGCGTTTCCTTCCCTACAACTTTTATTTTATTTCATTTTTTCAAATTTTAAATCTTGGCCATTGCCAACTTATCTATCCCAGCGACTTCCTCTGATGATAAGATTTTGATCTTTGAAAAGCCTGGCTTAAGGAAAATTTAACTTGAATAAATTGCCTTTTTGCGGAATATACCTTGCTTTGAACTTTTGAATTGAATTTTGATTTGGCTTTTGCTTTCTCTAATTCGTTTCCACTCTCCTTCATTTATATATATATATATATATATATAAAGTATTTACAGAAAAACCAGAAAAACAACCGTGATCTGAATTCCGCTACAGTACCCTATTGTTGAAGTCTGCAAAAATTGCGCTTTCCATAAGGCACGTTTGTGCAGGAAACGTAATCTTTCTATTAAAATAAAATATATTCGAATGATTGAATTACGAATCGGGTTTAAAGTCAGAGTGTTCTGATCCTATAGCTGATCATCATCGTCTGAATGATATTTCTACCAGACCAGAAATTCAGTGACTTAAATAGCTTTGGGTTCATAACTTTATCATCATATGACTGTCAATAATACGAGCTAACCGTGTAAAACGGCACACCTTGGTAGATTGCATAAGCCCTTTCTTTAAGTGAAGAAAGGGGGCGTGTAGAGCCTATGAGAAGATGATGCTAAACCATTAACGGTAATAAAACCTACACAATCACCGCTACATTAACAAAATGATAAAGAAACGAAGACATGGTCCGTAAAGTAAGACAATAGGTATCCCCACTCTTAGATAGCTAACGTTCTGCTTCAACCGGGGGGACACTAATACCGCCTTAGCACTGTTAACTGTGATAAAAAAAACTAATTTTAATAGAGGAAGATGGAGCGGCGCATGTGAAATAGTGTAATGCTTGAAAACACCTTATCTTACAAGGAATATTACTCACTCGAAAAGCGAGGTGAATCACAGTAAAATGTAGGTGATATTCTAAAAAGAAACAAAAACACAGGATAAAACTTGAAACATTACAAGCTAAAATAGAAAGTGATACTATCAGGGTTCGTGTGTAAGTTGTCAGGAGATAATATCAGTCAATTGAAAGTTTGAAAGAGTGACGTGCTGGATCAGAAACCACTTATAGCCTGCGATTGTGAGAGATTGCGCGTTTATAAAGTACGGTGGTGCAAATTACGTACTCTTCTTATTGAAGAATATAACTCGAATGGGATGGAGAATCCGGATAATATATCGATGACTAAAACAGCTAATGCTCTCGGGGTGATAGCTCCGCCTTGTCACTCAAACTGTGATATAATCACTGGTTGGTGACTTTTTATAACGCGTGAAATCGAGCGGTGTGTGTACACAAAAGGAACAGAAGGTATATATATATATATATATATATATATATATATATATATATATATATATATATATATATATATATATATATATATATATATATATATATATATTCCAAAAAAGCATATTCTGCGGTATCAAGATTCGTCGGTGTGTCTAAAGAATTGAGCGATTCAAGGTGCAATCCGATGGCTTTGGGAATGTGAAATATATCTAAGATGCTTATATTCTTATATTCAGATTATCGGCTTCTTGAGTGCCGAATACCTTCGTTCTTTCGGGGAGCTGTACATTTACTCGAAGTAGTAGACGATGACTCCATTAAACGATATATTCAAAGTTACAGATAAATGGAACCTCCAGCATTTTTTGATATCTAATCTTTCATTTTGTAAATAAACACAAACTAACAAAACAATAATAATCTGAACACATGTATTTCGCATTCGATGAGTGCTCGTATGATTACTATTATTTATATTCATAGTTTCTTTGACACCTGTTGTATATTGATTAGTGACAGGAATGATCCAGAGAACTTCAGGTCAGAGATGCCTTCATGTTTTTTTTACTTTGAACAACTCTACGCGTACACATGCAAACATAGTTTTTCTTGATGTACGTGAACCATTGTTTTATTTTATTAAGGTGTGGAGTCAATATTGCTTCTGCCAATTAGTTTATGTAAGCGTGTTTAATACGACTAAATATTCTAACTACTAGTAAACTTATTACAAAAGTAGTGATATTTCTGTTTCAAGATTATTATTATTATTATTATTATTATTATTATTATTATTATTATTATTATTATTATTATTATTATTATAATAACATGGGGTTACTGTAATTAGATTCCAAAGGCATACTAAGGGGGAATTGTGCAGCAATATGTTTGTTATTATTACATGTAAATGTCTGCATGTTTGTACAGTCGGGGAAACAGGAAGCAGAGATGGAATTTCAAATAAAAGCGGTCAGACCCTATTAGAGTAGAAACTTCTCCGGCATCTGACGACTTCTACAGTCAAGGGGTAGAATTACGATGTTAGTAGGGTTCGTAGAAGGCTACAAAAGCAGTTATTTCGTCGGAGCACATGACATGAAATTACATGTAAAACAGACCGAATAATGCAACACTGCGGAGATGGGATTAGAACTAGATTTTTATAGACAGTGCGTGATCTATAACGTTGGTGACTCGTTTTCACACCCTGGTGAAGAGGGACGGACTAATGGTTCTTTAACCAGTCAAAATGTGGCAACAATGCTCCATGATTTTTTGCAGCATTTTCAAGCAAATTCTTCCTAGCGTGTTTGAACCATTTCTAGTGCTTGTCTATTTATTGTTATTACTTTATTTTATAATCCAGCATTCAAATTAATGCTGGAAGCATGGTGCAGGCTGGTCAATTCCCAATGTTTATTTATGTTGACAGTTGTGTATGAAGATAGTGGCAACGACAACACTGCATAGATTAACACACTCACATAGTATATGTATTATTATTAAGGCATTGCAATTCTTACCTTAGATTAACATTACAGATACATATAATTTAATTCTCATGAATGTATGAGATATTCTTTTAAATATGTCATTTTTTGACATATAGTACCCGTCGAACACACAATAAAGATATTGCTTTTTATATATCCACAACTTTTTTCATTATATCATGTTTATAGTATCTGAACGCTGCTTATATACACACCTGAGGAATATAGGACAAATATTGTTATTAGTACGTTAATACAGCGCGACCTAAGTAGGTATATAGTTAGATGTATAGGAACCTTGGTAGTATGTCTCTTCTCTAAACAAACAACACTATATCGGTATATATATATATATATATATATATATATATATATATATATATATATAGAGAGAGAGAGAGAGAGAGAGAGAGAGAGAGAGAGAGAGAGAGAGGGGGAGAGAGAGAATAAGAAAGAGAGATTGAGAAAGTGAGAAAGAGACATATAGCTATATATATATATATATATATATATATATATATATATATATATATATATATATATATATATATGAGCACGAAATATATATATGATTATGGATATTAACAATATTTGTTTATTAAATTATAATTATTAAGGTCTGATAAGTTGAACCTTTTGAAAGAAATTAAATTGAGATTTCAGAATAAACTATTTTGCGAGGTTCTCTTTAGGAGATCGGAACATTTTTAGAATCTCATTTCTCGTATTAAAAATCCAAAACCTATTTCTCTCGCATTTCAAAGCTTGATCGGCACGACAGCATGATGGTAAGAATACGACGTTCATAATACGTGTATCCAGTGTTGGAATCATCCAACCGAAAGTACGATTGCGTAAGTTCATACTGGCAAGTGTAGGAACACAACGCATCTATATGGCTATGGCTATTTAAAATACGCTATGTCCTTGCAGTCATAAAATGTCCAGCTAATAAAAAGTGTGTTGCTTTGACGAAAAAACTTTCAAATTATAAAAGGGATGCAGCGAGAAAGACAAATAAGAAATCAGACTGATGTAGGCTGAAATGAAATCTGAAAGAAATCGTCATCTATAATAATACGTTTAAGCCCGTTTTCTTTTCTTTTCTTTAAAATCGTAAGAACTGAAAATAATAATTTATATGGATAAGAAATTACCTGACATATTTCTATGTATTTGTATGGATAATCTAGTAATATTTCTAGATAAATAGCGAGTCTGAATATTTGTATGGATAATCTAGTAATATTTCTAGATAAATAGCGAGTCTGAATATTTGTATGGATATCTAGTTATATTTCTAGATAAATAGCGAGTCTAAATATTTGTATGGATAATCTAGTAATATTTCTAGATAAATAGTGAGTCTGAATACTGGAGGAGCACATTTCATCTGTCTTTCTTGACAAAAGGTGTTCCTAGCGTTTATTATTACATGAGACCATATGATTTTAGTATTAAATATCAGACGAATAAGTAGCTATAATAGAGGATATGTCATATAAGTGTAACGTTTGGACATATATAAGTGTAACGTTTGGACATATATAAGTGTATATATGTGATGGTTTTGTTTAACTATGTAAATGAGATCGGTAAAGATCCATTAGTGATTGCCTACCTATAATATAAACTACGTGGTGATTCCAAAACAAGGTGAGATTCTGTAAGCAGATAGCACGGGGTGACCGGAAAAAATCAGCATAGTTAATAGAAACGGTAGCGTAAATGGTTATGCGTTGTAAGTCAAGGGTATGGGTAAGCGCCGCGTTTTGACTGCGAGTGTGGTTGTTTTGATCAGTTCAACTTGAAGACTTAAATTCAAGATGTCAAAATGAGAGTGTTTTTTATTGTTAAGTGTCTATTTCAAACATGTTTTAAAAATTATTGAAGAATTACGTCACCGATCGCGCGAGAAGATGTAAAAAAGCACGGCAGAAAATATTGAAGATCGAAGAAAGCAGATATTCTGATTTTGTTTCCCAGCTTCGCGTTTGTGGGGTTTGCTCTAACTATACATTGGAATGTGCAAAATTGAATGTCGATTGGGTACATGAAATAGAATGGAAGCTATATAAAACACATACTTCTTGTTTTCAATTTCCTCATTTCTGCTGCAGTACCTTTCGTAGTAGCACCAGTAACAAAATAAGAAGGACGACGATGACACTCATTATTAAGGAAAATCGGTTTAGAGCTGAGTTAATAATATAAATTCGTATTGACTCTAGTAAAATTTGGACCACGAAAATACAACCAAATCAGGATGTATAAATGTTGTAATAATATCAACATATATTCACAACTGTATTCATTCTGGTTACGGACTCAGGATGAGTTTGTATCTATATCCTTTGTTGTATTTTAGTAAATATGCGGTGACTCGTAAAAAAGCAAAGCACTCAACATGCATAGTTTTCTTATTGGCTGATCGTAAATCTATTTCTTTTCTCAATCCTTGTCTACGATTATTGTAATGTTTTCTTCTTGAAACGTCACATCCGATTAGTTAAGCTGAAGTCAGTTTCTGTTTTGCCGCCAATTTCAATTAGTCTGCGATGCAGCAGGGTTGGCTTCCTGCCGCGCCAAATTTAACAACAGCGGTGGTTTCCTTCGCCTCGTCTTATTCTTAAACTACTTAGAAAACATCACGCTCCGTCTGTAGACGTATTTAAAAAAAGTACTGTCCATGTAAGAAATGAGTTATTAGTAGTATGATATACACCTTCTAAATAATTGACCGCTTTTTTGTTAACAATATTTAGTTATACATAGGATTATATTTTGATTGAAATATGGTTATATTAAATTTAAATAAAATATTCTATATTGTTTACTTTATTTCCGTATATAAATGTGTATATCAGTTTGACGATTTGTTTGAAGTAAAGGTACATATGTATTTGTTTAGTATATATATATATATATATATATATATATATATATATATATATATATATATATACATATTTATATAATAATATTTATAAATAAATATTAATAATTTTAATACCTACAGACATCGATGTTTCATGCTAAGGCAATCTTCAGTGCAGGAAGCTAATTCTCAACGGTCGTAGTCAAGAGTCTTAACCCCTCGGCCATAGACAATTAGGTAATAATTAGGGAGGACTTTAACTTTGTAAATAGCGAAACGGCGGCTAAATTTACACAAGCACTCAGAGTTATCAACGAACGTATTCGGACTGTGCATACAGCTATTAGTACTGCTTGTTATTAAAGTCACTCAGAGTGCCCGGCCTTTGGTGAAGAGAGCTAATAATAATATTTATAAATAAATATTAAGTATGTTAATACCTATAGACATCGATATTTTATGTTAACACAATCTTCAGTGCAGGAAGCTAATTCTCAACGGTCGGCGGGCGCGAACCCTGATCACAAATCGCCACTGATCAAGCGTCTTAATCCCTCAGCCATAGACAATTAGGTAATAATATATATATATATATATATATATATATATATATATATATATATATATATATATATATATATATATATATATATATATATATATTATGTATGAAGTAAAGTTGCGAACCCAACGAGGCTGTGGAAGAAAAGATTAACAAAAACAACTACTCCAAGACAAAATCTTATAAAGTTATTTATTTTTACTTATTTTATTAGTGTTGTGTATTGACGGTTGGACATTTCGCCATGGCCATAATCATTCTTACTTTCCGTTTGAGTGTCATTTTAAGTATTTGAATATAACTGAGACAAATACTTTTCTGATGAGGTCGGATGGATCATCATGACAAAATATGTAAACAGTAAAAACGGGGCATGACTATCTTAAATAATGACGTCATAAAAAGTTAACAACGATTGTCTAAGTAAAAGAAAAACAAACATAAGAAAGCGAATCGAAGTCGACGTAAAAAAATGTGTTAAAAATTAGTAGTTAAACAAATTTAGCTTGTTTTTTTATTATTCCGACTAACCCTGCCGACTTATGATAAGGGGTTCTAAATAAAAACTCAAAACTATCGATCAATTTGAGAACACAACTCTCAGTTTATTCTATATTTGAAGCTCGGTCATTTAGAGGAGTTTGAATTTGCGATGTTATAATACTTGCAACTTTTATCATAAACATTTATTCCTCCACCTCATTGCATTATGGATAGGACGAATTGACTTACTGTAAAGTAGACATGCACGCTTATATACATACACGTTTAGACACACATATGCGCGCGCGTCCACATATTAAAAACGATAATACACGTATCCCAAATTACACGTACATAATTCATTTATACAAATACATACGCTTATACACACATTTGAACACAACAACGTATACACATGCGTATATGAATGTATATATATATATATAAATGTATATTTATATAGATATATAAATATTTATATATAGAGAGAGACAGATAGAGAGATAGAGAGATATATATATACATACTCGAACACTCACATGCATGTATATATATATATATATATATATATATACACATGTAACTCCATATACATACACATGCACCCACTCGCCCTACATAATCGAACAGCCAACTTTCGCTAACAAACGCAACAACAAGCATACATATTGTTGTGGTGGCAACCACTCATTTGCATATACGAATAACGTTACACTATAAATGGCAAGCCTAGGTTGGCCTTAGTGTGTGTTACCTAAATGCAACCGGAAGTGACGCCGAAGAGCGTACATGTCCTCCCACCAAGACTCTCTGACTCGACACCTTCATTTGTACATACTGTAACTATACCTTTTCTTTAATACACTTATTATTGCATTCTCCTTGTTGTTTGCGTCTTCATTGTATTCCTCACTAATTATTGTTCAACCTTGCAACCACAACACATATCCATGGTTTATTTCAAAGAACGCACTTATTCTTCTCAAACATGTTTAAACACCACGTCAATCTCTACGTACGTTATGTGTCATTTTAAGAATACCCTATAAGCAAAATGCTCTATCCGGTTTCGATTATATACTTTTATTCGTTCAATGTCCCCTTCCGAATCTCATGCAATGCACATGATTCATTAGGAGTTGCATTCCTATATCCTGCTTAAAGATTATTGGTTTATTTACAAGAGTTTCCCTAACCCTACGAAAGGCAATGCTGAAGAATTTTATTTCGAAAATAGTAGTGACTTAGTCGTTCAATTATGAAATAGACAACGATTTACGCAACTATATATATTGAGTTTTTCCTACAAAAAAGTTTATTTGTTAATGAAATGTTTTCATTCTAATAAAATAATTCCCAGCAGCAATAAAAACAAAGCATATAAAAATTCGAAAAGTAATTGAAAAACTTTCATGTTTATTGTGAAGTTAATTGGAAGGGTCATACATAAATGCCATAAACATAAGAGTCTGCGAAAAAAGAAAATGACGCGCATCCATGAAAAACGGTTAAGTATATAAAGAGAAAGTATAAATCTTAGTTTTCCCTGTTTTTGCTGTGTCTTTTTTTTCATATAATTGTTTCAACATGTCTGTATTGGGAGAAATGTTAGAATAAAATAAAAATAACAAATATTTTCCAATTTAATTAAATATAAATATATATAATATTATAAGGTGATATCATATATTGTGCATTGATTTTCAAACAGTGCTCAAAACGTCCAGAGAGCTCAAGAGTAGTAGTATGAAAATATATTCGTAGCAATTTAAAAACACAAAAGTGCACATGTTTAACCTCCGCAGGGAATTGTAAGGCTAAGTGCACTTATTCTGACGATTACCTACGTGGATGAAAAGGTGCTATCGCTACCTAATTTAATGTGCCTTGATCTATTTGCATATATGCGTGTGTGTATGTGTGCGTAAGTCTTGCTTGTTCGTTATTTTGTGTGTTATATTGTTTTCTCCATGCAAGCAGATAGCGTCAAACAGCGATTAAAGTACACACTAAAAGAGGTGTATACAGAATGTATTTAACAACGTCTTAAAATAACGACGTTAAACACGGATAGGTTTCGTTACTTAAAACAAGTTGAATAAGACACAAAAATATAAGGTAATACATGTTAACTGATGTAGTAATGAGAGGATACAATACGGTATTAAAACAAAAAAATAACATAGGAGATCCCTGGCCCGATTAGTCGTCGCTGTTGATAGTGACTATATATATATATATATATATATATATATATATATATATATATATATATATATATATAAATATATATATGTATATAACGTAAAATATAATAACACGAAATTACATGATTGTCGATACAATAATTTATTTCAACCTTGCGGTTTTATTCAAGCATCCAATTTGACAATTACATTTTTGAGACTGACAGAAAACTGAATTCACCCTCGACACTTCAAACACAACCAGAGAGAGTGGTGGTCGCGGCCATTCTGAATACCTATTACAGAGCGAGTAGGAGTTAACATCTTATATTTAACTAAAGCAATCGAAAGGGATCTTATGGTTTTTTTTGTTTGTTTTTATTAAAATAACGTCTGAGTTAAGCGCACATATTCTTTCTACATTTCCGACCTGGTGACATTTAACGTTCATACGCCTCCATACACACGCACACATATACCTATTCTTAACATCACACACACATAATTTTTGGCTAGCTCGAAATTCAGTTTTCGGCCCGGAAGGAGGAAGAGAGATAAGATACTAACACACGTTAGCGTGTCATCGGCCGATTGACACTTGTCGTGCCTTCATTCTGTCACTCTGGATCAAGATGTTCGTCTTGTACGTATATATATATATATATATATATATATATATATATATATATATATATATATATATATCCATATGCGTGTGTGTGTATGTGTATGTGTATATATATATATAGATATATATGTATATGTTTATATATATATATACATAGATATGTATATGTATATGTTTATATATATATATATTTATATATATGTATATATATATATATATATAGAGGGAGAGAGAGAGAGACATATATATATACATGATATATGTATGTTTTTTTCTGACATGTTAATCCAATGAAACACCAGTGTTTAACAATTTCTCAATAAAATGTAGAGATGTTTTGGTATAACATATTATTGATGCAAACATCATTGGTTACATGTGTGCATAAATATTTTAGCTGCTATACCTTGAAGGAGCTAGCTTCTTTAGACCCATAGAAAAAAGAAATAAGAAAAAACACACTTTTTTTATATGCATTCTCTCTCTTATATATATATATATATATATATATATATATATATATATATATATATATATATATATATATATATATATATACATATATATACATACAAGACGAACATCTTTATCCAGAGTGATTGAAAGATCAATACAAATCAATTTTTTATCTAATTATCCAACCCACGTGATTATAATAAATACAAAATATATTTACTTAAAAACATATTACATCATTTAGGATCAAGGTCGCTGCTAAAAAAACTGACGTCATCAAGAACAAATGATAGTTTTTCAAAGCGGTGCACGTGTACATTTATTTGAAAATGGTGGCAATGTTATATTGTGAAAAAATGGTAAAAAGAACTCTAACGAACATTCCAGAGGGGTTAACATTTTAAGTGGGTCGTGCTCTAAGCGTCTTTGCCATCGTGTGGCCATCAGGCAAGTTGCAAGGGCGAACTCGCATATATATATATATATATATATATATATATATATATATATATATATATATATACATATGTATATATATACATATATGTATATGCATATATATATATATCTACATATATATATATGCATATATATATATATGTGTCTATATATATGCATGTATATATATATACATATATATGTGCATATATATGAATATATGTATATATATATATATATATATGAATATATGTATATATATATATATATATATATATATGAATATATATGTATATATATACATATATATACATATATATATATGCATATATATACACACATATATATACATGTATACATATATATATATATATATATATATATATATGTGTGTGTGTGTGTGTGTGTGGGTGTGTGTATATGTATACACAATGTAATTTTCGATGTAATTGTATTATCATCACAAGGAATTGTTTCTATAGTAATTAAATAATTACAAATTCTAGAAAATAATGTTAAATTGTTTTTTTTTTAATTATTGAAACTAACATGTTTATTTTAAGCTAACATTCGACACAGGAATATTAAGGAAACATAGCGAAAATACGTGCGCCACTAGTGTTCATATAGGTCTGTCCTAAAGAACGCATATCATATGCAAAGTAATTAACATCACGTTTAATACTTAATGCTTACGTTGATGTGTAGAATCTATGTATGTGGCAAATCGAATTATTTAGCCTGAATCGAAATTCTAGTTTTTTTAACCCACATTATCTTTCGAGGTAAGGAAACCTTTCCTGAACACACGGTCATTATGTATGGTCGCAATTTACAGCTTTAAGCGACGGACAAGTAGGCCATCTTCCCAAACGGCATATATGAAGGGAAACCTCTCATTAACGTACGGAGTCTACATTTTTATCTTTCAAACGTAGATGTGTGATCCTGTTGACGTACGAACGAGAGAAAAAAAATATATACAGAAAAGAAGACAGAGAAGAAAGTTATTGAGTAGAGATAGAAAGATGAAACGGGTATAAATATATATATATATATATATATATATATATATATATATATATTTCACTAGAAAATAGATTATTCAGTGAAGACCGGGATCATGCCAATAAACACAAGCTCTACGATACTCGATTACAGGGTACTGAGCATTTATATGTAATTTTTTGAAGGCTTACCAAAGCATTCCGTTCAGGAGACCAATCAACATCACAAAATACTTTTTCATTCAAATGTTATTTATTTATCATTTTCAAATTAAAGAGTTTAAACTATTTAATTTGAAAATGATAAATAAATAATCTTTGAATGAAACTGTCTATTGTTGTGTTGGTTGGGCTCCTGAACGGAATGCTTTGGTAAGCCTTCAAAAAATCACAGACACACCCACACCCACACACACACACACACACACACACACATATATATATATATATATATATATATATACACATTATATATATATACATTATATATATATACATTATATATATACATATGCGAACTCTGTCTGAAAAAGTATCTGACCTTTATTTTTGGTGCGAAATAGAGATGATAATGCGGCACCACTCTACACAGTGAATGAATGCAATTTTATGCGCATGTGTGAATGCGATCATCGACTTCCTGTCTGTTAATGATTGCTAGGCGAGGCGCTACACAACGTGTTCGTCGGATTAGCGAGTCTCTAAAGTTGACTGAACGTGTTGAGCAAATATACTGCATCATATTCTGTGTTCGTTCGTAATTTTCAGTAAGTGTTTGTAGAAGATGCGATGGGTGTAACACGAATTAAGGAGTGGAACAACCGATTCAAAAGTGGCTGCACATCAGCCGAGAGTGACCATCGATCTGGCAAGCCCCAAACTGTTCGGAGTGCAGCTGTTGTTGAGAGGGTGCGATATTTGGTGATTGAATATCGTCGTTAAACCGTGCAGCAGATCGCCCAAGATGTCGGAGTGAGTACTTTTGCGTGATAATTTGAACATGCACAGAGCAGCTGCGAAATTGGTGCCCCAGTTGGTGTCGCAGGAATAAAAGGACCTCCGTTTTCAAGTTGCACAGGACCTTATCTGAACCGCCAACACTTGTCCTGGCTTTCTGAACACACTGATAACTGCAGATCCGTCATAGGTATACAGGTTCGACCCAAACACATAAATACCAGACATGTCGACAGCGAAAAACTGACAACTGCATCTTGACAACGTCCCTGCACATTCATCCAAATTGAGCCAACATTTCTTGGCCGAACATGGAATTTCAGTTGTTAGCTAACCTATCTACTCTCAGTACATGGCCCCGTGAGACTTATGGTTGTTTCGAAAATTAAAGATGCTACTGAAAGGGCTCCGTTTTGAGACTAGAGCAGAGATAATGCGAAATGCAACGGCAGGGATGAACACTATTTCAATAAAAGACTTTCAAAGGTGTTTCTGGCGATGGATCGATCGGTCGGTTAAACACAAGCGGCCTTCTTTGAATAGGATTAGGGTCCTAAACCCATAAGGTATTTGAATTTGTTCTAGCCTAAGGTCGGATACTTGTTAGAAATGCATCGTATATAATTATTTATGAATAAATATTATTTTCAAAATGCTGTATACTTAATATCATTATGGTTAATTGTTACAAACATAGAGATATACATATAGAGAGAGACAGTAGTAAAACTGACAGATAGTATGCAACATAAAAGCTACGGAGTAAAACAAAATTAAGTGATTGTGGGTGAATTTACTAGACCCAACATAATTAGCAGGTGAGTTACATCTCAGGACCAATAATTTTTCTGTGCAATAAAAAGAGTTAAAACGCCATATGCAAACAAATGTTGATTAACTGTTTCAGTATATATATATATATATATATATATATATATATATATATATATATATATAATTATATATATATATACATATATATATATATATATATATATTTATATATATATAATTATATATATATATACATACATATATATATATATACATATATATATATATATATATAATTATATATACATACATATATATATACATATATATATAATTATATATATACAATTATATATATATATATATATTATTATATATATATATATACTATTGTATATATATATATAATTATATATATATATATGTGTATATATATATGCATGTATATATATAAACTTATATATATATATATATATAATTATATATATGTATGTATATATATATAATTATATATATATATATATATATAATTATATATATGTATGTATATATATAATTATATATATATATATATATAATTATATATATGTATGTATATATATAATTATATATATATATATATATATAATTATATATATGTATGTATATATATAATTATATATATATGTTGGAATAATAGTATATTCCCCTCATTTTCACATCGACTAAACTGAAAAAAGACATGCTATGGTAAACTGTAATAACATATTTAACATAATATATTCACTCAGTAGAAATTGTATTGGAATAAACACAATCGTAACTAAAAAATCATATTTATATATAATTTGTTTGAATACGAATGTAATCTCCAAACCTCCAAACAAAATGAGATTTTATTTACGTACACTACACGTAACGAAGTATTGACAGAGGTATGCCCTGATGCAGGGTCACCCTGAGCTGACAGGGACACAACCCTGCAAACACACTCGGATGAAAATCGAAGAGGAATCTGCATCAAAAACCATCGTGCTATAGCCATATCTGCATTTGTAATGCGCGGAACGAGAGATCCATATGTGTGAGGATAGCAACGTTGCTTCTGCGCATATGCAATATTTACTAATGTGTTTTTGTCTGTGCCATGCATTTCCCGACTTCGTATACAACCACTGACCGTTGCTGCTTTAGGCTACGGAGATAAACGTGCAATCGTGCAAATAACACACATAGCTGCGATAAACGAATAAGACTTCATGTAAAACAGAACATCTCGAAATCCGATTCGCTCCAAAATATAACATACCAGACCCACTGAGACACAGAGCACACTGTGTAGTTTATAGCTTTATAAGAAAAAAAATCCCTCTTTCTATTGTTCGTTCCTATATCAAGAGTGTATTTATTCGAGTGAAACACTTATCAATGCTACACTTTATCGATGTTAAGTGTGCAAATATACAATTTTGTTGGATTTGATGCAAAACTAAAATATTTATTGTAATGATTCATTGCAAAATCTAAATGAATAAAAGCGAAAGTCAAATGTCCACACACATTGAACACAGCATCGTTTTTATATACTGTTTATATATATATATATATATATATATGTCATAACAGTGAAACGGTTCAATAATTTGCATATCGGATTTTTAAAATGCCTTTTATTAATTAACTCTTATTTTATTGCTTTTTTCTAATTCAATGATTGTTTTGATTTTACTATAGCAACGATTTCTGTTTCGAAATATTGTTTTATTCCATAGACAAACATAAAACATGTGTGTTTATATGCTCCTTACTTTATAAGGATGGATGTTTAATACGTTGCAATCTATTTATAAATAGCACGTGGAAAAGCAAACTAATTTCATTTGTTTTCCTATTTCTACGGTTACATTTAAAAGATAAATGAAACTGGTGTCGAAATGAACAAAATGTTAATGTGTATGTATAAAACAATTAAGCTTTTCTTAATTTCAATACAAATTATATGAATAAAGGCGAGTCATTTTGTTTCGTGTTTAAGACAAAATTAAAAATGACATGTTTTTTTTAAAAATAAATATTTAAAATATTTCAAGTAGCGATAGCCAGCCGGAAAGACAACTTGTATTAAATAGAATCGACTTGAGTATGATTTATACGGGTACGAGGAAGCCAAAGATAATACCGACTCATTATAGCTCTGGAAGGATATGATTATCCACCCTAATAACATTTAGACAACTTACATCTCCATATATGCTGGTTGTGTCTAAGACACTGATGGGTCGTATAACAAGGAAATAGCGGTGTGTATAACTTGTATGTAATAGCTGTATTCACTCTATACTTGTACAAAGAAAAATCTGGTAGGTTTTCCTCATCGAATTGCATTTAATGCTATCAACTTGTTTACACAGATAAAATATATTTTCGTGTTTAAGGTTTAAAATCAAGTCTAAGTCACATACATGGCTCTAAATAACGATAAAACTGCCGTCTGTAAATGACCAATACCTTTATTTATATGAAATTGGGGATGTGTTTAGGTGTATATATTTGTACTTACAGGATTACCTTTTTACTAAACTTACCGAACATTATGAATTTTGAAAGATAGCTGCAATAGGTAAAAGTTATAAGTTCCTTTTACGCAAAGTGGGTAACAATGAAATGCATCTCTTTCGTAAAAATGTAAACACCTTCGATTTCTGTGAAATTTTTACAAGACTTATAACATATCAATTAATAAATATTCCCAACATTGACCAGGGGCAAGATATTTGCGTAGACTTTAATTTGAAAAAATGAAATATTTTAGATTTGCCTTAAATTTGGTCTATAGTAATTAGATACCAATAATGCAATGTTCTATGCTGTTCTCTTTTTTACGCTATTTAAGCTAATGTCTTTAATTCCCAACATTTTCTACAAATGAAATCATATAATTGATTTGTATTTATATTGGAATACTTATTTTAGAAAAAAGTTTTTAAATTATATTTCATTAAAACCCTTGATCGTTGTACGAAGAAATAAATATGAGAACCAATGGTTCTGTCCAGGAAATATTCTAGTATATATATATATATATATATATATATATATATTGGTACTGAAACATTAGTACAAGATTCGTACAGTCAGTTTCAAGCACAGAATGACTTAGAAGAGAGCCGGATGGCTAAGTCCTTATGTGCTTGAAACGGTACAAATGCTGTACTAATTTTTTCGTACCAAAATAAATAAATATTACGCTCTTAATTTTAAATTTTTTACTTTAATTCTTAATTAATCGAGCATAACACTAGTATTTTTCCTCCTATATATATATATATATATATATATATATATATATATATATATATATATGTGTGTGTGTGTGTGTGTGTGTGTGGTGGCAAAGCTACGCATCCACACTAACATGATATATATATACACATATATATATATATATATAAATATAGATGTATATATATATTTGTATATATATATGTATATATATATATATGTATGTATATATATGTATATATATATATATATATATATGTGTGTGTATGTATATATATGTATATATGTATACGTGTATATATATATATATATATATATATATATATATATATATGTGTGTGTGGGTGTGGGTGTGTGTACGTGTGTGTGTGGCTTTCTCTCAATAAACAGTTCTGTAAATGCATTTCAAAGGTACCTGACAGCCCTTCTGAATATACATTATATATATATATATATATATATATATATATATATATATATATATATATATATCAAGTAGATTGTCGGGTACCTTTGAATTACAATTATAGATCGTGTTCTCGGGCAGAAGCCATATGCATACAGAAGCCTCTCGGGACATCGCTGAAATTAAGACTTACACTCGACTGAATGATCCAAACATGAGAACGCATTGTTACCCATCGTTTTGCCATCTTTTGTCTATTTTCTCATTCGCACTTGAAGATAGAAAAACAATTATCTCGAATGGAATGCAATGGATGTCAATCTTCAAGATCACTTGCGGCTAAGCAGCTGGCGGTCTTCTGCACTGATCATATTCGATTTTAAAGAATGCTACATACAAAGCACAATTTCCAAAAGAAATGGTGACACTCATTCGAAGGCTGACTAAATATTCGTATTTAATGTATTACATTCACGACAAGCGACAGTTTCTACGTACGAGATGGTCATGAGAGTAATCTATAAATATTACACCCACTTCATTAAATAACTTTATAAAACAGATTACATATGGTTTGTGATCATTATTACTATCATATTCGTGTATCCGTTTCTCTCACTTTATCTATACACTGATTACATAATTGTAGGCTGATACGCCGGCGAAAGTTAATCGCTGTAAGAATGCCCATTTACTAATTCTTCTTATGGGGTGTGGAATAAGCGCAAGAAGGGACGGTGCCGCGATCAGAAGAGGGCGACTGTTGTTTTTCTTCCTCAAGACTAGTTTAACAACCATGATTTATGAGTGTAATCTACTCTACTTTTAATATATAACTGTATGGATGCAGTAGTCACAACTCGAACTGGACACATGGTTCACAATCTGTCCCTTTAAGTATTGCACTATGCTATTACAACATATATGTACTTGATGAAGTATTAAACAAAATGAAACATCAAACATGTACAAATTAAAATAATGAAATCACATCTTTACTTGTGCACAATTATATCGATATCTGTTTAATTTACCTTACACACGTTGTTGATACACGTTGAATTTGGCGGTATCTCACACATGGTAGTGTCTCGGTTATAGAAATATCTTACTCTATATAGAGGAATTAAGGTTGTACATTGCATTAGGCGGGCAATTATTCCTATCCCGGATAAAAAGGGGCCTATTTCGTATGCACCAGTTTTTAAAATCTTTTCCGGATAAAATTCCTACGTTTTAAGTCACTTAGACAAATTAAAATGTAAACTAATGATGAAATTAGATACGACAGTACACGTATGTGCTCAGATTAACCGTAATTTATATATATATATATATATATATATATATATATATATATATATATATATATATATATAAGTAAATGCATATATATACATAGTATATATATAACATATATATATATATGTATATGTATATATATACACAATTATGTATATATATGTATATATATATATATATATATATATATATATATATACATAAGTATACATATAAGTGTATATGTATATGTATATATATACGTATATATATATATATATATATAAAGACAGAGAGAGAGAAGTGTATATATATATAGAAGTATATGTATATATATCTTTAAATTATATATATATATATATATATATATATATATATATATATATCCTGAGTTATGAAAAATATTTTTTGCAATTAAGCTACACAGAGGTTTCCGCAATTCATCCCCGTAAAGAATGGTCAAAGTAATATATATATATATATATATATATATATATATATATATATATATATATATATATATATATATATATTGGTACAGGGAAATTAGTACAACATTCGTACTGTGTGTTTCAAGCACAGAAGAACTTAGCTATCCGGCTCTCTTCAGTATCAGTGTTCATCTGTTTCGAAAACGTGAAGTCATGTGGTACTCTTGTTTGGACGCGTTATTTGCTTAGAGTGTTATGTATGTTTGTTTTAATTTAGTGTAAGGAAGGTTCGATAAGGGTTGGAAAAATGGGGGGGGGGGGGCAGAGAAACAGTTGAGATTGAAAACTGGTGAAGATTTAAAGAGATATATATAAAAAATCTATATAAATCCTGTACGCTAATATTTATGAATAGCGTATATTCGGCCGTTACTGTTTTTGGGTTTAATGATGTGTCTTCTAAACACATTAAGGAGAGTAAATCGGTTAAGGTGTTATACTCATAAAGAGATAAACATGTTAAAAACAAAACATTAATTTCCAAGTAAATCCTGGATTAAAAGATTTTAAATCAATCTCAAAGGAATGTAAATAAAGATATCCTCCGGGCGGTCTAATGGCAGTAACTCTGCGGGGTTTTTGAATGACTTGTATTCGGGATTTAACATTATAAACTAAGGTATAGTAAAGGCTTATGGTGGTAAAAAATATTGGTATACAAATTAAGACTGGTTTAGAGATATGAGTAAGGATTGGGTCAGCTATATTGGGTCTGTTAAGGAACTATGGGAGATTAGCATTATTACCAAGAAATAGTGGGGACTTATGGGAGTAATAATGATGTCAAATTGGGGAGGGGGGCGATTACCCTCTTAATGATTGAAGAAATATTTTTCGGAAAGTTATAATTATTGCTCTTGAATAGTGGTGTGGATATGGGTTTATTAAGGTATTTTTTTTTCCTATTGATCTACTTTATATTCATGAGGGGTGATAGTTGGGAGAATCTTCCGGAGTGGAAGTCGGTACTTAGTGGAGTAATTACGGGGTTATGCATTTTGCAGAGGGGATGTAGCTAGGCCTTTATGTGTATCGGTAAGTCTAATTCATGCGTAGTGATTATTTTCTGTGGATATATATATATATATATATATATATATATATATATAAGTACTGTATGGTAGGGCAGGAAAAACCCAGCCGAGTGCTCGATTAATTAAGAAACCCGAGATTTCGAAGGATTAAGAGCGTAAATATTTATTTATAAATAACAGAAATTCAATGCAACATCAGTACTGTCGGTTTCAAAGCGGGGGGTTGATCCCGATTATCGTCAGCTGATAAACATTTTCATGAATGGTGGGACTTTATTCGGTCACGTCACGTGATTTGTGTGAAATGGGGGGAGGGGGTTACATATGTGTACGTAAGGGGTTACATTTAGATTCTAATATTTACATTTTTAATGAATATAAATGGTTATGAATTAAAATAAAGCAAAAGAAAAGTTTTTTTTGTAATATATATAAAAAAATATGTTAGAATTTCTGTAGGGTAGAGGTCGGGGTTTGGGGGCCAGTAAGTATAAGGGAAGGAAGATGTAGAGATGCAGGTGTCGGGTAAGACGCGGAAGAGAGGGGGGGAGAAGGAAGGATCTAGGTGCGGCGTTGTAAACATTGGTAGCCGTTGACTATAAGGCTCGGTACGGCAGGCTAATTTTTCGACCCCATATCGTAGCATAAAGTGGCAGAGTGGCAAAGAAGGGAATAATACTACTATTAATAATAATAGTAGTGGCCCGTCGAGTTTAAAATTAAAAATTATAATAAAAATATGAATGAAAAACCCGCGTGACAGGGGAAAATTACTGTAGGCATAAGCGTGTTATTAAAATAGCACTGGCTATGTAGTGCAACGGTTACCGGGCGAAACGCGGGTCCTAAAATGGCATTCTGAGTGGAGTGTAGAGAGATATGAGGAAATGAACTGAAGGGGCTTGAAAAATTTTAAAGGTTAGGGGACTTAAAATTGAGGTTATGGAAAGTAGAAGATATGGAAATACTATAGAAAAATTATAGAACAATAAATAAGCCTCGGATTTAACTGGCCGATCCACTATCAACAAGTTCGACTATTGGCGGTCCGGGAGGGCCTGCTACGAACTTGTTGACAGTGGATCTGCCTGTAAGGGTGTATTAAAAAGATCAAATATGTAAGGGATCCGACACGGGGGAAGTCTATTGGAAAGTGGATGTCTGTCTAACGGCTATCTATGGCATTATCTAAAGCCGGTGTTTACAAAGGGGCGATGTTTACGAAACAGGTAGATCAACGCCGTCGATGGGGGAGGAGGGAGATAATTAATCGATGAAAGTGGGTATCTGATTCTAATAATTGGGATCGGCCATATAACTCCCTGTCTATCCATTTACAAAAACAACTTAAACTCGACATAAATATAGTAACATCAACCTTTAAAACAATAAAATATCTACTCAATACCAAACCCCGCTCCCGACCAGCCCCCAAATACACCTCTCGCTCTGCCGGCATTTACAAACTAAAATGTGCCGCCTCTCCGATGTGTTACATTGGGGAAACATCCAGAAACTTAAAATCTCGCATATGCGAACAAAAGCGAGACCTAAAACACGACAATTCCACTAACGATCCACTTTTACCCACAATTTTGACTTTGCAGACTGCACTCTCCTCAAAAGCGAACACTCTCTATCACGCCGCAAATGGATTGGAAGCGCGACTATACTTCTTTCATCACCATCAAACATTAACCTTAGGCACGGATCTTATAAAATAAGCAGCCACCTGGCAAACATCACACTAAAACAATGCAGTACATTACAGCATTGCTGCCCTAATTAAATATTTAATAAATAAATAAATAAAATACAGAAGGGGAATCTAAAAAGATATAACAAGAATAGAAAGTGTAAACACTTGCTTTATAAAACTTACAATGAGACGAATAAACACACCTA
>OY744540.1:31119466-31129466 GCA_963556195.1 Sepiola atlantica | reverse complement strand
TTGTCACCGGAAAAAAACATGGCTAGAGATTTTTATTGATGCTCTGTCTGAGCAAGACAAATACTTAGTTGACTATTCTTTTACATATACAGAATTTCAGTGTAGAGGGTGGGAGCTGAGGTTATTGCAACTCGGAAAGTAAAATTTCTAGCATTTATTAGCAGAGGAATAGTTATGATTAAGTCTTGTATAGTCAATGATAAAGTACCATTGCTGTTGAGTATTGATTTACTCCTCTCCAGGAGTTAGGCACAAGGCCATTTTTGATCTTACTCCCACAAGTAAGATGTGATTCTAGGTCGGGTCGGGAAAGTGGGGTTTAAAAATTGCCTGGGCAGCCCCGTCGGAATTCCCCGGTAGGGGCGCCTCAGACAGTAAGCAATAAACTTACTCCTCTCCAAAGAGGGGAGGCAAAGCCTGGGAGGGTGGACCTCCTCGAACTGCACAGGGCAGACCAATTGACCGGCGTAAGTCAAGCCCCGAAGGATAAGACAATACCAGTATGGAGTGCAGTATCCATCGGAACAGATACTACACTTTCTCTATTCCACTTACAAATGTATTATTTTACAAGCGAGGTGTATATACAGTGTATGTGATGTTGTACATCACTTCTGTCTAAACATTAACACTCGATGAAAAAAAACAATGAAGTTGTCCAGAAAATGTCCACATAACTCGCAAGTAAAGTTGTGTAAATGTGTCAGGGAAAGTAGGAGTTTTTATGATGCTGAATTCTTCAAGATAATTGAACAATTGTGCGATCCATGTGAAGTATTTATGAAATATAAACTGAATATAGCTGAAATGTGGAGTATAAGTTATCTCCCTTGAACCGTTTTGGAGATTAGAGTGATCTTTCTTTATTTTGGATTTTACTATTTAGCTTTAATTAGATAGAAAGTGAAACTCGTCAGTTTTTAAAACGAAAAGAGATTGTATTGTTGTATTGATCATATAGACGGACGTACTAGGGCTTAGTTCAGCTTAGTCTCTACTGTTCTAAACAAACTCGCTTAAGATGTAACAGAGATCCTCGGAAGAGATGAACCGGTTCGTGTTCTGGCTCACCAGTAGGTCATTGAGGTAGACATCATACAGTTATGGAGCCAACATACTTCCGTGACGTAAGCCATTCTTTTGTCGGTATTAACGGTTTTGTTTTATTATAGTAACATAAACGCGCCTGTCTGTTAATATAGCTGCGAGGATGAATTAATGTGTCATGTCTTTCGTCACTTACCAGATATATTTCAGGAGGAGGTGGTGCTTTGCAGTGTTATATGTGTCAAACAGATCAATAAACACATCGGAAACCCATCTTTGATGTGCTGAGTGAGATTCAGGAGATTGCTTGTGGATTTGCCAGGCCGAAATCATGCTTGTTGTGGGGATAATATAGCTGGTTCAGAAACTGAGGGCAACCTGATGAGGAGTAGTTACTCAAACAGCTTAAACTAGTGGCATAGCAGTGCTATTGTGCAGAAACTATTTGCATGCGCTGGATCTTTGCTAATTTTGAAGAGACCTATGATTCTAGTGTTTCTCAAGTTCTTTCCGATGTTTTTTTTTATCAGCATGCAGTTGTTCATAAGCTAAAGTATTTATTTGTGTGTCAATATGTATAAAAACACAAAAAGTGTATTCATATGTAAATTTTTATGGGGAGGGAATGAAGTGGTCGCCAATTTCTAAGTGCCTCCTACAGGGAGTTATGATGGTCGACCCTCCATTTAAACTTTAAATATATTGTAATTTTAAAATTATATGCATGCTATTTGTAAGGAATAACAACGGAAGTTGTCCCAAAACCTTACTTTACCCATGTGTTTGCCGATTCTCTCCATGCAACTCATAAGAGAGGTGTGAAGCAGAACTCGTGTACACTTATAATAAGTATACCTAAATCTACTTAAATGTTAATCATATGTATCAGACACTATTTCAGTTTCTTCCAACTATATTAGGGGGAAGAACGGGGGTGAGAAGTAAAAACAATTACAGGAAAAAGCAATTGTTAAAAGTGTAATCATAAATTACATAGTAGCGTTCCTTATTCAGTACAGGGCAACGTTGGGTGTTCCTGCAAGGATTTCCTTAATTACGTGTGTCATATTTCCATCAGTTACTGATGATGAAGAAAATAATATTTCACCGTTTGTTAGAAAGTTTAGACGAAAATAATTTATAAACTTATTTTCAAATTTAATAGATCATTTTACTTAGGTTAATAAGCAAAGACAGGTATCAGATTGCACAAACAATTATACATTTTATTACATTTTATACTAGGAAGACCAGAGTAAATTGACGAATCACAAAATCAGCCCCTAGCAGTAAACCGACTGGAAATGATGTGAAAACATTTTTGAGACAAAATTCTAAGACTTTATCCGTGATATATAAAAGAAAATATATGTAATGCAAACAGATGTTGTGGAGCCCCAATTGATTTTTTTTGCATTGCCTTACTACGTGTGGTTATGAGGAAGCGTGTTTTTTATTTACAATGAGAAAAAAGATCGAAACCCCCAGAAATAAATTGACGTGAAAACTACCCCTTTTCTTAAGAGTTCAATTTGTTTCCATGATATACAACTATGCGTAAATGGAATTGTGCGGAACAACAGAATGAAAAGAAATTACTAAAGTAACACCCAAATAAGGACAAATAGGGAAATAATGAGATGACATTTTGCAAAGCCATATACAAATTAGCTTACCCAAAAGTTCTGCTTGCATATATATGATCAGCATATTCGATATTTATCATTTTTCTTTTTTTGAATATGCATTTGGCGTTTTACTATTATCATCAGTGCGATTAACTCCTATCTCTATAAATAGAGATCACAGATCAGATAAAAGTAAGATTAAGAAACAATAGTCTGTTATTCATAATTATTGGATTTATCAAGTATTGCCCGGCTCAATATATATATATATATATATATATATATATATATATATATATATATATATATATATATATATATATATATATATATATATATATAATAATGGTAATAATCCAGGTGAAAAATATCCACAGGGTGGTAATCCAGAGAATTTTAACCGGGTTTATAAAAAGTGCTCAATATCAAAATAGAGCTTTATATATGATAGTTTTATTTACACAGACATGTACAAAATCTGCGACACTGGCATGTCGATGTTATCGATCAACAGTTACTATAAACTGAGATCTCATCAGGCAGAGTTAGAATCCGATCTTAACCTCAGATCATATTTGGAGAGCTCTCCAAATATGATCTGAGGTTAAGATCGGATTCTAACTCTGCCTGATGAGATCTCAGTTTATAGTAACTGTTGATCGATAACATCGACATGCCAGTGTCGCAGATTTTGTACATGTCTGTGTAAATAAAACTATCATATATATATATATATATATATATATATATATATATATATATCGCTGATTAAAGGATTATAAAGGATTATACAAACTTAACAGAAGATAGAGTAATGCTCAGTGGATTCACTCTTTAACCCCTAACAAAATTGTGACTTAAGACTTATATTAACTACACACTTATATCTGTTGCACCAAGAATCCGTGCAAAAATATGCCAGAGGGTATATCGGCTGTTGTAAAAACAACATCCAAGATGGGAACAGTAGTCCGAATAATCTAAATAGTACAAATTATCAATCCAACTAGGATGACTATTTCAATAAATAAAACTAGTATTGATTTACTTTAAAAATCCTTTATTTAAATGCATGTATTAATTTGCTATATAGTCCGACATTCTTCATTATCTGACTCCGAAGACACCAGTATGGAAATATATATGTACTATTGACACAGGTCAAATATAATCTATTTTTCAACATGAGAAACTTGCAAGTGGGCAGATAACAGTGCGCCAACATATGCGAGATGTTGTCATCCAGATATTAGCCTCTATAACTAGATGAAAGGTGTAAAAGGCGCTGATCTCCGCTGTATAGCTGAATATGTTTTTTCATGTTAATTAACGAACAAGAAACGCCCAAATCTTAAGAGAATCTTTTAATGATTCCTTGGTTGGGCAGTCTAGTATAAACAAGCAAGAGAACAGTTAACGAACCCCAATGAGACCCTACAGGTCGATATCTGACAATGTCGATGTTATTCAAGGATACAAATGTGAATAGGTTAAAGTGTAGTGACAGTTGACATATCATAGGCTAGCCGAATTAACGATTTTTCAGATACGATGTTCGCACTCAGCTGCCATCTATACATGAAACATCTTGAATTTACACCTCCCACCGACTACAAGGTGAAACATAAAAGTATCTTGTCTTCACCAAATCTATTTCGATCGTCGAATTTGATGAACTATTTACTTACAATATGTATTGTACTTATATTCGAATTAAAGGTATTGCCATATAACACACATGCAGGGACATATTCAGGTCGCACATAATTATTTTCGTAATAATTAATAAATAAAATATTTAATATCTCCACCTTTGCGCAACACATGATAATATTGTAAATTTAAACAAGATAATATTACTAAACCTGCACCGACTTTATACGATTACTTGGGAATCACATTCTCAGTACTAAATAGTCAGCATGATTCGTCAAAACAGGCATGACTATCTAACATGTAATGCTTTGAGTTACAGTATTTGGAGTGTTAGCAAGTCACTGGATTTTACTCCCAAACTAGTAAAAAGCAAATGTGGTATATTTACCTATAAATTCCGAAATCAATAATAACTAAATGAGTCTATCTTAGATATGGTTCCTTATAACTATCATATTGATTTTAAAATCAATAAATTAGAAAAAAGAGTGTATTTAAACGCTAAACATATATAACTAGTATATATTTTTAATTTCAATATGCGATTTGTTTACAAGTTTTGATTCTCTTCTTTCAGTTTTTCGACCGCTTCATTGAATGCCCGTTTAGGTACCCGTTAGGTTATGCATCTTTTTAAAAATGATAAAGTGTTAACTTGTATGTATAGAATGCAAAGTCATGTATTAAATAGCGTTTACATTTGTAGTAATGGATAAATGTAAGTAATGCTATTCTCGATATGACAGGTGTAAACATTTATTATCTGATCACATTTCTTCATGTAATGTGTGTATTTGTCTTTTGCTGATCTATTTATTACGATTTTTACATTGTCTTCGTATATAAAACTTTTACGGAATTACTCAGTAATCATTAGTAAAGATCAGCAGGCCATTACTTTTTCAGCAAAGATCAATTAGGATAGGTAAGGAAAGGGCAGACTTTGACAATTCTTTAAGAGCTCGCTAATCATTAATTTCAATACCGAAAGCTGGGGAACGGTTAGAGCCATTATTTTACTAGTCCTATTGACTAGTGGAATGTGGTTCTGTTATAGGTTTGAATAACACTTGTATAATATGTAAATAAACACTGTATATATTTTAAAATGAATTTGTTTTGGTGTATATAGAAGGAGGTAATCAGTCGACGGACAATCACAAGCGCACAGGTACGTAAAAAATAACATAACGAACAAACACCGAAAATGAATGAACAAATGAACGGCTAACTTGCAATTTCGAGCTCAGTTAATTGGACGATTTTAGAGGCAAATTAAATTCTAATTAATTTGTTTATTTCCTAAGTGTATATATATATATATATATATATATATATATATATATATATATATATATATATATATATATATATATATATATATATATATATATATATATATATATATATATATATATATATATATATTAATTAATCTAGTTATAGAGGCTAATATATAGTCAGTGTACAGTTTAAAAGGCCTATTCTGGCATCAATAAGGCCTTAAAGAATTCCGGATATAGGGAAAATATCAGATATTTAAATACCTCTCCAAATCCTCATGACTCCCCAAATACCTATAGTTTTAATCCATCGAATAGTGGAGTTATTACCCATAACATGGCCAACAAAAGAAAACGAAAGCATGGCCCCGCTAATAATCGAAATAATCACAATAACCGTCCTATAATTTATCCTTACCACAATATAAATAATGAAAGCCCTAAGGCGCCCAACCTGGGTGGAGGGAGAACCAGACGACGCTTCTGTCTCTGGTTTAATCCTCCATTCAGCAAAATCGTCCAATCTAACATCCCCAAAATATTTGTTAACAAGATAATTTTAAAGCCCCACATAAATATAGCAAACTTTTTAATAAGAGCACGATAAGAATCTCACACTCAACTCTTCCTAATCTAGAACAGAAAATAATAGGCTCTAACGCGGCAAAAATAAACGCGGCCCTAACCCAAAATACTTCAACTCAGCCTATCCTATGTAACTGTAATGATAAGGATTCCTGCCCCCTGAATGGCTCGTGCAAACATGAAAGTGTAGTTTAAAAATGCACTGTAATACCCTGCACCAACCAAAACACCAACTCGAAGTAAGAATTAGCCAAGTTACCTCAAGATACCCCAACATTGTCCATACCAACTACCATCAACATATATACTATAAATCCACATCAATACTACCGCCTCTCCACTTATAATTCCATCTTAATATTTCGATCATTTTCCACTTGGGAGGATCCCACCCCCCTCAATACACACACTCCAACGGCAATACTCCCTATGGTTAATACTTTGTTCCCTATACCTGAATTCCCACCCCATAAGCCCTGAACCTATAACTCTCTAATAATCTCTATATAGCCATAACCCAAAAAACCCACCGTAACTCATGAGCAGACGACAGATATCTCCTCTCCAATCTCCCAGATGGTCTAATATTTTTAAGCATTAATATAACTCGAAAAACGCCTATATAAGTCCCTCACATGATCGAGAAAAAATAAACATAAACTAAGTAAACTCTTCTTCCTATAATTTAAATCCCACCAATTATGATTATCATTGAGAATATCATCACTATTTATTATTATTTTCATTGGTAGTATTATTGTTACCATTACCATTACTACATTAAATATAAATATTATTACTTTTTAATCCCAGCATAAATAAGATATTATCCTTACACGTTAATTAACTCCAAACTTATCCTACCCTATATGAAACAAATACACTGGTATACTGCTACTAATCCGAGAAGCGACTTCGATACCATGGCTCGATCCTTTCTCATGTACATCTAGGATGTGTTCCTCTATTTAAGCATATAAATAGTGTGGTAATAGAAAACCGTATATAAGGCTAAGCCCTCTCTTATAATACGCCCTATCCAACGATTTATCCTCCAGTAGCATTGTTATGGATATTGTTGCGGTTATTGATGTCATCATAACTGTCGTTATCATCTTTCGCATTGTTGTTGTTATAATTATTGCTATTGCTATCATGATTTTTGTTGTTGTGATTGTTGTTGTAAATGGTACTCATATGATTGGGATTAATACGATTGTGTTTTTCAATGTTCCTACTCCAATTATTATTAGGATTAATGCTATTATGGTGATCATTGTTATCTTGAACATTATCACTGTTCCTATTATTACTTCATTATTAGTATTATTATTAAGGTGATTATTGTTATTGATAAACCATACCCCTCCCTAAGCTACCATTAATGGATGGCGGGGGGCGATCATTGTTAACAAAATCCAAACCCTTCCCTAATTACTTTTAAAGGCATATCACTGGTTACAATAAAATAAATTGTTTTCCCCACCTTCTTTCAATAATATTGTCCTGTTTAGCCGATTTATGGAAGTGCCTCTTAACAAGCCCAAAATAAGCCTTTTGCTCCAATGCCAAATTTATTAAAATAATTTACCAGTGACCTAGGAAAGCACTTCGACAGGGCTGTAAGTCTCTAGGTCGTTGAGTGTAATTCGATATGTGTGTCTACGTGTCTGTGAATCTGTACCTCAAACTATAAGCCATAGAAGACCCCCCCCCCCCCGCGCACTACATCTATAAGAAGTGCCTAATGACTCTAGCCTGGTAATAAACACCTTCGCAAATAAGAGTCTCCTCATCTCAAGGCCATAAAGCTCGGATTTCCTGTCCCAACCCCATTTTTCAGCGTCTATGTCCATTCCCTCTATGAACCAACGACCTCACACCCTTACATTTATCCCCCACCCCTAACCTAGCTTTAATAACTTAAAAATCCTAAGCGTCAACCACCCTCAGTCTAACACTGAAACCAATAACAGAAGCACTTGATTGACTTCCACGGCGAAAATATGCTGTGAACAAATATCTACAAATTACCGCTTTGAATCTCCTATAATAACAATAATAACTGGATAACATGCATATAACGCATGTAAGAGGGAATTCTAAAAATATAAGGATTAACACCTCCGAGGTTTGACGGCTTTATCCCCAATAAAATGTGGGTTAAAACCAATTTATTAATCGCTTCCAACTAATTCATCAAATAACTATATTAGTCCATCGAAGCTCAAATTCTGCCTTACTTCGATTTTCTCCTGAATAACTCATAACACCCGGACCATATTTATAACGTTTCCTGATATGATTCACCCTCCCATACATGTCATTCCAGTTTGACTTATTGGTTTGAACGCCGGATTCATATAGGACCCCAATCGGAGAAATATGATAACTATTTCCTATGAAATGCGTTCTATCCTCTTTGTAAACCACCAGAATTACGGGAAAACAGCAGAATTAACAGAAAAACTTCCTTCTGCTCCCCCATTTCTCTCATGTACTCATGCACCTGTCCGTGAACGGATGTTAATATAGTCCCAACTATACAGCTAATCTATTATATTACATCCTTTATTTTCCTAGTCACCCTTGACCCTTCTCATATAATAATGTTTTATAAGGTGTCTTTTCTCCCCCTAAAACTTACCGTCGTCCATACATTCCCATGTGCTGTTCCTCCTACCCTTATCATCCCACCGCGTTATGTTTTCTTAAAAAACCTCTAGTAAAGGAGCCTATATGATAATCAACCTTTATCCCCTGAACTTATTTAAACTTATATCGTATTTTCATTTATAGTTCTAAGTTTCTTAAGTTACCTTTGTTCTATATTATAAGTTAACAATTTTTATTTACTTATTTATAATTTTATTAACCTATTATTTTCTTATATATTTTTATGTATGTGTATATATGTTCGTATGTATATGAATATATATATATATATATATATATATATATATATATATATATGTATATATGTCTGCATATGTATGTATATTTATATTGCTCATATATTCGTATTCCTTTATATTTCTATCATCGCACTTACATTTTTATTTTACTTGATTTTATCTTCTATATTTTATATTTTATTTATTTTTTATTTAATTTTATTTTACTCTATTACACTTCATTTTTTATTTTATGTATTTCTGTATTTTATATTTTTTTATATTTTTTCATATATTTTTTATATTATTTTATATATATTTTATATATTTTTAATATATTTTTTTATATATTTTTAATTTTTAATTTTTCAATTTTTTAATTCCTTTATATTTTCTCATATTTTTATATCTTAATATTTTTATATTTTTATTTTTATGTTTATTCAAGTTTTGCTTTTTTTATTTTTTTTTATTTGATATTTTATTTTTATTTTACTTCTTATCCCCTGATTTCATTTTTCCTTCGCATATTCTATTTTTTTTATTTTTATATTATATTTTATTTTATTTCATTTTTACTCTTTATTTTTGTTCTTATTTTTATTTTTTTCATTTTTTCTTAATAATCTTTATAATGTCTATAAGGTTTTATTATTATTATTATCAGTTGTATCTTTATATCCCTATTTTATATCTGTAACTTATTCTTTTTCCAATATTGGTCTATGTACGCCCTCCCCCCCCCCCCCCCCAATGGATGTTCCTCTAGGACGAGCTTGTTATGTTTTCCTTTAATTTCTGTAAGATGTAATTCTAACGGCGCTGATGAAGACACGTTTTGGAGTAGCTTTTGTTGGGTTTTTTTTAAATTAAAGAATGAAATAAAGTATTTCCAGAATGTTTTGGC
>OY744540.1:31091966-31109466 GCA_963556195.1 Sepiola atlantica | reverse complement strand
AAGTATACACACACACACACACACAAACACACATATATATATATATGAATGTGTGTTTATTTGTGTAGTTTAGTTTTATTCCGTGTGCGATAACCATTAACAATTCTACTCGGTCTTAGCTGCTGGAATGTATAGACGCTACACACGTGGATTAAATACAACTTTTAGTTTGACATTTTGTACAGGATCCCGAGTTCGACGTAGAGGATTCTTATGTCCAGCTATTAGCTTCCTAAGTTCGAAAATCTGTACCTGAGAAAACTGGCATTATTATCGACTTACACGTTGAGAATATAACAGGTTGAGAACATTGCTATACGTATTTCAAATATCACAGGCAGTAACATCTAACAGATATATCTTTAAACCTATCTCTCAATTCATTTACGCGCATCGCTACAATCATGGCAGCGTAAGCACATTACGAACGTCTAATCTGCCATTTACCTTCGACAAATGATCCTTTCCTTTGAATGTTCTATTGTGTTTTCCTTACTTTTGACAGTTATCTGCCGAAAAACGAGAGACAATTTTCTGCTCTCGTTTTATTTTTTCGACATCCAATTCCGTAGTGTCCAACATTTTCCCTCTAAATTATCTGATACTTGGCGCCATTTTAAGTCGTCCAATTTCTCTTTCATGTGATTCCTACAAATTGGATAGAACAAAATCAATTGAACAATAATCAAAGTGCTGATATGATTCGTTTATGTTTATTTTGTTATTAGTATTTTTCATTCTTTGTGTAGAACATCTATGAGTCTTTGTGTTTAGGCAGACAAACTGATGAGAATGTTGCCGGGGCTAATAAACAGTTATCCATAGATTGATATCAGAATAAAAAATGTCTATGCAATCACCTAAACTCTGTCTATAACTGGGAATATCGTCGGATATTAAATGGTTTCTTGGTTTTTGAAAATGTATATCTTCTCGCCATTTCGCTTTGTCTCTTTCATTCTCTATCACCCTATCTCTCTAATTAGTTATCTCTATCTCTTTCTCTCTTTCACACACACAGACACTATATATATATATATATATATATATATATATATATATATATATATATATATATATATATATATATATATAAATATATATATATATATATACAGGGTGGCAAAAAGTAGGTGGACAGTAAAAATATTTTTGCTTCTTAGTTTACACAGCTTTGAAGTCTTCATCTTACGCTTCGACAAAAAATTTTTTTACTGTCCACCTACTTTGGATCACCCTGTATATATATATATATATATATATATATATATATATATATATATATATATATATGTTTTTTTTTTACTTAGATTCAACATTACCACTGAGACGTAATGTTGTATTGTTAATTATGTGGCAGATTTATCGGAGCATACTACGTGAGGAGGTGTTTAGAGAAATGCTTGTTGACATTATGTTACATTATGCATGTTGTGGGTGTGTGTGATTATATATATATATATATATATATATATATAGGTTACATATTATAATTGTAAACGGGAATACATACATTTATATATATATATATAATATTTATAAATATATATAATAAAAGATCAGACATAGTATATATTTTGTATATTTATACCCGATTCTCATTTGCAATTCCATATCGCTATAAAATTTCGCTTCATCTAAAATGTGTAAGTATCTTTTAATGTATCAACCAATGCGTAGCGGCTATCGCGTAGAAGACACACGAACGAAAATGCCAGATGAAATAGCCAGCTCGTTAGCGAACCCGTCGTGATTTTATATTTCTTTAATTTCTCTTCCGAGAATCGCTTAACGCATATCAAGTTTGCTCATAATTTAGTTCACTTTGAAGTACGACCATTTTGGAAAGGAAAAAAAATGATCGAGGCCAACCTGATTCTTCGACAAGGATTTCCATGATTTATTGTTTCGTTTTAGTTTTGGTTATTTTTACTTGGAGTCTTTGTTATTTCGATATTGGTTAAGATGTAATCATACATTGTTCACAGGTTATCCGTCTAATTATGATTAAGGTGTAAGGCTTTTGATACACATGCGCACTTGCCAAAGGCGATGCACATGTTTGGCAGGCGTATGATATAGAATGATTGTATCACAACTTCCACACTATGTATTCGATCTTTCGTGATGTATAATCTTGGTACATTTGACGATAAAGTAAATGGTAGGATAGTTGTTGTTATATTTCCCAGCATGTCAACTGTCGGTGGATTATGTTATGTCTTAGCCGTACAGACTACACTACGGTATTCATGCAGTGACCAAACAGTCTTTAAACTGTAAGACTTTACTGTTTAGTGAATCACATTCGTTAATGTTCACTAATGATAATACGAAAATAAGAAGATTTATTCATTATTGCGATAATATTAGAAGTAATTCATGAGTATTCAGCGATAATCATTGAGTGGGTAGAAATACTATACTATCAACCTTCAGTTGATGAAAATTCATCTTTAAATATATATATATATATATATATATATATATATATATATATATATATATATATATATATATATGTAGATATACATATATATATATATATATACATATATATACATATATATATATATACATATATATATGTAGATATACATATATACATATATATATATATATATATATACATATATATATATATATATATACATATATATATATATTTATATATCAATAATAAATATTTAAGAAGGACATATATTTACACTTTACTGCAGTTTTATAGTAAAAATAATCGTCAGAAATTTAATTTCTAGTCAGTATATATATATATATATATATATATATATATATATATATATATATATATATATATATATATTCGTATATTAACAGATTGTAAATCTGTCATTCACAACTCTGGCAAGGGCGGCCACTGCTCTCCAATAAAATTACAAACCCCAATACTCGGAGTTAAGAATTTATGTCGGGTTTTAAAAAAGTTTTTTCATGTGTTTATTTTTTTCAATACTAAAAAAAGAGAGGACAATTTCATCTCACGGGAGAATATTAAATTTGCACTTTCAGATAATATATATATATATATATATATATATATATATATATATATATATATGTATATATATATATATATATATATATATATATATATATATATATGAGATCAAAAGCTTAATTAATGATCTGTCAACATCGTTCGTTAAAATTGATGCAGATCATACTACCATCTATGGTAACACTTCAAATAACATTAATAATCAATATTTTAAAGATCTTCTCTCTTCCGAACTCGATCACGCACTTATATGTGAATAACTGGTTATACTTAATACATCTACAATCAAAGCGTGTCTTCTTTCACAACAAACACTAAAATCCATTACCTTACGCTAATTGAAATCAATAGCTGTTTCCTTAAGAATACCTCTTGTTTTGATAACTTTCGAGGATTGACGTTTACTCAAGAACTGTAATAGAAGTATTGCATTAAATATGTTGGGAATATCGTTGGAAAAATAATGTTATCATTCTTCCGCTCCAGAAACTATCTTACTCTAAATGCACTATTCTACGTGTATGATAGTATAATACGTCATAAAATTGAGTAATGTTGCCACATCTGAGAGGATGCCGCAGAAAGTATCCTGTTCTACATTGAGAGAGTGGAAAACCGACCCCGATATCGATGATGTTTTCTTCTATTCTCTCTCGTTTCATTCTCACAAAAGAGACGTTTTTAGTTGTTCTCTACTCTACAGTTATTTGCATGTTAGGGGATTGTGTTGGATAATAACCCTATGAGAATGGACGTATCTGTTGGAAATCGTTGGTTTGACTTGTGCGAATTAACGCTGGATGGACCCGGCAGTCGAGTGAATAATGAAGCCTGTTTTCACAGTCATAAATCACCGTGTGACGAGATCCCAGCTCAAGAGTCAATGTGCACCTGCGAGAGTTTCTGTGACGTCACAGGTCATTGCGTGGGAAACAGAGGGATCCGTGATGTCATTCGTTGTTCGTGAGAAGCGTGTTTAGCCAATCTGGGTTTGGGAGGCGAACCGATGAGACGTGATTTTTACCATGTAAACTACAACAGATAACGGAAATATTTTCCTAAGAAAATACGGGCGAGAGATATCCTTTTCCCCTACTCCATGAATGGTTTAATAATAATTAATAAGTAATTTTCTCTGTCTCTCCCTCGACGTAGTGTATATCTCCCAGCTGATTAAATAACTAACGCTTGTAATAAAAAGAATTAAATTTAAAGGGAGTGTTTGTCTTTCGAACCTATCATGGATTTGTGTTGCTGTGACATGGTTCACAGCAGGGAGGAGGGAGGAGAGAATACATCCACTGGACGATATCGAGACGGCCACCCTCTACACGGCGAGGGAGAAATCTAAAGGTATGCAAACAATATATGAACTATGTGATTTATATTGTTTTAGAGGTGGCGAGTATTGAATGTTAACTGCCACGGCCCGTGGTGAGACTAGGAAACGAAATGAGTACCGCCACGGTCCGTATCGGGAAGAGTGTACGAAACGCGTACCGTCGCGGCTTAAGATACCGGCTATGCAACACTAGACTGAACTCCACTAATCTGTTTACCCTGTAAAAGATTCACAACAAAAGCTTGCTTTTCTACAACCATCGTAAATAAATGTTATTTTCTTCCTCTGGGTACCTAAAATTAAATGTAACTTTTATGAGCAACGGGGCTGTTCTTACTCTGACTTCTACATTGCCGTGTTCAAGATCAACGTAAACAAATTCTTGTTGAGCCGCCTTCTTAAATAATAAGTTTCTACCCAGTTTAAAATGATAGTTAGCAATCCTATTTGTGTTGTCTCATCGTTGACCTGACAAACCCATTAACCCTTATTATCATGAAGTTCGTCTTGACTTACTAGCGCCTTACTTTGTGATGTTATTAGTGAAATATTTTCTACATTTATATGGAATTTTTTTATCAGCTTGCACTTTGGAAATATATTAGAAAAGAGGCGAATTCCGTATAAGCAAATAAAGTTGTATCATATTTTTTATCTTTTAGTTTTCAATGTTTATTTTCATTATATTATTATCCAACTCTAATCTTCTAATAAGATGCATATTTTTACACTTGAGTTTACTGTGTGTAAAGTTTCAGCGAACATTTTAATAAGCCTAAATAAGACAAACTATGAAAAACAAATATCAAGAAATAAAAAAAAGTATAGATTAAAATCATGAAAGCAGCACACACTAGAAATATTACATCTGACTAAGAAAAAGTATAATAAAATAAATAGGAAGAATAGAAGTGTATTTGTAGATATCTCCGTTTTTATAGTGAACATCTGATGTAGTATGTAGAAAATATTAAGACAATAATATAAAGTCATCGCTGTAATTTCGTCAAAGAAAAGTCCACGGTAGCTGTGGGAGAATCAATTAGTAAGATTTATGAAAACAGCTACGTCATCCTCTGTAAAAAAAACTGAGTTTAGAGAATTGGCTTATCCAAAAAATGAATTCAATTTTGGAAGAAAAAGAAACGGTTGCATATTTTCAGAAAACGCATCTTTCGGTTTTCAAAAGATAATAATCAATAGGGGTAAAATCGACTTTACTTTACTACATAGGAAATATATAGCAAATTGGATAAAGGGAATTATATATTATATATATATATATATATATATATATATACATATATAGATATACATATACCCATATATATATACATATATTCATGTATATACATATACACATATATATACATTTACACACACATATATAAATAAATATATATATATACATATGTATACATATATATACATATATATATACACACATATATATATACACACATATATATATATATATATATATATATATATATATGTATACATATATATACATATATATATACACATATATGTATACCCATATATATATACACATATATATATATATATACACTCCCACACACATACATACATACATATATGTATATATATATATATATGTATATATATATATATATATATGTATATATATATTAATTATTATTAGAAACCTGAGAAGTCAAAATGCGATATGCATTTTTTTCTTCAAAATAATCATCTATTTACCTTAAAGATATACACATCTGAGCTTTCGGCCTAGCAGGCTTTTGTCAAGCGACTATTTTTACTAATCCATATTCTTTTTTTCATCGGACATATAACATGCGTTCGTGAATAGTAGTCCAGTAAGATGTTTATTCGTATAGTTCGAAAGTATCTTCAAGTGCAACACGTGGCTTACGTGATAAAATGAATGTATTACACAATATAGATGCATAAGGAGTATTCTCTCCACTTCCCAGTTATAGTATTAGTTAAGGCCTTTGATCAAATGGAAATATCATTAGGCCATTACTTTGTCTAATGTACTTTCATAATATATTCGGTTATGTACATCGATCTGGAATATCTTAAATGTTTCGTTTACAAATAAACGTACACACATGGTTCTTGATTATGGGATGACACCTTAAGTTCCTTAGTATAGTCCCATCATGATATATTCTAGTAATAATGTTGTAAATTTTCAGTTATTAATTAAACAGCTATTATTTTAATCAATATGTATAGAATGCGTGTAAATTAATGAGACTCATTCTTTCAGTGACATATTTTTTCATGGAAATCGCTCCAGACAAGGTATGAAGCTACTTAATGCTAACAAGAACGAAACATGACTATCGCAAAAAAACGAGATGCCTATTGGCCATAGTCTTGAAAATACCAAGGTTATAGGTGGGAGTAGAACAGTCAGCAGGAAGAAAGATGCACAATCCTGCACATCTTTGGATGAAAATACAGAAATAGGAAGCTGTATTACAATGAGGTATGAAAGATAAGGAATTAATGAAGACAACTAGTCCAACGAGTCAAACGATCTGGAACAAAGGAAGCAGGACATAGATCAGACAATCTTGTAAGGCAGGTGTCATAATAATATTCATAGAAAAGACTACAACTAGCCACCTAATTTCTATGAGAAGTAGGGAGCATAGAAATAATATAGTGCCTGTGAATGTTCCTAGACTCGTCTCCAATTTTGGCTAAACACCGGGACGTTAATGTACGTTACCGAAACGACAATTTTAACTTTAGAGAATGTTATTCTTAAACGCTAACTTACCTGACCATGTAATCAAATTAAAGCGGTCATCCGTGAACGTTAAATTAAATTGTCTCAGGTAGTTAAACCATGACAACGAGCGGCCTAATTGGTTTGCCACGCTCCTACTAATCTTATTCAAGTATCTCTGTATATCTATATCTCACTTAATCAGTCCCACACTATTATATGTAATGCTCTTCTGATGATTGCTGATGCCGGAAGAATGTAGTAAATAATAAATCTCCGTGCAATTTATAATATTCATCATTCTTTATTGATATGGTTGTATCAGGGAGAACATTGTATTTTATTGTGTATGTGGATATCTATATAAAGTGTGTGGTGTGGACCTGCATTATATGATTTATGTTTATAAATGAATATATACGTATATATTGTTGTTCGATTTATTTTAATCTGTATATAAAATACTAAAGGCTTTTTTTAATATATATTTGTAGACGGTCGAGTGCAGAGAATGCTGGGACGTTGGGGAGGCTTATTGCAACCCACATCCCAGAGAAGACCAATTGTCCTTACCAGCGAGAAATAAATGGTAAGCGGCAGTTTCGATATCGTATCGTTATCGAAAAGAGTTGAAGAATACTGGAAATCTAAGGAGGCTTGTTGTCACTCAGACTCCAGGAAATACCACTGATTGTTGTCTGTGAGCAATCACTGAGGATGATCTGTGTGAGAACTCCCAGTAAGTACAAATAATACTAATACTAATATTATTATCAGTGTGTTTCCTTATTATTAGTATTGGCCATTTTGTCTTCATTTATATATCTTGTTCTTTTTTCTTCCTATTTTTCTTATATTTTTTAAATTGAATTTTAGTTGTTCTAATTATCTATTTATTTATTTGTCTTACTTATTCATCCTATATTGCGAATCTTTGAAATATTTAATTTGTTATTTGATTTGCTGTGTATTTGCTGTTCAGAAAGAACCTTTATGCTTTATCTATTTTAAGTTGACAGGTGGAAAAATATGTGGTTACATGATGACACGTGTATGTCTCCAGTATTGTCTGACTAGATGGGTTTTTTTCAGATGGTACTAGAACCTGATATTTTCTTGAGGAACTTCTCTATGTGATGTACTAAAAGACGTTGACAAAAGGGCGAAATTGTCTTGGAAACGATTTTACGTCACAAAATTACTTGGTTTTGAATTCTTGGAACATTGTTTAAATTTTATTGATCTCAAATCAATATATATATATATATATATATATATATATATATATAGCGAGAGAAAGAGAGAGAGAGAGAGAGAGAGAGAGAGAAAGAGATAGAGAAAGAGATAGAGAGAGGAAGAAAATTACAGAGTGGAGAATTTTCTGTTTTGAGCTCTGATATCACAGAATTCTAACATTATATGCCTATAAACACCAAGGACAAAAAAGAACTTTTACCGATTCCATTATGCGGCGGAATCCTGACGCATACTAGAGGGCTTGTTCGTTATCTCCAAATAACAATACCATCTGTGGATTGGTTTCTGGCGTTCCCAATCTTCCTTTGTTTTGCTGAGGAAGAATGAACAGATTTCAGACGTTACGCCATTGAAAATAAAGATAAAGAAATCCACATGCAAAATATAATAAAATGTTATCAGGCTATAAGATGACGGCACCCTTTTATTTCATTCCCGCTAGGCGCTGTCATTTCTTAAAACAGCACTTTGTATTTTTATTTATTTATTTTTCCAAGTCTTTTTTTCACTGAATACTCGTATTTTAATTTTTAACAAAACAATTACAACAAAGGTTTCAACGCACACATGTACCTATTAATATATTTTATGTGCCCGTATCTGGAACACATTACGAAGCGACTACTTCCCCACAGATTAAAAATCGTCGGCTTCAAATCCAGTGTCAATAGATTGAGGTTATGAACCACTGTCACAAATATTCAAACTCGCTCTATTCTATCAATCATTCTCGATGTTCACATAATATTCTTCATTTATTTACTTACAATACTCTCATTACAACTTTTATAAAGAGAAAAGTTAATATACTGAAGTACCTTTTTATATATTTCATGTGTCCGTCCCTGGAACACATATCTAAGGAACTGTTCTTTCTATGAATTACAATATACACGTCTTTAAATGCAATGCCAACAGATTAATGGCATTTACTACCATCACAGTTATTCCAAATCTGTTCATTTTTCTATCCTATCATATTGTTTTCACCTTTTTCTGACAACAATCCGATTATACGAACCTTCATTTTCTAAGTTGTTTTGGTATTTATACATGGTGACCTATCAAGTAGAAACACATATAGTCTCTATGCATGTTCACATTTGATGTTTTCTATTTAAGGCAGCCCTCTTAGAAATAATCGTAGCCGCTTTATTTTATAGTAATGAAAACACGTGGGGCAAAAACGCAATATAAACGCTGATCTCTGACTTTATAAACAATGAAATGAAGCAGATTACATTCTGTCTTAACAAAACCAAAGTGCTTTAATGTAAAGCACTTATGATTGTAAATAGTATTCAAGGTGAATTTTCTATGGAAAATGGCTTAGTAAGATTAGAACATATACATTTTACTATATAATCGTCAACACTTATACATATGTTGTCTCTGTAAGCAAGTTATGTTTCTTTACGCAATTAGCAATGAAAATATATTAGTCTTTTTATAAATAACGCAAACATGTAAACAGCAATAACTATGTAACCTTAAATATCTACAATATAATCAATCAAAAGCTAATGTATATTTTACTATTACCTTTTACCAATATTAAATAAGGTAAATGGAACGGTTGTTTAGGTAACGCATTGCCATAATTTTAATTTGGAAGCGTAATCAGTGTAATGAAGACAACAAGACATAATCGATAACATGTTCGAGAATAGTAATTACTCAATCATACGTCTTATGTTATAAGACTCTAATATATTTTACTAGATTAATCAAATACTAAAGAAAATGTATTTAAGAGCACAACAGTTACATTTTCAGAATGTACCACGGAATTATGTTCAATAACGCTGACTCTAAAAGAAAACATATTGCTTATATATAAATATTGGATACAATTTTCAAGACTGCCAAGACATTGCCAAGACGACTGTAAAATGTAGGATCCCTCTGCCGTGCTAAAAACTTTCTCAGTCCTGACAGTACCTGACATCTCTACAAAACCACCATCTGCCCATGCATGGAGTATTGTCACATCTGTGCTGGCGCACACTTAACTAGTATCCCTCTCTTTTAGACATGACCCCAAAAAAGAGAACATAATAAGTTCCTCAGTATCGACTAAGGTCCAGCCCCTGTCCTATAACCGCAATCTAACATCATTTTCCTTTTTTTACAATTACTTCAATAGAATGTGCTTAGATAAACTTGCTCTTCTGCTGCCCCATTGATGTCCAGGCACTTGACCAACCCGACAATCAGCTAAATCTCATACATTCACTGTGAAGGTTCCTTGACGCCGGAGAGGTTTCTACTCAAATAACTTCTTCCCTCGAGCTGCCGGACTTTGGAACTCCCTCCCTGCTCCCTGTTATCCCAACTTTGCTTATACATGAATTTAAAACTAATGTGTACACACATCTCGCTACACAGCTCCCAATTTAGGATGGATCCAAAAACTTTCACGCTTATCATCAGTAGCCCCTTTCGTCTACATTGTCGAGTTGCCTTGTTTGAGGTGAACTAAGTTAAAAAATAAAATTAAAAAAATTTCAAACAGACAGTCGAATTGATTCTGAAAACTAACTCTATCAAATAAAAATGAAAGCACTATTATTATCATCATTTATTATTATCATATCTTCTCCAGTCAAAACTCGTTTGGCGGAAGACGAAACTATTACATATTTCGATCAATCTTATTTTTATAGGGAAACCGACACGAACATCTGCAGAGAAACATCAATTATTAATAATACTAGTATAAACTTAACATTTCCTAAAAAACTTAAGTTTTTCTTTTTTTCTTATTTGTATTTTCTTCATTTTCCAGGCACTTTTTTCCAGGCACTTTTCTACCATCACTTAGTTACGGAAAAAGGCAATACTTGTTCAAGAAGTCCACCCATGTGTAAAATAGGCCTGATAAAAGTCGGAAAATATTAAAAATTATAATGAAAACTCAAGAAAACCTAACATTGTTATTCCAGGGCTGATCAGCTAGCTTAAAAATAAAATACTATATAGCTCTGAACTTCTGTAAGATCATAAATACATATTAGGCTCTTATCATGAAAAAATTAGGCACTCTGTTGAGTTATTTTGTACCAAATTAAATCCCAAAATTTTAGATAGTAATATATATATATATATATATATATATATATATATATATATATATATATATATAAGCATTATATATATATGCATATATATATATACATGTAAATAATATATAATTATATATATATATATATATTTATAATTATATATATACATATATATATGTAAATACATATATAATTATATATAAATATATATATATATATATATATATATTGATAATTATATATATATATATATATATATATATATATATATATATATATATATATATATATATATATATATATATATATATATATACGATAAAGCGTATTGATTTTTACCAGATTTGTTTATATGTAAAAAAAATGATAGGACTGATAAGAAGAAGAAACACCGACTTCAGATACTGTACTTTAATCAAAAGCTGATTAAGCCACATGAGACACATAAAGCAGAACCAAAAATAATATAATGTCATAAAAGATGTCCCATTGTCGTTTCACTTCTGTTTCCCTCTTTTCTATATTCTGCCATTTGGTATTTTTCTGTATCTATTTTTACCAATAAAAGCTTAAAGTGCGTTAAAAGTTAAGAGGAAAGAGAAGAGAAAAATAAGCAACTTGAAAACATCGCTGTGATAAAATTCGAAATAGAATACGAGTGATTACCCTTTTACTAGGTTATTATATTTGTTTAGTGTGTGTATCTTGTTTTCCTTGTTGTTATGTATATATAATTTCACAAATAATGCCGAAAACACCCCATGTTATCTGAAAAAAAAACGAATTGCATGCTCTTTGTTTTATTTGGAAAATATTATCTTGCTAAAAACGAAGGCATCTATTATTCAAAATATGTCAAATCCCATAGTTGATAGACATTTTCATGAAAACACTAGATTATTCGTGACCAGTTGACTAAGTATTTGTTATATATTATGAATATATAATTGATTCCGTAAGTTGTGAAATAATTATTGATAATTCGTATTCCTTGGATTATTCAGATTACTGTTCTCATATTGGATATACTTCTCATGAAGTTTCGGCTGATATAACAATTCGACCTTCTCTGTCGGGGATCTTAATATCGACTTCAGAAATCTGAACTGAATTTTAAACGAAAACTTTAATTTGATCAAATGGTGTAGCACAATAATAAGTCTGTCTCCTTTTATATGAAAATAAAAAGGAATAATAATATATGTATATAAAATAATGATAATAACAATAATAATGATTATAATAATACTAATAATAATACTAATACTACTACTACTACTACTACTACTACTACTACTAATAATAATAATAATAATAATCTTTCTAAACAAAAACAGGATAACTTTCTTTACAAATGATATAGCCTGCCCATTTGATACCAGAGTGCAGGCGAAAGAACACTAAAACATATCAAGATATTAAATAGGAATATTAAGACTATATACATGTAAAAGGGTAAAGGAGATTCACGTTGAAATTGAAACGCTTGGAATCATGACGAAAAGCAACCATAAATGGCTTACACAGATTGACAAGACCATTTGTTCCTATTCTACAAAAGGCTTCAAATTGTTATGGTGCAGCTTGAATGTCTAAAGTCAAAGGAATTAACTTGATGTGGACAAAATAAAAAATAAAACTAAAAACACACAAAAGTGTGTGCTAATATGAAATAATAATAATAATAATAATAATAATAATAATAATAATAATAATAATAATAATTATAATAATAATAATAATAATAACATAGAAGTGAATACACGTATTATTTTTGTTGATGGAAGTAGAATGTCTTAACATATATATATCACTTTATAGACATTTGCGAATCAAATCAACGTAGAATAAATAGTGGTAGTGATTGTGACCCAACAAGTACAAGATTTACCTCGTGATACGATACATATGGTAGTGATTGTTACCCAACAAGTACCATATACACTTAGTGATACGATACATGTGGTAGTGAGGGTGACCCAACAAGTACCAGATACACCTCGTGATACGATACATGTTGTAGTGATTGTGACCCAACAAGTACCAGATACACCTAGTGATACGATACATGTGGTAGTGATTGTGACCCAACAAGTACCAGATACACCTAGTGATACTATACATGTTGTAGTGATTGTGACCCAACAAGTACCAGATACACCTAGTGATACTATACATGTTGTAGTGAGTGTGAACCAACAAGTACCAGATACACTTAGTGATACGATACATGTGGTAGTGAGTGTGACACAACAAGTACCATATACACTTAGTGATACGATACATGTGCTAGTGATTGTGAACCAACAAGTACAATATACACTTAGTGATACGATACATGTGGTAGTTATTGTGACTCAACAAGTACCAGATACACCTAGTTATACGATACATGTTGTAGTGATTGTGACCCAACAAGTACCAGATACACCTAGTTATACGATACATGTATATTCAGTCTTATGGCAGTTGAGCAACAGAGAGATAAAAGAAGAAAAACAAGTTTAAGCGACGTGAAACCAAGAATACGATCTATTTAAAATGTTATGTTTGTCAATAGATTTCTAAACGACCATTGTTTAAATAAATATTCACTCGAGTGCATGATTTTGTTTTAAAAATATTTGACTATTTTCAGAATATTGGCAGCTCGAGTTGAAACGATTTCAAAGAGAAAACAAGAAAAAGCGAACAATAACAAAATTATGAAAGTAAAATGAAGAAGGAAAAACGAATAAAGATGTATGGGAAGAGTGAGAGCGAAACCGATGAATAGAGATAGAAAAATATAGTAATATAGACGGATAGGATGAGCGAAAAGGAGAATGGGGAAGACGATAAAGGTATACAGAGAGATAGAGCTGCAAAAAAACAAGTTAAAGAAAATATGTATATAGACAGATAGTGCTGGTTTGGTTTGGTAGTTTTGTTTTACGGCATATCAACCCTTTTTGGGTTATTTAATGCCGAATTTGGTCATTATAGTGAAAGTTTTTATGCTTCAAGTTCTTTATATCTTCAAATGTTTAATCAGGGTTTTTGGTTTGGTAGTTTTGTTTTACGGCATATCAACCCTTTTTGGGTTATTTAATGCCGAATCTGGTCTTGTTTTCTTCTCTTTTCTGTTTCCTTCCACTTTTAATATATGTTTCTATTTAACCCATAGTTGGGACCCTAACAGGTACTACCACTCCGGGTCAGGGTGGACCTAGGAGCAATGGTAATTAAGAGGAGGCTCCACATTCCCCAAAGTCCGTAATCCGGATCTCACCATCGGATGTAGTTTAAGGTCATATCCAGGACCGGGAGTAGGGTAGGAAAAATAAAAGTAAAAAAGGGGAGGGAGAAAGGGAGAGGGGCTGTTGTTTTTGTTTTTGGTTTTGTAGAACATAATTAAGTTTTACAAACAAAAAAAAACAAAAAAAAACAAAAAAACGTCAATGTAGGTGAATTTCGTCTCAGGGAGCCACAGGGCAGCCTGATCTGGTATCACCAGAGATAGTGCTGGAGAGAGGGAAAGAGAAAGAGATAGCTGTATAGATAGATAGAGCAAAAGAGATAAGTATGTAGAGAAATAATATTTCGAGAAAGCTAAGGACAGAAGAAAAGAAAATAGGCATATGTAGAGAGATAAAACGAGTGAAGGCAAGAGAGTGAGGAAAATAAATAGGCATATAAATAGATTAATCGGGAAAAGCGAGAAAGAGAGAGAAAAAAGGGGTAAGTATGTAGATAGAAAAACTGTGAGAAAGCGGGAGCGAGAAATATATATGTATATATCGAGAGAGGGAAAGAGAGAGAGCGCATGAGAAAAGATAAAGAGGTGAATAGATGGTATGAAGAGAGGGAGAGAGAGAGAGAGAGAGAGAGGGAGAAAAGGGGGGATAGATTGGTTACTAAACAGATAAAGCGAGAGAAAGCATATGAGGGTAACATTTGGTATATATATAGAGAGGCACAGAGAAAGAAAGACAGACAGAGGCGAAAACAGAGAAAAGGAAACACATAGGTATACGGAGAGAGAGAGAGAGAGAGAGAGAGAGAGAGAGAGAGGAAGAGGGAGATAGATAAATTGATGCAGAAAGAAAAGAAACCAAGGAGGAAATTAGGAGAAAAGAAGGCGGATATTTAATAAGAAAAAATAGGTCTGGCTTTGCTTCAAGAACGTAATTGATTTATTCAATAGAAAATCAAACCTGATTTACTTATTTTTATTTTTAGCTGTTTCTACGGATGGATTCGTCTAAAAACAAATTCGTTTCTGAATGTGTGCACCTGCACAAGCTCATCTGAGTGTTTTGTTTTATTGTTGCTCTCCTTTTCTTAGTCCATTAAGTATCACTTTCGTTGTTATTCTTATTAATCGCTAGTGAATTGAATTGTCTATAAATATGTCAGTGTGTTTTAACTATCGGACTTGAAAGCATGTGAGAAACGCTTTGACATCAAAGTAATGTGTCACAATAACGTACCTTATTTCAGTAATCGTGCGTTCCAAATGTTGTATTTGATGAATATGAGAAGACAATAGAATCGGAAAGCTGAGTTTAAACTTCACTTGTCAACATTACAGGATCTTCGGTATATGGGGTATTGAACGCATACCATATGTCTTACGTGTCTTACGTATCTAAATAATAATTTCCTCCGTTGGTTTAATAAGTGTCTATTTATATGAACACACACACACACACACACATATATATATATATATATACATATATATATGTATACATTTATATATATATACATATATACATACATATATATATATTTTTATATATATATATATATATATATATATATATATATATATATATATATATATATGCACATAGAGAGTGCGAATCACCTACTAAACACTATCTTAGAATGTATATGGTTTCCGTTCAAGGGTGTGTAAAAAAAGCCTGCCACGAAAATACTTACACCTACAAGTAAACCCTGCCGTATATTCAAAATAGCATAGTATTCGAAGCCCAAATACGACACCCTTTACACGACTATACACTGACTTATTCAAAGAATTGTGCAAAAAGACAACGAATGTTGTTAACTTCGTTACAAACTCAACGTTTTACAAGAAAATGTTAACTTACATTCGATAATCGCATATCTATTTATCTCATATAGTGATCAAGTAGTATCCCCAGGAACAGGCCGTTTTGATAGAAGAAAAATAAGCTACACACCCTCCACACACACACACACACACACACACATATATATATATATATATATATATATATAATTTATTTAGATACTGTATATTACATATTTCAGCAATGTACCGCGGTTTCATTCAAAAGGGCAGATTTAGACATCTTTAGTAAATCTTCGTGCCCAGTGGAATCATCGGGGCACGAAGATTTACTAAAGATGTCTAAATCTGCCCTTTTGGATGAAACTGCGGTACATTGATGAAATATGTAATATACAGTATCTAAATAAATTATATTAGCTCTCTTATATGATCGAGCACTTTATTTGATTTCTTTTCATATACAACATGACACACTCTCTCTCGCCCGCTCTCTCTCTCTCTCTCTCTCTCTCTATATATATATATATATATATATATATATATATATATATATATATATATATATATATATATATATATATATATATATATATATATATATATATATATATATATATATATATATATTGCACATGTTTATAATATAAAACTATTTTTCTAAGATGAATTAATACAGGAAAGAATATCATATTTAACATTTATCTTATCTAAAATCTTTCATAAAACATATTTTATTTATACTATATGGCTTGAGATGTGTTTCACAGTTTTTCCTAACGAATCTTATATGAGACAAATGTACAACATAATGTTATTTTTTGCAACATATAAAATCGTTTTAACATGACATATATTTATCTACGGCAAATTATCTTGTATATAGTATATATTATGTAACCAGATGGAAAACGAGTGAGTAAAAGATTAAATATTATTATCGATGTATATATATGTATGTGTCTAAGAAGGACAGAAACGATGGTATGCAAATAAACACTGCTATTATAAACTTATCAAATTTGCTCTCTTTATTAACTAAATT
>OY744540.1:31081966-31086966 GCA_963556195.1 Sepiola atlantica | reverse complement strand
CTTAGCCGATTTAAAAGACCATGTTTATGGCATTCTGGAATTTAAAGGAAAGTGTTAAATCTATATTATTATTTGTAATTCCATATACCACATGTTAAAGACATAATAATTCCCAAAGAACATTTTACTGTTATATTTTGTCGATTTGTCAATGCAGACTTTTTATGACTTCCTGAAGATAACAGCAGAACATTTCAGCGTAATGTCTAGGGTGTTTACTAATAGGCTGAAAAACCAGAGTTGAATTGACAGTCGATTCATAGCAAACACTCAAAAAGAGCACACTTTTCCATCTCTTTGCTAAACAGTTAGCAGTTAAATGTGAGGATGAAGGGTAAGTAGAGTAAGCTTGGAACAGGAGTCGTACCTTGACCTACACCTCACTGTAGTTGCTAACTAAAATAGCACATTCGGGTTGACCTCAACTATGGTCGAAGCCTTTACCGTTGTAAGCATTAAATAAAGAATAAAAAAGAAAACAAATGCAAAACTAGAACGTGTCAAGGAAATACATTTAGAGAAACTGTCAGACAAACAGACGGCACTTTTGAAAAAAGTGATGATGATTTCTTTCTTAGGTTCTTCAATTCAAATTAAATTAAATTAAAAATAAAGGTGAAAGTTTTATTAAAAATTACCAAATATTTACTTTAAAACTACATTAATACATAGTGAAACATTTGCAAGAAAGTAATGAGGTGTGCAGATGCATATTTTGATGAATAAATGTGAAATAAATGTGTGCAACTTTCAATTGTAAAAATCAAAAATACTTTTTGAATCAGGAAAAAGAAACACACCTTTTATAGTAAATTTGCATAAATCTGTAATTAATTGAAAGTATAAAACAATCCGTAGTAAACTACACAGAGATTGAAAATAGAGCGGAAAAATATTAATAGTGAATTATACAATAATGTTTGCTGTTTCCTAAAATGCGATATTTATCGCATCTTAGAATGTGGCCAAGTGTCCAGGAGATATAGTTTGCCCAAATATATCGCCATGTCTTAATGAGGTTTGTTTTAGATATTTAGGATTTCCTGAATTAACCACAGAGTAGATTGAAAATATCATTTAATGCCATCCGAATAAGATGAAGATGGTTTTGATCAAAAAGGGCTTTACATATTCTTATTCATTGTCTGTTTTATTGATGTTCTGCTTTGAAGTGCATTCTATTAAGACGTATATATATATATATATATATATATATATATATATATATATATATATATATATATATATATATATATATATATATATATTGAAAAACAGTCGGGTGGGGTCAGCGGAATACTGCACACTAGCCAAGTTTCATATTTTCCTAGGTCACGTTTGAAGCGTGTGATATTGATTGGTAATCGAAGCAAATACAACTTTTTTCCTGTTGACAAATGCCGTGCATTTTTTCTCAGATGTTCGTCCACACGCTGCAATTGCTCAACATTCAGTGTTTGGTCGCGGTCGTAATACTCAGGATGGATAATTCCACGAGTATCCTACCAAACACACAGTAAACAATTTCTTCTATGGATCTCAGGTTTTAAGGTTTGTTGGGAAAGTGTATCATCATACACTCACTTCGTTTTGGCGTTGAATACTTTCGTAGAACACCCATTGTGTATCAACTTTTGTGGACCAATCAAGAAATTACTTATTTCACTGACTTGAAAGATAGCTTGCTACGAGGAAAGACGCTCTGCCTTATTTTTTAAAAACTTAAGGAATGAGGAACCCAACCACGTATAGTCAGCTCTATGAAGCAATAAGTGTTATGCCAATTCACTAGTTCTAATACGACCAGCATCCTTCACTTACACGTGTAAACAATCTACAACGGGATTTGATAAGCACCCAGACTCAGGCTTATTTTCCAAAGTCAGATCTCCGGAACGAAACTTGTAAACCAATGTCTTACTGGTCAATCTGTTATGAAAGTTTCGCTATATACGCGGCATATTTTCCTCACTCTATTTGGAGCACAATTTTCTCTTGAAAACCCTCACTAAATCACGTCGAACATGCAGCTTCAATCCTTCTGTATGAAAGGGTTATACATTGATCATGTGTCTGCAATAGCAGTTAAAACCAAAGCTTTGAAATATAGAAAAATAACTTTTTATTAAAATATAGATTAGCAAACCACAATTAGATGTTTCAAAATAATGAATAAACGCTTATAAAGTGTATCAACAAGATAGAATCGGATAGTATTTAGGAATCAACTATATACACCCAATTATTGATTCGAGTAATATCATAATATCATGCTGCAGTGTAATATCTATATCGAAGTTCAAGAAATGTTACCTGAGTTTCAGGAAAAATTCAGATCATACTTGAATTCATTTAACTTGCCACCTGAAAATTCATTCGTCTTCAATCAATTATGAGAAGAAAGTAATAAAATATCAAGGCAAACATCTATGTGAAATTGTTTTGAAAATGACTAGAAACGTCAATGGCGATATTAAGACGATACAGGCCAAAACTTGAGTTTAAAAAAATAGAATTACATCCCAGTATCATTTAACTCTGATATCTGATGTTATTTATTTATAGCGCTATTTCAATTGTGACATTACTATTTAAAAGGTTAAATATTGAATATTTAGCTTCATTTTGCTTTGGAAACAAATTCACATAAGAATCGATCTGAACTTTATAAAACATTATTATTATCTTATCACAAATGAACACACACATTTGTATCCATATATATATGCATATATATATATATATATATATATATATATATATATATATAGTAAGTTATGAAAGTATATTATGGTAATTAAGCTACACAGATCCTCTCGTGATTTCATTGTATTTCTATTTTATGTTTTAGTTTTTAAGTTGTTAGGTTTTAGTTTAGTTTGTTTTACTTATTTGTTTTTTTTAAAATTTATTTATTCATTTATTGTTAACCTGAGGTGACTTTTCTTCTGTGTAGGCAGCTGGTTGCCATCTCACGTCTACAGTTTTATAGATTGTGGGGGTCTTTCAAGTTTAGGAATTCAAATTCCTCATTCAGACATAATCTACATGGGTCGTCTAAATTAAAACATGCACTAGTCCGTCGTATTATTTTCCATTCAATTATTGGTGGGCGTCCATTCTCTGTGACCTCCCAATAGTAGTTTTCTAGTGCTGTTTTTATTCGACGTTATCTATTAAACTGTAGAAGTGAGAAAGCGAATGGCTGCCTGCACAGAATAAACCTCACATTAGACTGACAATACATATATAAAAAATAAAAAGACAAACAAATAAGTAAAAACAACAACAAAAAACTAACACCTTAAACATCTGAAAAAGAAATAAAAGGAACCACGTGTTAAAATACGTTCACCCATTACATTGACACAAGAAATGATATAGGCTTCTCTATAGAAAACTTAACAATAGAAGAGGAAGTAGGAAGTAACGCTAACTGGACTTTTGTTTGTGAGAATCCCAACGATTGGCTAAGAGAACAACACAGAATAGGATTGGTTAACTAGCTAGCTGTATATATATAAAAACACCCGGCAAAACTAACTCCATGCATTTTAGCCTGAAGAGTCTCCCCGAGTATGAAACGCAGGATCTTCTGTGTAGCTTAATTGTAATAATATATTTTCATAACTTACTACCTAGTTCTATTTCGGTATCGAGCACTGTTGAAGTAAATATTTAAAGTTGATACATAAAAAAGTATATCTCCTTATAAAATTTGATGTGGATACATGAAATAGTAATAAAATAGTAATAATATGTATATATATATATATATATATATATATATATATAATGGTATATATATTTGCTTTATATATATATATGATTATGTATATATATATAATAATATATAATGATATATATATATATATATAAATATATATATATATATATATATAGTTGCTTTATATATATATATATAAATATATATATATATATATATATATATATATATATATATATATATAATTATGTATATATGCAGATAAGTGAACAGAAACGTAAGACAGGAAAATCCGACAAAGACAAGAGATACATTCAGTTAAAGTTTTTTTTCAGTTGCAATCTTCCGTGTTACTGTATAATCATACAACAGGGAACAATTCGATTTCTATTAACTTAATTTTGTTTCTATTTTTTATCTAAACTTGATTCAAGGAAATTTTGATTTTTTAAGGAATGCCTACCGAATCTTCTTAGTGTTTTTTCTGTGATCGTAACACTTCAGTTGTTGAACTAGTTCTTCGGCGCCATTTTTGATTTTCTTGTTTTTTTTGTACCGACTCGAATGCATAGATGAGGAGTAAAAACTGCTTATACTATTTTTGATATTATGTTAATAATTCTACAAACTATTCCCGACATAGCATAGATTGCGCTACAATATAATAGCAGTTTTATCTGTCGATGACCATGTCTTAAGCAACTACGTTCGATATACTCATACAATAAGCGCTTTTTTATGGAAATTCCTCCAGGCAAGCCATGAATCTACTTCATGTAAAGGGCTAAACACATCTTTAATACTACTGCACGGTAAAGGTAGCAAAGATAAGATTTAATAGTATTTCGACACAGAAAACAGAACAAAATAAAAGAAACTTAGTTACGAGGCTATCGAATGTGAACCCAAGTTCCACTTGCTACTTTCCCTGATTATTAGTAACTGACAACTGCCTACCTTAAAACAACCATCTTGCTACCCACATTAGCCCACGCAAGAAGGCATAGTCGCGTATCTTTCAGTTACCTCTTTGTTATTTTATTGGATTTCTTAACTCACTAGAAAATTGTAACACATTTATTTACTGTATCTAAATGCTAGGTGGCTATGTTATTAATATAAGCGTGTTTGCAACTATGAAACCAATAATAAACACATATTAATATGTTTCTATTACAAGTATAAGTTCAATTCAAATCATTTTTTTTAATATAAGAAGATAAAATGAGGAACAGCTAAATGAAATACATTTAAATACATTTGAATTTTTAAA
>OY744540.1:31071966-31076966 GCA_963556195.1 Sepiola atlantica | reverse complement strand
CCTGTTTAGTACAAATAGTTGTTCTGACAAGTATTCCGATGGGTGGTTTTCTGTTTTACACAGTGCCAGGCCGAACTACCATCTCAATATTAGTGAGGCGTTAGTTATTAACAATTCTCGACCTAGCCTGTCTAGACAAAATATTTTGAAGCATCAGTTGGAGATCTTTAATGATTCAAATCCACCATAACGTTGAGAGATTTACTTATTTTCTTTTTTTTCTCAATCGTTTTCTCCAACTTAAACCAAAATGTTCCCTTCATATCTCATTCGATGTTCTTAGTTTTTAATTTATCATTCTGACGTTTCCTCTTAGAGGGTCAAGGATAAGGCCTTAGGAAAATTTTAGAAATTTTCTTTTTTTTCCACCCGCCCGTTTCATTGATTTAAAAAAATGTTTCCTCTCAAATTTATCCTACGATTTTGTTGTACGCGAAATTTACGTGAAAGAAATTATATTGTTTTTAATGGATTGATAATTTTTTCAACACATTTTCATATATTTTTTACTGAGAGAACTTAATTCTTTCTTTTACTGAAAAGTATTGCCTTACTCTTAAGGAAACGTTAATTTCTGCAGTACACCGCTATACACAGATGGGAGTGTATACATTTTCTCATGCCATGCATATGTATTTGTGTGACCTACCGATAGTTCTAAAAAAGAATATATGAACATGCTTGGGCTGATATACATGGACCCACAACAAACACATTTTTCTTCTAATTGTTGGTATTAATTATAAATTTCAATTTTCTGTGGCCCTACATGAAAACAAATATGAGTCTAGGACCGTACCTCTTTCTTTCTCTCCCCGCCTCCCTCTCTCTTTCTGTCTCTCTTTCTCTCTCTCTCTCTCGATCTCCCTCTCTCTCTCTCTCTCTCTCTCTCTCTTTCTCTCTCTCTTCTCTCTATATATATGTATATATATATATATATATATATATATATATATATATATATATCATGTTCGTTCCTCATGATCATTTGAAATCATAACTTTTTCACTGAAGAGAGCAATCGGCTACGAACAATGTCGTCTCAAAGTAAATATAATTTAATATTTATTTATAAATAGTATATTCAGCCCCCTTACAGTTGAACACTTTTGGGAGGTATGTAAAAATAGACATTCCTTTAGTTATATAGGAATACTCCGAGTCAGGTCGTTTTGTCCTTTACTATGTTTACTGTTTACGATCTTATAGAATTAATATGACCTAAATTATCCGTAAAACGTGGTAAGTTGAAATAAGCATGAGGGGAAGGTGAAAGCATACAGATCCATGTAACCGAGTTCGCGCCTCATGACTGTTTTAAATTATCACTTCCCACACTAAAGAGATCACTAAGTTTCGAAACTACGTCGTCTGTAGGTAAATATAAGTTAATATGTGTTTATATATATATATATATATATATATATATATATATATATATATATATATATATATATATATATATATATATATATATATATATATACAAATAAAATTAAAATGATGTTAAGCCTAGCGTAAATTCTGGGAAACAAACAAAAATAGTGAATGTAAATTGATTTACAAGTAAAGTAATTTTCACCGAAGGACTTGGGACTAAATGTGTGTTTTTTCCATATAGTTTTAGTGGTGGATGTCTACTTATTTTCGAGTACGTCTACTTTTTGTCCGGGAATGTAATACTAGTGTAATCTTTTCTGGTGATAATGAATTGCAATGGTTTAAGTGACCTCTTGCTTGCGCTTCATTTTGCAACACTAAAATTCGTTGGCGCTTCATTTTGCAACACTAACATTCGTTGGCGCTTCATTTTGCAACACTAAAATTCGTTGGCGCTTCATTTTGCAACACTAACTTCGTTGGCGCTTCATTTTGCAACACTAACATTCGTTGGCGCTTCATTTTGCAACACTAACATTCGTTGGCGCTTCATTTTGCAACACTAACATTCGTTGGTGATTCCCTAGCAGCCACATTAGCTTAGCATGTAAGCTGTAGTTGCCATCTCCAACCGCTACAAGTCTGAATAGGTTTATGATGCAGTTAGCTGAACGTAAAGGATATGCACACTCCCCATTTTATTGTGATGATTGATAGTTGAAAGTAAAAGCAATTGAAAACACTAGTGGGGAGCGACGAATATTACAACCTAAGAACAACTGTAGAATAATACGTTAGAGACGAGATGACCGAACGTGAAATATACATATCCTCTATGTTGTTTTTGTGATCGAAAGATGAAGACACACATCTTTTTGTAAACGCTAGTGATGTGCTATTGATGTACACACCCCTTGGAGTTGCACTAATGAACGTAATCAGGTAGAAATACAAGCTGAAGAGACAAAGTTAGGAACGTCAAACATTCACCTTTCTGTTGGATATTTATATATGTATATATATATATATATATATATATATATATATATATATATATATATATATATATACATTTTATTTATCTACCTCCGACAAGGTAAGATGTGACACAAAGTCGGGAAAGTGGGATTAGATAAGCCAGTGCTCGAGTGGTGAGCACTCTGAGCATTTAAAAATTGCCTGGGCAGCCCCGTCGGCATTCCCCGGTAGGGGCGCCTTAGGCAGTAAGCAATAAACTTACTCCTCCCCAAAGAGGGGAGGCAAGCCTGGGAGGGTGAACCTCCTAGAACTGCACTAGACCAGTCTCGTGCAGTATCCATTGGAACAGATACTACACTTTGATCTTGGCCAAAAGTAACATATATATATATATATAAATATATATATATATATATATATTATATATATAAAATGTAAATATATATATATATATAATATCTTTTTCTCTCTCTATATATATAATATGTATGTATACATATGTATATATATATATGATATGTATATATATACATATATATATATATATATATATATATATATATATATATATATATATATATATATATATATATATATTATATAGCATAATATAAAATGAAATAATAAAATAAGGTGTGAATCAAATTTTTTTAGAATTCAAAATTCAGGCAAAGTATCTCAACGTCCTTAACTCATGAGTTTTCAAAGATAATTTGTTTCTCCTCATAGGACCATTACCGCAGTGACGTTACTGCAGGTGATAAAATTACACTTTGAAAATATATAAAAATATATACAAAAATACATAAAAGTACATAACACATCAAATATATCAAGCCATAAACATACTTATTCTTAAAGTTAAAAATCCATCCAAGTCATACAAATTAAAACATATTCAGGAAAGATATCCAAAAGGTTGATTGAAGATTGATCCAGGTATGAGTGACAGTCCAAAAGCGAAAAAAATGAAAGAACTGAAAAACCGAAAAAAGTTATCCAGTAGGGTAATGCGTCCGCAATCGATGCAGTAAATTACAGTGAAAAATGCATCCAATGTTTATGTTAATTGATACAATGATAAATGAACCAAATCAAATAAAAAGTTCAATAAACACACTTTGTGTTGAAATCATCATGTTCAAAATTAAGGATTCAAATGATTTTATCGGAGTAGCACAAACCAACATTCGCTGGTTAAATGGAAAATCCGCTAAATCCGATTTGAATAGAAAGGGGTTCTGTTTACTTGGCTTGCGGGAGAGTAATTACTTTCAAATTTAACTTTATTCATTGGAATAATCCTTTATCGGACCCGGAAGAAGAAATGGCCGAATATATTGACTCAGTTTGTATTTAATTCTATTCAAATAAGATTTAGAGGATTTTCCATTTAACCAGCGAATTTTTGGTTGTGCTATATTATGCTATAAATGTTCTGTCCAGTATATTGAGCTTCAGTCTTCATCTGGATGTTTCACTAATTAAATATATTAGTTGCCTCTCATATATTTTGTTAGATTAACTTCATACATATATATATTATATATATATATATATATATATATATATATATATATATATATATATATATATTTAAATATTTTCTTTGTCGTACAACACTTTAGTATGGCATGAAAGAGACAATATTTATTAATACGGATGAATTAAGGATTAAAAAGATGAAAGGGCAGCTGACCGGTTTCGTACCTCGCTCAACAGAACCGAATATCGAGGTATCGTATAACAAATATAATAAAGATGCTATGATAATTATAGCGAGGATAATGGGTTAAAAAAATGTTTTTAAAGTGCAATCAAATAGAAACAACATTATGTATATATATATTACGTGTTTGTAAATGATTATATATAACGAACTCCAGATTCATTTAATGTTATAAAATCACATCATGTGTTCGTTATTTTTTTATTTCGTTAGATTATTTGTCTCATATACTCGGAATAAATCACTAAAAAAAGAACATATATTGTTTCATTGTCGCTGATATAACATATCAATAATTTTGAAAAATGTGTGAATACTTTTAAACGAATATTTATGTTTTCTTCTTTACACTACATGTTAGTGTTACCTGACATTCTGAAAACGCGAAATTCGAAATTCGGACGCCATTCTGATTACGTATAAAATTAACATTTCACGATCTGTATAGTTACTAAAATGTTATCATCATATCAAATTATAATTAAGAACATATACTTATTTAACCAACAAATAATAGCGAATCGCTATTTAAGTAGATATACCCCATGCTCACAAAGAGGAAGGAACGTAATTGACACTGAAGGATTTAACAAAAATCGCGACGTTAAAATTACTAATTAACATTTTGTCTTTTATTTTACTTTGCAAATGTGCGCAACACGAATTCTTTCATCCAATATATTCGCATGTAGGAGAGAAACAATGGTAAATATAAATAGGATTCTAACTAAGATATTTACAATATATTCCATCTCTTTTTGTTTACATAAAACGATGAAGAAAAGAAAAAAAGATGAACTTTAGTTTTATATTTCACAGGCGTAATGTTTAATCACCGAACACCTAAGTAAGTAATAAAACAAACCGAAAAATAACGCAATTTAGAATACATATATCTCGCCTGTTCAAAAGT
>OY744540.1:31038376-31071766 GCA_963556195.1 Sepiola atlantica | reverse complement strand
CCTATTCAAAAGTATAGGATTGGTTGTCTCCAAGATTATCTAAATTGAATATATATCAAACCACAGATGCATAATGTAATAACATAGAAAATGCAATATAGGAATTTATATTGATGATATCTTTAAGGCTACGAGACATATTTTGTCAATTGATTTTTTGTGCTTTTGTAATGGTTAATCAATAATCTCATATCTATTTGAAGAGGAAAACCGCACAGAATAGATAATATAAATATAAAGATCCAAATCTTCCTCACGATTTCATCAGATATACTTATAATATTTCTGTGAATTCAATTTGTAAAAGTATTATCAATTAATTTACCGTATTTATAAAATGATTTACATCATTTATATGGAGAGAGGGAGATACTCAAAATATATATAGATATTTAGAGTCTATGTTTCTTTCTGTGTTCTGTCTCGCTCTGCCTCCCCTCCATCTCTATGTAAGATCCCAGTAACCAACGGGCAGTGCGATCATCTGTTATCCGTACATTTTCAAAGGAGCACAATATATATATAATGGGTCGTTCAGTTTAAAAGCATTGCTAGGTCAGTATTATCAATTGAAAATATAAGCCATTATAAATGTAACATTAATTTATTATTTTTTTTTACTTTAATCTTATTAATTTCGGAATAAAATTTAATCATCAGAGTTGACCAGTATCGTGTCATTTTTTTTCATTAAAAAAACGCAACAAAAAAATAAACGCACTTTTTTTCTTTTGTTTTTCTATCATAACAAGGATATTTCATCAGAAAAACAAAAGAAATATAAGTGTGTTTATATTTGTTTTTGTGTTTTTTTATGAAAAAAAATGACACAATACTGGTCAACTCTGATGATTGAATTTTATTCCGAAATTAATTAGATTAAACTAAAAAAAAATAAAAATAAATTAATCTTGCATTGATAATGGCTTATATTTCAATTTATAATATACATATATATATATATACATATATATATATATATATATATATATATGTTACTATTTAATGTATACACATAAAATTGTATTACGCGATATAATTTTTTATGCATCAGTTTTCAGTATTTACTTCAAAAGTGCTCGATACTTAAGTACAGCTAGGTTATAAGTTATGAAAATATATTCCAGGCAATTAAGCTACACAGAGGCTCCCGTGTTTCATCCCCGGGGAGAATCTTCAGGCTAAAATACATGGAGTTAGTTTTAGCCTGAAGATCCCCCCCCCCGTGTATTAAACGCGGGAGCCTCTGTGTAGCTTGATTACCATACATATATTTGACTAACTTACGATATATATATATATATATATATATATATATATATATATATATATATATATATATATATATATATATATATATATATATATATATTCTGCACATACACGGTTATTTTTTATTCTATCAAAGGGATACGTCAGACTAACTGCGAAATTTAATATTCTATCATATCTAATATATAAAGTATGTTTAGTATCCGGTACTTACTGATTCAATCTTTTGGTACTTATTGTATATTGAAAAGACCCGTATCTCCAACGACTAACCATATTATTGAAATTTCACTCACCCATAATATGCTACTCTCTTTGTTACAAACTCCTTACTTTTTCTAACTATATAAATCCATTGTTTATTTTGTCTATATCAATGATTTACATATAACTTATATGTTGACTTTCGAAACTGTCTGAAAATGTAGCTTGCAACTTACGAACTCTCCCAATAACATAATGTGTAATACTGTTAAAAACTGTGTGTAACTATCTTCAACCAAAGCTATGTGTAGAACGAGGCTGGTATCTGAGACTAATCTTATTACGTATTACAAAATGTAAAAAAAAATGCAGAGAAAATATGTGAGTGTTGTTCCGTCACATTTGACGTTCGGAGATAAATAATATCTCACACGTGAATATATCGAACAGTGTGGCTCCCCCTGTAAAGCCAACAAATGACCGCAATCCCCAATCGTATATGTTCTGCAAGAGAGTATTTAAAGTAGTAAATACCTCTGTGCGCCTAATCGTCATCTTCGTGCAGACAATTCCTCTCGGTGCGTGCAGGTAATTTTATTTCAGGAAGTGGTGTTACTCATGCAGAAAGAAATCGTAAACCTTTTTCTTTCTCTCTCAGTGTATCTCTCTCTTTCTCTCTCTCTCTCTCTTTCTCTCTCTCTCTCTTTTACTCTCTCTCTCTATATATATATGTATATACGTATATATATACATACATATACATATATATATATATAAATATACATATATACATATATATACATATATATAAATATATATATATATAAATATATACATATATAAATATATATATAGAAGGATATATATATATATATATATATATATATATATATATATATATATATAGATATATATATATATATATATATATACAGAGTGTTTCAAAAGTCTTGGGAACATAACGATTTTTTATAACTCAAAAACTATTAGGAGTTGAAAAATGAAATTGGTACCGTTGGAAAGGTTAAAGTTTCAAGTTTTGTGGGGAATCTTCAAAGTTGCTCAATATGAGCATCATTCGTCACACGGCAGACATCTAGTCGATAGTCCATTTCCTGCCAAACGCGTTCCAGCATCTTGACGTCAATGGTTCCCCCAACTGCCGTTACTCGAGCCTTTAGTTCGTCAATATCTCTTGGAAGGGGCGGCACATAGACTTGTTGCTTGACAAAGCCCCAAAGGAAAAAGTCACACGGGGTAAGATCTGGAGACCTAGGAGGCCAGGGCATGAGAACGTCATCACCTCGCCCAGATCTCCCAATCCATCTACCAGGCAGCCTTGTGTTAAGAAACTGCCTTACTCTAAGACTCCAGTGTGGTGGTGCACCATCTTGTTGAAAAATGAAGTCATCAGATTCTGCTTGTTCCAACTGAGCCATTGACCAGTCTTCCAGCATGTTGAGATAGGATTCACCAGTGATAGTTGGCTCTTCAAAGAAGAACGGTCCATAGACACCTTTCTTGGAAATTGCACAAAACACGTTCACTTTTGGTGAATCTCGCTCGTGCTCAAGAAGTTCATGAGGATTCTCAGTACCCCATATGCGAGTGTTATGCTTGTTAACTTTGCCATTCAGATGGAAGGTCGCCTCATCGCTAAAAACAAGCCGGTCATCAAAGCCGTTATCTTCCAACTTCTCTTGCATTGCAATGCAAAAGTCACGGCGAAGTGGCTTATCAGTGTCCTTCAACTTTTAGACCAACTTGAGCTTGTAAGGTAGCATTTGCAGTCGTTTCCTTAAGATACGCCAGACAGTTGCTGGAGCAAGCTGAAGTTCCCTGCTGGCTCTTCTCACTGATTTACGGGGGCTCCGCTGAAAGGCTGTCCGAACTTGCTCAACTGCATCTTCTGAAGTTGAAGGGCGACCTGTTCGCTTACTTGGGCACAAACACCCATCTTTCACAAATTTAGCATGCCATCTGACAATGGATTTCTCTTTCAGGGGCTTCTTTTTTAAATTTCCTGCGAAATGCACGCTGAACACATGTCCACGTTTCAGTCTTTGCAAATTGGAGGACGCAAAATGCCTTGTCTTGTTTAGAGAACGCCATTACTGCACCTGGAAAGATAACACGAAAATTATTAGTATGACCAAAAACTTGATTAAGCAAGCTTTAAAATGGCACCAGTGTCATTTTTCTACCTGGAATAGTTCATGAGATACACGCATTTGTAATGTTCCCAAGACTTTTGAAACACCCTGTATATATATATATATATATGATCTTTATTTTTTTTAAAAAGTCGATGTGTAAACAGTTAAAAAAATCCCATGACGAATATAAGCAATAAATAAAGAATTATTTTTTAATATTTTTCTCTCTTTTCGGTGTATGATACCGTTACGGTGTAATTTCCTTGAATGGTAAATTTACCAAAACATAAATTATGTGCCAACGCTACTTACCATGTGGTTTAGAATGCATATTCAATAAATAATAAAGATAAATTATATAGCTTAGGAGTTTTCCAACCATATACATGTTATTTAGTCCCACAAGAGGGCACCGGGGGGCGGCATTGCTGTCTACAGTTTTCAACGCTCGAGCGGAACTAGTTTATTACAGATGGCAACAAACTTTTCAATGTTAAACAGTTATCGACTCTTAAGACAATTACATCTTTAAAGGAGCTTTTAAATATATATATATATATATATATATATATATATATATATATATATATGTTGTTGGTGATTTTATTATTCCATTAATTGCGTCAAAATATATGCTATTTCATTAGCGTCCATAATGAACGCCAACTTTCCAAGCGTCAGTGGAATCCAAATGACTAAGATTTTAAATTCAACTCCAACCGGAAATTGAAGATGCATAAGAGGGAGGGGGACGAATATGGGGCTCAGTCTATAGCGAGGACAGGAAAGGAGGAGGGGGTAGGCCCCAACAAGTGATATTTCAGAAAGTTAAGTGGGGTGATCTCTAGTGTCTGGGCCATCGTGACCTCAATTCCAACCAGGGCGGAGGGCAGGGTGGGTTTAATTCAATAATAGGAATAGAATTAGAATTATAAAGTTTTAACTGTCATTTATGTTGTAATATGTGATTATCGTGTAGATAAAAATGTTTGATAATTTTAATTTAGGGTAGTAATTGCTACTTTTGCATTCTATTTTAATATAATTATTTATGGCTTGTATAATGAGCTCAGTAACGGTTATGAATTTTGTTGTGATAATATTTTTTAATTGTGATTATATTATACTAAAATTAATACTAGTGAAATTATTATATAAAAGAAGTTTAATTGTGTTACTATCTTTAGTATTTATAAAAACAATTATAATAACAATAATAATAATGCGCATCATACCTACGATAGTCGCAGTGACAATACTATCAATATTATTATTATTATTATTATTATTATTATTATTATTATTATTATTATTATTATTATTATTATTATTATTATTATTATTATGATTATTATTATGATTATTATGATCCTGTTACTTGTTAAGTCATTGGGCGAAATAAGTCTACAAGTGATGGTAGGCTTTTATAGTTCTACTACCAATAATAAGGACTAAGCACCAGTCAATAATTAAGTGTTCAAGATAGTAATCGAGGGATTAAGTAATTGAGATTAGATTAATCTAAGTGATATCAGAGTTAATAGCTATCACCGTTATGGGTTTAGGTGGAAGATGATTTTGGTAGAATTGGTAGTATGACTGAGAGGCTATTGAGGCTGAGAATTAAAGGTAATACTTAGAGATTTGATGTTATTCATCGTTTAGTGGGGTGGTTATATATTTATAGATGCATCGGGACTTGTTGGGGTGGGGTTGGGTAGTAAATTTGGGTGGGCGGGTAGGGGGTTGAAATGTGTTTCGAAGTAGTGTATAATGGGGGGTGGTTAATGTAATCATTCATCTTTAAATGTTTTTCATATTTAAATATGTGCGGGGTTTGTGTGGGGTTAAGGTGGGGTATGTGGGTTGCTGAGGAGGTAGAGTCTACTATGTTTACAGTTGATAGACGTCTCTTGTTTTCTATTTAGGAGTTTATTTCTGTCTATGAAACAGATAATTTCCAGTTTTTCATTTAAACATAATCTACATGGTGAGTTCATTGTATATTCATATATATATATATATATATATATATATATATATATATATATATATATATATATATATATATAATCTCTCTCTATATATATAATATATATATATATCATATATATAATATATATATATATATATAATATATATACATATACACATACCAAACCTATATATATATATATATATATATATATATATATATATATATATATATATATATATATATATATATATATATATAATATGTGTGTGTTTGTGGGTGTGCATCGTTAATGTTGAACATCATAAATAAGTAGTGTGCCCTAGTTACTCACTGTGTTCCTCGAATCTATATCCCAAAATTCATAATGGTATGTTCCTTAGTTTTCTGTATAGAAATATATAGATATATACATATACTTAACTATATAGAGATAAATATAGCATGTTCAGCTTAGACGCATGGTCCATTTCAAAATCATATTGTTCCCATGACATCATATATATCTACTTATTATAACATCATACTAGAAAAGAACGCATTCTCATTGGGAATATTATCAACTTAGTTTGATTAATTTCTCATCATAATTAAACAGGGCCCAAAACTTATTTAGTTATTACAAAGCGTCTAATCTATACGATATAATATCAGCATTATTTATATAATATTCATGCAATAATAAGAGATAAACGTGTACTAACCTATGCCGTTTATTTTTTTTTTTAGTTGTATCTGTTTTTATTCATTTTTGTTATGTATTTACAAATTATTTACACGAAAAAGGTCAACGCTTTCCGTTACAAAAATCATCGCTTGCCAAGTTTTAAAATACGAACTTACAATTGCTTGACTGTGGATTTTTCGGACTACTGTTCTCATCTGGAGTAAGAATATAACTCCAAATGAGAACAGTAGTCCGAATAATCGAAATTCTACAGATTATCAATCTTCATCTAAAAACATCAGAAGCATAACAACGGCTTTATCGTTATAGACATAAGTAAAGAAACACTTGATCTGAGTAGCTTAGACATACGGGTTTATATATGTTTTAAGATGAATGGAAAGCAGGAATGAGGTCTAAGTTGATGACTGCAGAAGAAAAAAAAACGAATAGAAATGGAGACAAATGATGCAGATGTAAACAGTATGACATCATATTTTATTTTTTATTTTTAAACACATACACATACACACCCACACAGACACACACACCCCCACACACACACATATATATATATATATATATATTTATATATATATATATATATATATATATATATATTTAAATTCCCATAAGGCCTTAAGCACATCCCCTATCTGTCCTATCTTGTCTCTGGTCATGATAGAACCGGGTAATGCCCATATCCTCTCTAGGCCACACACAACGTATGGTGTTCGTATATGGTCACACATATGAGAAAATACATATTTGAATATATATATATATATATATATATATATATATATATATACATAAATATATATGTATATATATATACATATATATGTATATATATATATTTAAATATATATATATACACATATATATTACAATATATATGCATGCATTTATTTTAATATATATATATATATATATATATATATATATTTATACATATTTATGCATATATATAAACATATACATATATACATATACAGGGTGTTTCAAAAGTCTTAGGGAACATTACAAATGCGTATATCTCATGAACTATTCCAGGTAGAAAAATGAAACTGGTGCCATTTTAAAGCTTGCTTAATCCAGTTTTTGGTCATACTAATGATTTTCGTGTTATCTTTCCAGGTGCAGTAATGGCGTTCTCTAAACAAGACAAGGCATTTTGCGTCCTCTAATTTGCAAAGACTGAATCGTGGACATGTGTTCAGCGTGCATTTCGCAGGAAATTTAAAAAAGAAGCCCCTGAAAGGAAATCTATTGTCAGATGGCATGCTAAATCTGTGAAAGATGGGTGTTTGTGCCCAAGTAAGCGAACAGGTCGCCCTTCAACTTCAGAAGATGCAGTTGAGCAAGTTCGGACAGCCTTTCAGCGGAGCCCCCGTAAATCAGTGAGAAGAGCCAGCAGGGAACTTCAGCTTGCTCCAGCAACTGTCTGGCGTGTCTTAAGGAAACGACTGCAAATGGTACCTTACAAGCTCAAGTTGGTCCAAAAGTTGAAGGACACTGATAAGCCACTTCGCCGTGACTTTTGCATTGCAATGCAAGAGAAGTTGGAAGATAACGGCTTTGATGACCGGATTTTTTTTAGCGATGAGGCGACCTTCCATCTGAATGGCAAAGTTAACAAGCATAACACTCGCATATGGGGTACTGAGAATCCTCATGAACTTCTTGAGCACGAGCGAGATTCACCAAAAGTGAACGTGTTTTGTGCAATTTCCAAGAAAGGTGTCTATGAACTTTTCTATTTTGAAGAGGCAACTATCACTGGTGAATCTTATCTCAACATGCTGGAAGACTGGTTAATGGCTCAGTTGGAACAAGCAGAATCTGATGACTTCATTTTTCAACAAGATGGTGCACCACCACACTGGAGTCTTAGAGTAAGGCAGTTTCTTAACACAAGGCTGCCTGGTAGATGGATTGGAAGATCTGGGCGAGGTGATGACGTTCTCATGCCCTGGCCTCCTAGGTCTCCAGATCTTACCCCGTGTGACTTTTTCCTTTGGGGCTTTGTCAAGCAACAAGTCTATGTGCCGCCCCTTCCAAGAGATATTGACGAACTAAAGGCTCGAGTAACGGCAGTTGTGGGAACCATTGACGTCAAGATGCTGGAACGCGTTTAGCAGGAAATGGACTATCGACTAGATGTCTGCCGTGTGACGAATGGTGCTCATATTGAGCAACTTTGAAGATTCCCCACAAAACTTGAAACTTTAACCTTTCCAACGGTACCAATTTCATTTTTCAAGTCCTAATAGTTTTTGAGTTATTAAAAATCGTTATGTTCCCAAGACTTTTGAAACACCCTGTATATATCCATATATATATATGTATATATATATATATATATATATATATATATAGATGTGTTTGTGTGTGTGTGTGTCAGTGTGTGTGTCTGTGTGTGTGTGTCTGCGTGTGTGCATATGCTATTTTCACAGCTGATTTTGTATAACTGTGCGGGTCTAGTGTTCAAAACATCTACATAAACGTTAAAGATTATACGTGCTTTATATCAGTAGAAATAGTCTTATTTTCACAGACAAATATACGAATAAACAAATCATGTTAAATAGAGTGTAGATTAATATGGTCATCTGTAAGAAAAAAAACTGTCCGATTTTCATAAGTAAAGGTGTATTATGTGATACACATGTGTTTGGAATTTCATAATTCGAAGCTTATAGTGTATTACACTCTTTTTAATGTTATAGTTAATGCCTTTCATTTTATTACACTTTAAGACTATTTAATAATTAATGGCTTCAAATGTATCAAACACTTTGTGAGTTTATGAACGTATAAGATAATGCATTTCAGTTGTTGAATGCGTATTCACATTAGCATATACGATTGCACGATTATTATGTTGTTTTTTTAATTTGTTTTACAACATGTAAATCGTTGCCGAAACTCTATATATGTGTTGCATACCACATGTATGCAGATTAATTCCTTTTGTAAGTGTATATTTTCTTCTGAAAACAATAGTGACTGTTTAACTGATAAGTTAGAAAACTTGTTTGTCAGCACTAGATCATATGATTTCTTTCGGCGAAGAACTGAGATTTATATATGTTTAAACCTTCTAAATCGACAGGCAACATTTTCTTCGTACACGTAAACTTATGCTTATATACAAGAAACTTATTTATTTTTCTATGCGTGGGCCCATAAAAACGTCGGGAACTTGATCGAAAAATTATTAGACAATAATTTGAAACTAAATAATAGCGTTCTACATATGTTTCAAATGTGTAGTTCAGGTTACAACCGGATTGCAATCACGAGGTTATTCCTTTGTTCTCATTTACGTCTTCCAGTATGTTAAGGTATGTAGCGTTGTGTCATGACTGACCACAATACTCGTCTCTTTTACTCAGTTGAATCTGACAAAATCTATCAGTTTTCACAGGAAATAACCACGTTTTATAACATGTGTTGAAGTTGGAAACATACAAAAAAGAAACATTTAACCAACCTCTCTTGTTTTAAGCCCCTATTGTCTTTTTTGCAATAAAAGTGAAGTAAATGTCTGTTATGTAAAAATCACATATTTCTTTATTTCTATCAATGAATTCCCGAAGAAACTAAGTGCTCAGTTGTCAAAGCGTATTCTAGTTAGTTACGTAACTTTTATTCTCAGGGCGGACTTAGCAGAAAGAAAAAGAATCCTCACACTCTTTAATGTCATGTACATCAAGAGTGTATATACAATACGTGTGCGATGTAAAGTATGTGAGAAATAAATAATAGAATTCGTCAGAGAGAGAGAAATCAAATCCAATAGAATTGATTTGGTTTTACTCACGCACAAAAATCATTAGAAAATGCAGATGAATATAATTATTTTAGTTGATTTTTTTAATGAAAAGACGATTATGACAAATGAGGACGTAATCCCTGCATGACAACAGACCAGATACAAAACAACAAGTTAAAATTCACAAAAAAAGATGTATCCCATATGGGGATGGTATCATAGCAACAACACATATATTAGTACACTACACTCAATTGAACATTGAAAGATATTACGATAGTATAACGTATGAATAGAACTCGCACAGCATCAACTTCAGACAGACATATACCAAATATCTCTTTGTAATAGATAACAATAACCGCTATTTTGCTGTTTCCAAAACAAAGTATTACATCGATATAAACGAACGTGCAAATGTCCTGCTTGTCCTTATAGGCGAGCGGTTCAGAGAGCAGTAATCGTGAAGCTGTGCCCTTGCACTGTGAGTGACGTTCTCTTTTCTTTCAAAATGGAAAACCAAGTCGGCAATTCGTCTATAAAAATAGTATCGATTTGGATTGAGGCAACTATCATATATCTATTCGCAATAGGTATAAACACACAATAAATAAATGTTTAAAACACGGGTTGTACGCAATGCCTTTAAAAAATATAAATGCAAGTATGTATCTGCGTATTGCTGAGTCGAAATCTTCCATATACTATCAGTATACAATCCCTAACTCTTATACGATGTAGAACTTCGGTAATCGTATCATGTGATATACGTGTATACACAAGACATAAACGTGACCAGTATTTATGCTCAAAACTCTGACATATTTTAATATATTATTTTTGAATAACTAAGGATAAGTCTATTTACTTATACATTATTATTATTATTTACAACTAGGAATTTACACACATGTAATCACACGTGATTACTTATAGACAATAACCGATGGTGTTCCATGAAGATTTCCGCAACCTTTGTATAAGTCTTGCAAAAGATGTTACGTAATCGCAACAGCTGCTTACCACTGATTTCTAACTGCAAATTACCATTGGACTTATCTAGCACTTAGATGGCAAAATGCCCTCCCACAGTTCAAGTATATTTGCATACTTCCAGTAGGGGACTGGTTAATGCTCTGCCTCTTCGGGCACTCCATCGGTGACAATTAACGACTATTTTGTGTTATATCGACCGTGGATGGTATCATCACATTGTTTACTTATGGTGAGGGTTTTTATTATTAATTTTTTTGCAGTTTCCGTTCCTTTGCGTTCATGTAGTGGCGATCACATGTGTATGTTTTTGTTTTATTCATATTGCAACTTCCATTTGGTTGATTAGTGTTCGTAGTTCAAGGATATTGCTTAAGGTTCAATCTCTTTTTATCATTGCCGGTTGCTGTATAGTCTCAGCATTCCCTTTGCTTCCAATTTCTCCCAGTCTATTTTTCCAAGTTTTTTTCGAGACCATTTTAAGTACTCCTACGATGTTTGGTATCATGTTGAATTTGTTCATGTTCTATATCCTTTTCAATTTTCTGGCTAGTTCCGTGGATTTCTTCGTTTTTCAGTCTCATTTAACTTCGCCGTGTGAGCTTCCGAGACAGTAACATCTACAATTAGTCAGTTTTTTTTCTTGATGACTATTATGATATTCACTTTCCTTGCTTCGATGAGGTTATCGTTTTGTACCTCCATCTGCACAACATTATCTGATTTTGGTTTTCAAGGATAGCCTGTCCAATGTGTTTACAGTATACTGCCTTCCTCATGATGTCTTTTCTGTTCTTGTATTCTTCTTTTGGAGAATGGTTTTTTTTAATTCACTTCTTATATATTTTCCGGGTCGTTTATTTGTTCACAAAGTCTACATTTACTTTTTTTCCAACGCTATGTCTATTTTAGCTGTGATATAGTCAGTTCTAAACATATTGTTTTGTGCAGCTGTCAGCAGCAATTATGTTAGTCTATTTCAGTCTTATTTTCTTAGACATATCCATGTGTTTTTGTTAGTTTCTTCTATAGGCATTCTTATAAATAGTCAATATAACTGTAATTTTCCCGCTTTTATTTAATCGTATTTTCATTTGTCGTTATGCTGCTTCCCTGTGTTGTTCATGTTGACAGTGCATTTTGCTAAGTTAATAAGCTTTTCTGTATTCTAGGTTATGTGTTTATCGGATTCTTTTTGTCGTCATCCCCACCGGTTTCTATACTAACCAGTCTAGTTCCCTTTTCCTCCGTTTTTCTTATAGTCGGTCAGTATTATCTTTCGGGTCTAGTGCAGTGTTTATAGTCATTAGGTTCGTTATCCTCTGATCACGATGCCTATATCTTCTTTTAAACAACCTGTGTAGTGACCAGAATATTTTTCTGGTGATGCAGCCCACGTGTTTATTATGTTTTTCTCATGCATTACTTTCCGAAGTTGTCTTTTTTTTTCTGTTGCTTTGACGATGTCTGCTTCCACAATTCTCAAATATTTATATCTCATATTTGCCAAGTGCCTTCATCTCTACTTGGTCCGACATATTCACACATTCCGCTGTCTCCAGTTTCCCCTTTTCATCTCTAGCCATGCACATTATACATTCTTAATCCATTTGTATATCCTGGCTGAACATTCTGGTTGGGCTTTTCCAGTGTATTTTAGCTTCATTTTACAAATAGTATGAAGTCGCCTATATAAATGAGCTGGTGTATTATTTGCTCTTTAAATTTGTATCAGACATCAGATCTCTCTGACCAATTTTGAGAAGCATCATAGCTATGATAAACAGTAGTGGTGACAGAGAGTCTCCTTAGAAGATATATCTCAGTATTCTTATCACAGTAAGGTATTGGTCTCCAGCTGTCGGTTCCAGTCTCACTAAATTAATTGCTTTCTAAATAAGATTGACAATCTTGGCAGATACTTCATAAATAGTTAAGAATTAGATTATCCATGCTAGAAAGATTCTGTAGAAGGCGTTATTGTAGTCAGTCTATGCTATAGCTAATTTCTTTTTTATACTTTTCACCTCCTCCCGAAGCTTGTGATCTATGGATTACAGGTCATGAGTCCGTTTATTCTTTCCGGCATCTTTTTTGTTCCTCGGGCTGTAGACCACGATTATTAAGAGTGTTGTAAAATTCTTGTCTAGGTTGTGCAGTTATTATTTTTAACATGGTTTATAAACGGATTATTGTTCTTTAATTGCTTGTGCTCGTCTCATGTGCAGTATATTTTGTATTTATATAGCTTTTTTGTTTTACATACATTTTTGTATATCAGTTTTGTTCATACATTTCATGTTTTGCCTCAGTCTTTCATCATGGGTCGTTTATTTTTCAAGCAGGATACATGTATTCCATCGTAACCGGGTGCGTTCCAATTCGCCATATTAGCCCCTATAAGTATCAGTAATTGCTCACTGGAATTAACAGGCAGCGTCCCATGAATCTGAGTGACAACACGTCACACATATTTCCGGAACTCTCCGCGTCTGTACATAATCGCTACAAAACACTGTTTATCATTTATTTCTTGCTGGCATCGAACATTGAGCTTCTCCTGAATTTGATTAACAATTAGTCTCCCGAAGGTTTCAATATTTTCCGGGCACAGCCACTAGACCTATTGTTGAATCTCCTCTACCTAGGTGCTCTTATCATCCTTGACCATTGACAACTGTTATTTGGGGAGTAAGACGAAACTATAACAATTTGATTTTCTTTTTAAATGGTAGGTTGTGCCGGTAAAACCTTGTAGAAATACTCAAAATAAAGTGGAAATTGCAAAATATTTATTAATTGACGTGCAATAAATGTTCTTCAAAATTCTACAAATGTCGGAGGTATCTGAATTTTAACGAAGGTCTTCCAATGCCTTTTTACACCTCGCATAAAAATATAGCCCACATTACAACCCACTACATTTAGCATACTGGTAGGTGTATTAGTCTAGGAGTGCAATCATGTGCATACAAGTATAGCAAATATACACACACCTACCATATCTATGTATATAGGATTGTGTTATGTCTACCTTAAAATGTGTCAGGTGTGTATTTTTATATATTAATTTGAGTTTTTCTATTGACTTGTATATATATATATATATATATATATATATATATATATATATATATATATTTGTATTTTCAAGAATATTTTAACAATTTGATATGTTACCGATATGTTGCAATTTCCAACTTTCTGTGTTGCGGATTGATTCGGAGTTGTTTGTGATTAAATCTTGAAATTAGAATGATTGGTGTATGTGTTTTTTACTTAATATATTTACTGCGTAGCTTGTGGAAGCAAACCTAAATACATATGATAGATAGCAATATTCGAACACTGAACCGTTCACATTAAAATATAACGCATTTCCTCTGAGTTGCTTCCCGGCCTCAAGTGAATCATCGATAGGTTAAAACCACGGTAGAGTTGTTACATGGAATTGAAAGCGTGGCGTGATGGACATTTACTTCATTTAAGCCGAGGCATATTAGATTGCCGTTATTCGTGAGCTATTTCCTCGATATGCTGCCTCTTCAAAACAAAAAAACATATACTGGAATGAATTCTTGTAAAATTTAATCAGTGAGAGCATATGTTACTTCATATGGAATCAAAAGAAAGCCAAGAATATTGCCAGGAACTGAAGAACATTCGAATGTAATAAAACAGGAGGCAAGAAAATATGACAAAAGGAATGAAAACGCTTTTCAATTCAGAAAAATGTTGCCTGCAGAACATTGACTTTTTTCTTATCTCAATTTTATCATCGAATAGATGTCAATTTGGAATATTACCCACACACAACACACACGTCCATACAAAAACACACCCAGACCAAGACCCTCACTCACACACACACACACGCATATATATATATATATATATATATATATATATATATATATATATATTTCAACTTCCATATAAATATATAGATAGATAGATATTTCAATTTCCATATATATGAATACATATAAATTATATTTCAATTTCTATATGTATATATGTATATATACACATATATATATATATATATATATATATATATATATATATATACATATATATATATATATATATATATATATATATATATATATATATATATGCGTCGTGCGTGTGTGTGTAATATTCTAAATTGATATCCCTCCGAATCTAAAAGTTACATTTTAGATAGAAAATTTAATACACCACCATTTTCACATAATGCATTGATGAAAATAGTTTTCTTGTTAGTGTATACTGCATATAACATCATTAATATTCCATCTGTCAAGTGTAGCCTGTGTTGACGGTGCAACTTCAGTTGTTGACTATAATGCCGGGGTTCAATTACAGCTTGAAGCACTGGGTCGTCAAAAAACGCTGTGCATGATTCTGCCTTTCTCTCTATAAACACATTCATACAAACGCACGCATTATATATATATATATATATATATATATATATATATATATATATATATATACATACATATATATATATATACATATATATATAATATATACATATATATAATATATACATATATATATATATATATAATATATACATATATATATACATATATGTATATATATACATATATATATATAATATATATATATAATATATATACATATATATATAAATATATATATATACATATATATATAATATATATATAATATATATATAATATATATATAATATAAATATATAATATATATATAATATGTATATATATAATATATATAATATATATATATATATATATTATATATATATATATACAATATATAATATATAATATATATATGAAGTTAATCCAACAAAAGATATAAGAGGCACCTAATATCTGTTAATTTGTGAAACATCCGGATAAAGACTGAAGCTGAATATACTGGATAGAGCATTAATAGGATAATATGAAATGAAATAATAAATAAGGTGCGAATCAAATTTTGTTAGAAGTCAAAATTCAGGCAAAGATACTTTGCCTGAAATTTGAATTCTAATAAAATTTGATTAGCACCTTATTTTATTATTTCATTTTATATTAAATATATATATAAAAAGCTTGGCACCTGACGAATATTTAAATCAATATATAGCGATACTAAACCTCATTACTAAAATCCCAATTTTAATTTTCATCAATTTTTAAGAAAATGATGTTCTATTGTATCAAAATAAAAAATAAATGATAAAAATCGTAAATGTAAAGTTAAAATTTAAACTTAAGCTTTAATGTTCTAAAAGGAAATTGAATTCAGAGATTCTGCTTAATTAGTATCGAATAACTACGGATCAAATTCAACGCAAACAAGATATATTTTATTTTCCAAATTGGAAGCTTGCACCTATATTATCGTAAACTGAAGCTGGAATTTGAGAAAGGTTTATTGATTAACGTGTAATACCTATTGTTGTAATTATTAACACAATCGGAGGTATCTGACTTTCGTCAATGGCATTAATCCTCTTTAAACTTCTGTTGCATAAAATTAAATTTAACTAAATATAGTCTTAATTTAGAACCTTTAAGTGTTGAAGATGTGTTTCAAACATAATGAAAAAAATTAAAAGTGAATGATGTACATACGAACTTATAAACATTCACGGATGTATATTATATATATATATATATATATATATATATATATATTAATATATACATATACATATATATATATACATATATATATATATATATATATATATATATATATTAATATATACATATATATATATTAATATATACATATATATATATATTAATATATACATATATATATATATTAATATATACATATATATATATTAATATATACATATATATATATATATATATATATATATATATATTAATATATACATATATATATATATTAATATATACATATATATATATTAATATATACATATATATATATATATATTAATATATACATATATATATATTAATATATACATATATATATATTAATATATATATATACATATATATATATATATATATATATATATATATATATATATATATATATATATATGCGTGTGTGGGTGTTTGCTTGTGCGTGTGTGTATAATGCATTTGTCTCCCGAAATAATCCACGCACGTGCGCATAGATTTTGTAGAGTTGTTGAACAAATACAGGTAATAGAAAGAAAGCAAAGCAAAGAACTAAAGCAAAAACGATGTTGAATGGCTCTCAATGGAAATCAGTACGACGCGCCCCATCTGAACGGCAAATGTAACGAAATGAAATTGTTTCCGCTGAGGTTAGAAAAAGATTGGAAAGGAAGTTATTATATAGCAGGTTGCATCGCCTGATTTATGTATTTTCTTGTATTCTTTTTCTTCCTCTTTTCTCTAGAGAGGCAAATGCGTATATGCTTGACGTAAAGTCTGCGAACTTTCGCATCCAGTATCGTTGTCTGCGCGTTTTGCTAGCCATTACGAGTCAAAGGGGAGCTAATGCCTATTTTTATTCAACTTCCTCTGCGATATTATTCGAGGTAACTCATGTGGACTGAAATAGCCGTCTATGCTGGGGGTGATATTATAATTAGAAGTTTAAAACTTACTTCACTATTTCTTTTTTTTTATTTTGCCGCATGGCATCGTAAAAATGTTGCAATATCTATTATTATACTAAAGCCGAGTGTATCTATAATTTAATGCATTTTGCTATGCACTTTAATGAGAGAGACAATAACTAATACCTAGTGCTGCTATTGACTTATGGTTGAACATCATGGTATTTGCTTTAATAAACTCTATAATAAAATTAAAATGAGTTCGCCGAGAAAAAAAGTTTAGCTTTCTCTTTGCTTTCTAAGTATTTCTCTCACTATTTGTTACACTATATTTATTCAATGAACATTTATTATGGTATCTGTGTTTGTGTGCGGCTAGACCAGTTAGTGCCTTAAGCCGGGATTGAAACTCAACCGTCGAGCTGACTTATTGTAAGTGATATCTCAATGTAAACATTGTCAAGTGCTGGGAGCTCGAATTAGTATTACCCAATGTGCTATGCCTTAAAGCTAATGGGAGTTCGCGATATCCTTACAAATAAGCTCTACCTAAGAAAAGAGCATTATGTAGTCATCAACGTGCATACTGTTTCGCTGCATCATAGCTGATATCTGTACCATTGCGGCTTGATTAATACATATATATGTATATATATATATATATATATATATATATATATATATATATATATATATTAATGTGTACATATATATATATAATTATATATAATTATACTATATAATTTACATATATATATACATATATATATATATATATTTATACATGTATATATATACATAATATTACATAAATATGTTATTAAAAATAATTTCAGGAAAATACTCTTCTATAACTATTTAACAAACAAACAATGAAATAAATAATAAATAACGAAATAAATGAGATATCGTTGAATATAAACACACATTTAAAGCAGGAAAAGAGACGACACTCATAATAAATAGGTAACTCAATGTTAATATTACTCAACTACAATTAAAACCATATGTTGTTCAATCCTAACTTGAAGAGACAGGACAAAAGAGCACCGTTTTTAACGGTATATTACGACGTCGGCACCCTTAATTTTTTTCTTAAATATTATCCTTTAAAATACGAACAAACAATTAAATATATAAATAAAACACCGAACAAAATAAAACATTTAAACACACAAAACTATATAAAAAAAAAAAAATACGATACATTAATTAAAACCCGGTTCAGCCATCAAAAATACACATCAATATTACAACCTATAAATGACATATTACATTTTCTATGTTTACTTTCCAATACACATATCTGCTACGATCTACAAACACCTTAAATAAAAATAAAAATACAAAATTTTAAAAGAATAAATAAATAAAAAAGTTATTAGAATAAAATAAAAACTAAAAATTATAAATATAATAAAAATCAATTAATTCCAAACGAAAGAGAGCATTTCCGGGAATACACCAGTTTACTATCGATATAACGCCATTTCTAACCGTAGGTTAACCTCATTGAGAACACCGACGATGCCAGTTGGCATAGAAGTTGTATTATTAAATGTAAAAAGCATCAATTACAATTTAGATAATTCTCAGTGACTACAGGCGCAATTATTCTGAGGACTGCTTGTGAATATATCCTGTACACACTATTACATACATACATATATGCATATGTATATATATATACATATATATATATATGCAATACACACATACATATTTTGTCATTTTTTTTCGCTCGCTCTTGACAAATCCCATATAACATTTGTGCGAAACGTTGAGCTTTTTAAGTATTCGACTTATTCCATTTTAAGTTCATACCGTCGGATTAGTTTATTCTTTTCATCTATTCATAACAATATTTTTTATTAATAAATATTAAATATTTAAATACCTAGAACTAATTCCCAATATATATGCGCGAACCCCGAACACAAATCACCATTGATTTGTAGTCGGAGATCTTACCCGCAGGCGATTGTCAACTAGTTAGTAAATAGAGAAGAACTTTAACTGTAAATAGCGGAATTTGGAGACTACTTACCAAGCAGATAAGAGTGATCTACGAAACGTCGGACCATGCATATTTGTACTGCTTGTTATTAAAGCTCCTCGAAAAGTGCCCAGCCTCCGTGTCAGGGGGTTGATAAACAATAATATTTTTATAAATAAATATTAAATATTTAAATACGTAGAGACATCGATGTTTCATGCTAACGCAATCTTCAGTCTAGGAACTAATTCCCAACGGTCGGTGGGCGCGAACCCCGAACACAACTCACCATTGATTCGTAGTCGGAGATCTTACTCGCAGGCCATTGTCAACTAGTTAGTAAATAGAGAAGAACTTTAACTGTAAATAGCGGAATATATATATATATATATAAAGTTCATGTATTTAATATATGTATAGGGTGGGCAAAAATAAGGGTCCTATTTTAAAAAATTCATAACTTTTTTATTTATTTATTTATTTATTTTTAGAATAAGTAAAGGACCCCTTCCGAAGCAAGCATGAGCCGTATTAGCCCTAAGGAACGTACCCTCATTTAGAAAACATTATTTTTGCTTAAAAAACTCAAAACAGTGTAAAAAACAATACTTTAGTTTTTGTAAGTTTTAAGAAGTGTTTTTCGGCTAAAATTTGTTTTGTTTATTTCAAAAAATCTCGGAAGGGTCAGTCTACACACCCATAAAGTTTGGTGAGTTTAACTTTTATTTTGTGGAAGTTATTCAAATTCAAGTTATTCAAATTTAAAGATAGGACCCTTATTTTGGCCCACCCTGTATATATATATACATAGTTAATATATATATATATGTATTTAATATATGTATACATATATACATATATAATATATATATATATAATATATATATATAACATATGTATATATAATATATATATAGTATATGTATATATAATATATATATATAATATATATAACATATGTATATATAATATATATATAATATATATACATACATATATAATATATATATATATGTATATATATATACATATATAATATATATATATATAAAATATATGTATATAATATATATATATAGTATATGTAAATATAATATATATATAATATATATATAACTTATGTATATATAATATATATATATAATATATATACATACATATATAATATCAACCTTTTTAAAAACGTTTATTATATATAATATATACATACATATCTAATATATATATAATATATATATATAACATATGTATATATAATATATATATATAATATATATACATACATATATAATATATACATACATACATAATATATATATATATATATAAATATATATATTATAATATAAAATGAAGTAATAAAATAAGGTGTCAATCAAATTTTATTAGAATTCAAAGTTCATGCAAAGCATCCTTAAGTCCTTAGCTCATGAGTTTTCAAAGATAATTCTTCTCTTCAGAGGACCATTACCGCAGTTATACTACTACAGGCAATAAAATTACGCTTTGAAAAAATATAAAATTATATACACAAATATATAAAAATACATAACATCAAACATATCAATCCAAAAACATACTTTTGTTGAATCCATACAGTCCATTCAGGTCATACAAGTTGAGAAGCATAATCAGGAAGGACATTACTCCAAGATACAAACAGCAGTCCAAATATGTGAAATTGAAGGGGCCGGCAAAGTTATCCAGTCGCGAAATGTGTCCATATTCAATGTTAATGATAAATAAATCAATCAAAATAATACAAAAAGTCCAATCAAAGTTCCGAGATCCCAACATGTGCAACTCTAATCAAATCCAAATTCGTTGTTTAATTAGAAAACCCGCTAAATCCGAATTGAGCAAAATAAGACGGACTCCCATCACATCTAGCCAGAAGAGCGAAAAATATATAAGTGATCTTCTCTCCAGACATGACAAATCCCCAACGAACAGAAGGCGATATTAAATTGTCTACATCTCAGAATGACTTCAACGGGTTCAAAATTAGGTCTGTCCTGCTTCCTGTTTGACAGGTTCAAGAAAAGACAGCAACATACAACCCCGCCATCCATCCCACCCAAATTAGGTTTTCCCTGTCTGGGTCAGTAAACTTATTCTATGTCAAAGGGGAAGGAGCTAAGAAGTTAAAAGAAAGCGAAAAGGGAGTTAGGAAAATTAGGTCAAGTCATGTGATCACGTACCCATCCAAAAGTATTACTCAAAATCTGGCTTACAGTAAAAAACCGACTTCTCAAATCTAGCCCAATCAAGTAATTTAGAATATTTATGAAGTTAAAAATTACGAAGTTATTAAATTCCAATAATTTTATAGTTTAATTCAAGATTTAATTTTTAAGATTTAATTTTAACAGGCTAGAAATTATTAGTAGTTTAATTTAAGATTCAATCCCATCAGCCCAGGAATTCCAACTCAAGGCCTGACATTCCCCAATTAAAAAGTTTAACCTGCCCTAAGGTTTAATTTTTCCCAATTAAGATTTAATTTTCCCAATTACGAAGTTATCTAAATAATTAGAACTTAATAATTTAATAGTTTAATTTAAGATTTAATTTTATCAGATTAGGAAGTTTAATTTAAGGTTAGGTTTGTTCAATCAAGAAGTCCAATCCAAATTAGAAGTTGTAAATATATTCACAACTTCTAGATTAGGAAAAATTAAGCCCTAATTCACGAGTAAAGCACCCTCACTGGTTTTCCCCATTTTCCGAGCTTGGGGCACCTCGTGCTGTAGTGAAAATCAAATATATGCAACCTTTTTTATCATGCAGGCAACTTTTTGGAGAAAACCTATGCCTCTTAAGACATAAAGAGCCATCGATACTTCGTCTTAACGATAACGCCTAAAAATAAACACTACTCCATATTTCTGCAATAACATTATACATTCAAGAGGTTGGTCTCTCTGGTTCTAAAACCAGTAACTTTGTGACTATTAGCCGATGAATATGAAGGGAAATGCGTCGGAAGCGTTTACGATCATCCTCTTCGTTAGAACGATTACTGTTTTTAGTTTGACAAGTGAAGCAAATTGACGCTCTAAGCAGAATATAGAATGCGAGGACTTTTTCGACAAGTGGTAACCCGAATGCTTCTGAGATCATCTGTCAACTTCCTGCCAACCGTTGACGACACGCTGCAAGCAAAACACAAAGGGTTTTGATTTAAGAGTTCTTCATACAGTTTGACATCGACGCCGCTCTCGAGGGAAGAGACTTGTCTGTTTAAATACATTGTTCTGTTTTGGAAACAGATAAATTCATTGTTTACTCAGTGCCTCCATTTTTGTCGGAAAGATTCTATCCGGATATTTTCGTTTTTTAGCTATCTTTCTGTATTTCCCTCCAAATCAGTCTATAAAGAGTGTAATTTGTATCTTAAGCATGAGATGTTACTGGGCTATTATTTCTTACTAAATAGAACTTATCTCATAAGTTATTACAGATAGTCTCTCATTTATAAAAAAACAGGTGTTATTTTCTGGAGTTCAAGTGACAACAAGTTAGCTCGGATTTAAAGTAATCTCCATTGCACTCACCGTGACTAATTATGTTGTGTTATTGCAACGCTATTTAATAGTGGGGTCACTCAAATAACAGCTGATATTGTTTTTCTCCTGGAATAAGAGTGAGAATAACTTTCTAGAATTAGGGTGTCAGTACATTACGGGCTTTTTTCAGTCGGGTTTAGAATGGTGCTATTCTTTTTCGGTCTTTCACCACCACCACCACCGCCACCACCACCATCATCATCATCATCATCATCATCATCATCATCATCATCATCATCATCATCATCATCATCATCATCATCATCATTTTCTCAATAAGTGTTAACACACGAGTCATTATCAGTGACTGCACACTGGCAATAACAAGTGGTATACCCTGGAGTCCGGTTAACAAGAAGTCTCACCAGATTCCCATTCTATAGCAAACTTAGGATTGCATCGCATTAGTTTTTCAAGAATAAATTAGAAATGATAGAGCGCCCCGATGGTTAAAGAGCCTTTTAAAAAAAGTTATAATCAAAATTATTCCTTTTGATGATCATGTCTTAATTTATCTAATTACATCTTACAATCTTTCATGATGTTGCTGTATTGGATCTGGTTTGGCACCTTGTCTCGAAACTGTATTATTTTATGAAATGAAATATTCAATTACTAACTAGATTTTGTCTCGGATGCTGTGCCGTGACAATAGATTTTCAGATCGGCGGACACTATTAAACATATACACACATTTTTAATGGCATTAATTATTCTGAAAGTGTATATTAAAACACATTTTAGCATGATCCCAAGTAAATTAGTTTATCATTAGCTACTATGATATACTTAAAATTACCCAGACGTGTATAACCAATTATACGCCTGTGTTGTAGGAGGGTAAAATGATGTTGATCGTCTCTGTATAAAATCACTCGAATACAGATGTATAGCTTGGAAGAAAATACAGTCACCTAGAAAATCAGAGAAACGGGCCGCTTGCGTATAAACGAGAGAACAATATATAAAATCAGATACTATGTCTCGTCATAACTAGCCACACAGTGCGTATCTGCTCCGCTGCGTATCAGCTTGAAGTGTCGCGCGGACTAGACCAGAATTATTTCGCTGACTTCCGTTTTACTGATGTCAGCCTTAACTCTTAGTTGTCACTCAAACTATCCCATTTAAATAATAGATGTTGTTACACAACATTCATTGTATGCCAAATAATGTTAATATTACATTAACATTTCTATATATAGACACTGCCGTCTAGTTTTTAATATAATACACAATATGACCCTGTCAGTCTTTCTCAACTGTATCGGTTTTCTCATGAACAGTAATCGACTTAGCTTAAACCTCACGTTCTCTCTTGTAAAACCGTCAATACAAAATGTAGTTGTGCTACTATTTGCGCAATGCAATGCCTATTGCTTTACATCAAGTTGATTTTTAATGAACATAATAACTTCTCAAAGAGTTCTCATCTGAGTCACGTTTCCACAAGGTCGCTTCCAACGAATCCAATGCCAATAACAAGCATAAGTATTAAATGCCATTAATCCTTATCCTCAAGTATCACATCAGTAAAAAAGACAGGCATATTTAACGAAAAACATAGCAAGAAGTATTGTTCTTTGAACAAAATTTCGTAACAATTCACCTAGTTGAACGATACACAGTTTTTACAAAAATAGAAATAGTTATAAGAATATTCTAAACAGTTGCGATAGAGTGCACGTAATTGTACTTAGGCGTATCATGTGTTTTATGAAACATCTTCCTAACAATAGGTGTGGGGGACACAACAATGGACTAGGCAGGTTAAGCTAGAGCGGTTGCGCTTGATATATCCAAAGCGTTTGATAAGATCTGGCAAAAAGGGCTTTACATAAAAATTAATTTATGTGGGATTACTGGACGAATATTTAATATAATTATATCCTACTCATCCAATATAAAGATTCCGGTTGTCATCGATAGCCGTTCATCAGAACAACATGACATAAATGCATGTGTACTTCAGGGATCGATTCCTGCACCTTTATTGTTCATGATTTTCACAACCGACCTCTCTGGTGTTATTGTGTCTGAGATGGGTATATTTGCTGACGACATCATGCTATACTCTCATCATGTGGGTAAAACTGTGGCGCACATATCCGAAGCAATGACTGGATCTTTAGAAAGTGACCTTATGCCTGTAGTAAAGTGGGGTCATAAAGGGATGATAACATGATATGCTGCTAAGACAAACTTTATTTCCTTCAACAACTACATGATACCTCTTAAACCATCGATTGTCATAGCAAATAACACCCTACCTGAGAGTCTAACGTTCAAACCCCGTGACCATATATTCTCAGGTAACATGGATTTGAACACATACATAGAACACATTACCCATTCGGCTGCAAAGAAAGTTGGCTGCATCTCCTGTGCTAGAAAACATCTCACACCTGACAGTATCCTATATCTCTTCAAATGCACAACTCGCCCATTCATGGAGTAGTGTAGCCACGCCTTGACTGGTGCTCAACCCACGAGCCTCTCTCTCTTAGAAAAGGTCTAAAAAAGAGTATCCAATCTAATAATAATCTTAATAAAAAATAGACCCTAAATATACACCAAGCTGCACCACCTGTCTCATAGCCGATATGTTAGATACTTGTGCTTGTTTTAAAGTACTTCAATGGAATGTGCTCCGATAAACTTGTGACTCTGGTAAATACACTTGACCAAGATGACTATCAGCTAAATCCCATTCATTCACTGTGATAGCCCCATATATCAGAAAACCTTCTACTGTAAGAGTGTTTCCTCCGAGCTGCCGGCCTTTAGAACTCCCTTCCTGATCCTTGTTACCCCCGCTGGATTGACATACAGACATTTAATATTGGTGTTGACAAGCATCTCACTGCGTAGCTCCTAATTTCGAATTACCCCCTTAACGTTCACCTTTATACTCAATAGTCCCTTACGACTACAGTTGCACCGTGCCTTGCTAGGGGTGAACTTAATTATAACAAATACGATCAGCTTTCCTATCGTTACCTTGGTATAATTTTACTCTTTGTGATTTAAGTGTGCAACAATTTGTTTCTTGTAATTTTCTTGATTTCATTAATGGTGACCGCTTATAGAATTCTTGTGATCGAGGCTACGCAGTGATAAAGGTTGCAGCAATTGTCAGTTGAACAATTACGCCACTACGCGTTGTTGATTTTTTTTTCGGTGAAATGAATAAAAACGTATATAATTAATATGTGTAAATTACATTTGCACGTGTAAATATTTACAAAGTAACGCAGAACGACGGAAATTCTATTAAACCTAAGTATTGTAGACCTGTCAGCAGACGGACATACTCTATCATAATCGCTGCATGGTCCAGATAATATAATGAGTAATGCAGAGTCTCTTTGGTGTTTTTTATTATTTTGCAGTCTGGGGGTGTTTGCCGTTTAGTATAACGTTAAATAACGCTAAATAAATCTACATCAGATCTAAAATCTTTCCCCTGTGGCACCCTGAGACGAAATTCACCTACATTGATGTTTTTTTTTTTTTTTTTTTTTTTTTTGTAAAACTTAATTATGTTCTACAAAACCAAAAACAAAAACAACAGCCCCTCTCCCTTTCTCCCTCCCCTTTTTTATTTTATTTTTAGAACTTGAAGCATAAATCTTTTACTATAATGACCAGATTCGGCATTAAATAACCCAAAAAGGGTTGATATGCCGTAAAACAAAACTACCAAACCAAAAACGATGATTTAACATTTGAAGATATAAAGAACTTGAAGCATAAACACTTTTACTATAATGACCAAATTCGGCATTAAATAACCCAAAAAGGGTTGATATGCCGTAAAACAAAACTACCAAACCTAAAATCTTTCCGGATATTTTCCAGAACTAGCACCACGGATTATCAGTGTGTTAGAGATTAAAACATCATTGATTGGAGCATGTCTCAGTTTTAGCAAATAAGTCAACAGTAAGTTCGTCTTCTTTTTATTCAGAGAGAAGGTTAATGTGAAATAATGAGTGTATCGATGGATTTTAAAAAATGGAGGTTACGGTAACAAGTAAGTGCATATCATAGTGTATGATTTGTTTTACGATTGGGCTTTTGAACACAAATATAACTTTCTGTATTAGCTAATAGTTCCAAGAAAATCTATATTTTAATCCTTTCTTTTAAATTCTACTTAATGAAATAAAGTAAATGATGTGCCCCTTCCGCTATTACTCCTCGTTGAATTATATAAATAATGATAAAATATGGTTTGTGTATTGCGAGCAAAACTTTGGAAATGCAATATTTGACTTGATAAAATGTTCTTTTTTCCTATCTGTGAATTATTCAAAAGATAATATAACATGAATAATAGTTGTCGTGTTGTCAAAATTAATGTAAGTTATTTGAGGTATTTATTGTGTACAAAATAGTATAACATTATTCATATTCATACCAGGTTATCCTGTTATTTATACTGTGGAATGATGTACATTATACATGAGAGAAATTCTCTTTGAATTTAAGGGAAAAGTAATGTTTAAACATTTAAATAAATATGAAAAAGTATAATCTTTAACAATGTTAGGGAGGAAGTCTATTTGTAATAGGGGAAAAGAGCAGCAATTTATTTAGTATGAAGAACAATTAAGAGTCGCTTAGATTAATATCAATAAATTAAAGCGTTTTCATATTTTGTGAAATGTTCGCTAATGATCGACAAACTATGTATTCCCAAACCATTTGTCTGAATCAGTTTTTTGCAGTCATTTAATGCAATATTTTCGAAAAATGTATTTGGAAAAATATTAATTGACTACCAAAATAATAGATATTTGTAATAATTGAATTTCGGAATAAATGACTTCTGGAATAGTGCACTTTCGGTATAATTGACTACTGAAATAAAAGACTTTAGAAAAAAGACCTCGGAAATTATTGACTTCTAGAATATTAGCTTTCCGTAATAGTGTACTTTTGTAAAGATTGATATCCGAAATAATCTACTTCTATGATAATGGACCGTTACCAACACTAAAGTTATTTCCAATTAACATTAATAAGCAAAAAAAAGTATTGCATTTACAATACGTGAACACGATACTCTCAAAACGTATCAACTAGTAAGTACGATACTGTATAATATCGAGTGTATAACAACGCGATACATAGTATTATGAATTCTGAAAGAAATATTATTGCCTGCATTTAAAATGTTATGTATTTCATATTAAGTGAAGTAAAATTTGATATATTTGATATATTTTTTTTATTTTTAACATTGTGGATCCTTATACTATCAACATAAATTACAGACATAGGATAATTCTATATGAGAAATATATTCATCGTGATAGAAAAAATACAATTCCAAAACCGCATTGCAAGGCGTCAGGAACTATTCAACAATGTACCCATTCGTCGTCACAACATTTTTTGACAATGTCTAAAAGAATAATATAGTTGTATTGTATTTTACATAATACGCTCTGCTGAAACTAGTTAAAATATACATATATAGACATATAGAGAATGTTGAACTTTTAAATAATATGAATATTTAGCGTCATTTCGTTATGTGATGGATATAGTGTAAGCAACATAAAATCTCGTTAGCATAATTCAATGTGCACCATAAATATATATATATATATATATATATATATGCATATATATATATGCATATATATATATGCTTATATATATATATATATGTATATATATGTATATATATGTATATATATTTATATATATATGTATATATATATGTATATATATGTATATCTATATATATGTATGTATATGTATATATATATGTATATATATATATATATATATGTATATATATATATATGTATATATATGTATATATATATATATATATATATCGTGCGTGTTGTGACATTAAAAAGGACGAGGAAAATACAATAATGAGGTAGAGTTCAGAAACGTATGTATTTCCAGAAAGTACAGAAGTAATGTAGTTTCAAACACTGCTTGCGGCTCATTTATTACGACCTTGTCTGTTACAACAATTACTACAATTCGTAATGTCAGGAAATATTTATTTACTGTCGTAATAGCGTCGATAACCATAATACACACACATGTATATTTATATCATGTAATTTAAGCTCGCTTATAAAGACTCACTTGAAACTATTAATACGAATGTTAAATTCCAATCAACAAATAAAACAACCTTTAATTCTATCAGTCAATACGGAAGAGCTATAATACACATGTTTCTGAATAAAAATGCATTTACATCAAAATGTAAAAGTATTAGTCTAAGTAAAATATTATTCAAATTGATTGAAATTCTTTAAAATGTTATATATAAGTATCATATATATACATATATATATATAGAGAGAGAGAGAGAGTGAGAGAGATGTATACACACACACACACAACATATATATATATATATACGACGCCTGTCTAAAAAAGTATCTGTGAATGACACAGTCAAGGAAACCACTTTCATGTGTGAGTTTTATCACCCTCTTTCTGTGCGTATGTCACTGCCTGTCGGTCACTGTTCGTCGGATTACCGATTCTCCCAAGATGACTGAACGCATTCAGCAAATGTATTGCATCAAATTTTGTCAAAAGCTTGAAGATTCTAAAAGCAAACAATTCGTAAGATTAAGCAGGTGTTTGGAGAAGATGCGATAGCTGAAACACACATCAAGGTATGATTTTACGGATACAAACATGGCTGATTATCAGCGGAGAGTGACTGCCTTCTGGCAGGCCCCTACAGTGCTTGGAGTGCAGTTGTTTTTGAGAAGTTGCGAAATTTGGTGATGGAAGATTGTGGTTTAACTGTGCGGATGATCGCCGAAGAGTCGGAGTGGGTAAAGGGTCTGCACATGCAATTTTGCCTGATGATTTGAACATGCACAGAGTTATTGCGAAATTTGTACACAAGTTGATGTCGCAGAAACTAAAAAAACTCCGGTTTCAAGTTGCACAGGACCATCTGGAAAACGCCGACACTAGTCCTGGGTTTCTAAACAACGTGATAACTGGAGAAGGGTCATGGGTGTACGGGTACGACCCAGAAACCAAAAGACAGTCGTCGCAATGGAAGCATCCTGAGTAACCAACGCCAAAAAAGTGCGACAGGTGCGACGCGAGATAAGGGTAATGCTGACTGTCTTCTTTGATATCCGTGGAATTGTGCATCACATATACGTACCGGAAGGACACACAGTGACAAAGGAGAACTATCAACCTGTTCTCCGGCGTCGCCGTGACGTAGTTCGGCGCAAAAGACCAGACAGATAGACGCCGAAAACAAGCAACTGCATCACGACGGTGCTCCCGGTCATTCATCCCAATTATATACATAATCATATATTATGCGGATTAACAGAGTACAGTCGTTTTCGTAATCTTCATATTTTTATATAAGAAACAGATTCCCTTTTGTCATGATTCCGTTCCGTATATAAAAAAATATTAAATGAATACACATATGGAGTATATTCTTGAGACTAATGCGTTTAAAACTAACACTGAAGACATGAGAGTATGAAATTATTAGAGAGTTTTGAAAACTACTTCACTCTGTAAACCTGCATAATATGTAATGAAGACATACTTATATGTTTTCTGTATAAAGCGCTTATATGTAAATTCCTTCGTTACGGAAAACATGCATCACATATTAAACACTAATTAATATAAAGTTTACAGATAAAAACAGAAAACCGTTAATATTAATCATTAAACGTTTTACTGATATGTATATGCTTATATGGACCTATTTCATTGTAATCGATTCTCTTAATTCGATACTTAATTAAAATACAGTAATGTTAAATAAAAACTAAAAACTACCAATAGATACACACACACACACACACACACACATATATATATATATATACATATACATGCACTAGACACACAAATTATTCATTGGGAAAGAAAATTAGCACTATATCTTCTACATTAATTCGATTCAACATTTCATAATCCGCGACATATTTGTTTAAATATTCCTTCTTCAAACTCGACATAAATCAGTATAGTATTACCTTCCTTCTCCTTTTCCTCTTTTTTTCATAGTCCTCTTATTTATCTCCTTCTACTGTTTCATCATTATCACTTTCCTCTCCTACTCGGTGTTGGTGTTGTTGTTCTTCTTCTTAGTTTATTGTTATATAGATGTATTATTATATATATATATATTCATACGATAGCGTGTGTGTTCGTGTGTCACGCTTAAATCGAAAACTCTGCGCATGCGGTTCGCACCTCGATTTGGAAAAACATTCAACTCACCTAATGTTCGTAACATTTTTAGTATTTCCCTTTGGCGCAACGGTTTTCGACGTAGGATCTTGACGTCGGCCCCACTGGTTTATAGTTCGATCCCAACCAACCTTTAAAATGTTTTTTCTACATCGAAGGGGGGACGGCAACCGGGAAGCGATATATTAATATGATAGCGTGTGTGTTATTTTCTGTGTCACGCTTACATAAAAAGCAACGACCTTCCGAATCTTTGTATGATACTCATAAATTTGAGCTAAATTTAATTTAATCTAAAGCATTTACAAAGTAAGGTTTAGTCATCGAAATAGTACCTTCACTAGAAATATTGTATATAAAGAAGTTTTTTAAATTGATTTATATATTGTTCATTTTTTTAAATAAATACACAAGTCAAATCATATCATATTTTATTCAAACATGTATATGTTAGGAACTAGATAATTAGTATTGCAAACAACATTTCGTGTAATTTACACGGGTCCTGCTAGTTTTTATTAATCTAATATAGCGTTATGCCAGGGAACATGGAGTTCAATGTAAGAGATATGATCATATATTGGAAAATGTAACGGCTTGGTAAACTGGCAAAAATATTTTCAAATCGTAGGATCTATTGTTCCCAGCTAATATAGATAAGTGATTGCTGTGTACAGACACCTGTATTAGATGTAAATGCAAATAATAATGATAACGTATCTCTGAATTCTAGCATAGACATTAAGAAATATTAGAGGCTAGTTTAATCACACACACACATTCTCAAGTGTCTTCGGTCTCTCTGTTCAAAGGTTTGCCAGGACGACCTGACATGAGGATACTTACTCCTACAAGTAAACCCTGACCAACTATTCAAAATAACATAGTATTCGAATCCCAAATAAGATCCTCTTGTAATTAGCTCATACGAGGAATAGGGCACCTTCTCTAAGTAATGTTACTTCAAGTCACAACACTTAGCTGGAGACCCCACCAGACCAGATGAATTCTGGTCCTGGAATCCGCTGATACCAAGAGACCAAAAGAAAGATATACTATAACATTATTAATTGGTCAATTGGGGAGTGAAAAACTAAAATTAATGTTCTTAACTTCTTTAATAACTCAACGTGTGAGAGATAAAAGATAACTTTTATAGAATAGTCGACTATCTATGTATCTCGTATAGGGACCAAGTGTTAGCCCCAGGTATGGGCCCTTTGATTTCTGAGAACTTCAACTAAAGTAAAATGAAACAAAAGAAAGAATATATATATATATATATATATATATATATATATATATATATATATATATATATAGCTGAGTTAGATTTATACTTTGCGAAACTACTTAGAAATTACGGCTAATTGTAACAACAATTACCCTTAATCGGTTTAAATATAACTGAATATACGAGCTAAAGCATAGTTTATGATTTATGCTGTGGTGTTACAGAAACAAGCGTTGATAAATTCAAATCCCCATCTTCATGATAAACACGAATATGTATTTATTTGTATATAAAAAATATATGTACTTCAATCTCCTACTGTTTCATCATCATCAGTATGCCTGGATAGACTTATTTCATTGTAATCGATTTCAGTTGTAAAAAGGTAAGGGTCTAAACCCTCTGCCACACATCACAGAGACCACTATGATACATCAGTGTTCGTAGTCGCTCTTATTCAAGAGATATTGCTAAACTATTAATTAAAAACATAGAATTAAATCAGTAACTTAACCTTGTTTTTGTAAGATATTTTTATTATTTTTATGACTTAAAAGAAAGTTATCACACATCGTTGTTGTTTCAAGATAGCAACGAACTGTTTGTCTGAATTGATTTCAAGCGTCAATATCAGTCAGAGGTTTTAGAATGACCTGCTATATTCCTTCACGTTTCTCACTTGAAACGATGTAATCCTGATGCTGGAAAAGAGACACATGTGTTACTCGCTCACGTTTCTGTAGGGGTAGACCCTTATAGTGTTTTATATACAA
>OY744540.1:31028376-31033376 GCA_963556195.1 Sepiola atlantica | reverse complement strand
TAAAGTATTGTTTTTTACACTGTTTTGAGTTTTTTAAGCAAAAATAATGTTTTCTAAATAAGGGTACGTTCCTTAGGGCTAATACGGCTCATGCTTGCTTCGGAAGGGGTCCTTTACTTATTCTAAAAAATTTTTTTTTTAAATCAATAAATAAAAAAGTTATGAATTTTTAAAAATAGGACCCTTATTTTTGCCCACCCTGTATAACAGTATTTACAGTCGAATGAATAATTTACATAGTGCGAATGGGAGAAACTATATTTTACACCTTTCAGAAAGTTACTCCCGATAAGGCTTACATGAAAGAGGTAGTTTTTCCCAAGCAGAATAATATTATTATTCTATCTTATACGTATATGGTGTTGTTAACATTTTGTTTCAGTCACCCCCTGTTACAAATTGCCGTCACTTTCATGATAAATATATTTATTCGTTTAATTTAAAATCAAAATTAATAAATTTATAAAACAGGTTGATTTCCATAAGATTTCAGCTTATAAACCTCTTTGTAAAATTATAAATATTTTTGATCGTTTAAGCTTAGAATTTTCTATTTACTTATTTTTTAGATAAGAATAAAAAGTCTTATGTACTCTAGTTATTTTTTTGGAAAATGCTTGATTAAGCTTCAATCTCTGACCCTTCCTTATAAAACTTTTACAGCGACAATGCATATTATTGACCCCATGTCAAACATATTATTTTCTCCATCCGTGTAACTAACATCAACCTGAATTTCGATGAACATACTTTCCTGTCAAGAACTTCCGATCTGTGGAACACGTTGCCACAATATTGATTCAATGTCTGCTACAACATGCGTATATTATAATCTAAAATCACTAAGCAGTTGTCATAAACTTATTTTTATATAATTACATCGTATTCATTCTATACAATATAATCCAATTCTCTCATATTATTATAGTTATTATAATCTAACTGTCAATCTACCAATTTCAGTAAACATTCTCCTCGAGTGGCCTAACTCTTGATATGTGGTTATACATTAGTAAATAATGAAACAATTAAGAAGGTGGATATTCGATTAGTAATTAATATATAAAAATAAAAGTAAATGATCGACTATCCGTAAGGCCTTTTTTATTATTGTCAGAATGAACACCAAAGATATATGTATGAATAACAAATATATACGCGCCGAATTTGAGTTCATCATCAGAAACATTTTCAATCATATATTTCAATAGATGATAGCACCCCTTTCTATAGTGCAGAGTTAAAACTCGTCGGACTAACATTCGTGTGCAACATCAATTCGAACAAATAGATAGACAATTCTGTTTGGTTTACTGCAAGAATGTTGGTTCACTCTACCGGGCTTTATAACCTCTCACACCTGCAATTATCTTACATTTCAATAAAGCTGTCATACGCCAATGAATGAAGCCTTGTTGTCACATATGTCTACAAAGTTATAGCTCCTGTTCAATCGCCGCAATGTTGCATTTTGGGCTTGTTTTACAAGTACTTGAACGAAATGTGCTCTGCCACACTTACTGCACGTGTACCCTATCAACATAAATACCATCGACTTACCCGACTAGCACCTAGGTGCTACTCCTTAACTGTAGAGGTCGTCAGACACTGGGAACCTTGCTACTGTTATAACTTACTTCCTCATCTTTGGAATTTTCTCCCTGCTTTCTGCTGTCCTTTCATTATGAACCTGCAGGTATTTACATATAATGTGAATAAACATCTCCTACACAACACTCTACATTGGAGTCTCCCCTATACATCCGGAGATTAATCACATTACTCACTACAGTCTTAGTAACTATCTGATTTGTTTCGAGGGAATATAATTGTTAAAAAATATCAAATAATTATATAATTTATTTTATCTGTAAAATGCATGTTTTGTAATGTATTTTTCTGGTGCGCGTTGTAATAAGTTTGTATTCAAGATCAATATATTATTACGAAATTGAATATGTCAAAAATGGAGTAACAATGCATTTAGTATAGATATTCTCTCACTTCTGTTTTTAAGTAGTTATTAAAAATACGGAAGTTAAAACGTGTAATAAAGTGAAATAAAGCATTTTGCTTAAGGATGCGTATCTTTGCGAACACAATTCTTCCTTACATAAAAGTACTGTCTGCGTAATTAATAACTTGGCAAAAAGACCACAGTTTGCGAGTACTCTATACATAAAAATAATGTAAACATGTGCACTCACTAAGGGTCGGATTTTTTAAAGTATGAATTAATAGATATTGTATAAAACAGCCATATTATATTGTGATATCATACGTTTATGTGGAGTTTACATGACACACTTAGTTATGACATATATAGCACTGCTATATGTTCTGCTGACTTTTGCCACATATTTAATGTTTAACTTTGAATATGCAAATATGATTCAATATGAATTTAGTTAGCGTTTGACGATTGATTTTCGCAGTTCTCTCGACAAATTATTAAATTAAATATTTCTAGTGAAATTATATCTTCATAGTAACTATATTTTTCAAGTCAAATGTCGATGTTTGCGATATCGTTTTATAACTATATTTATATTGTTTAAATGTTACGTTATTTAATCGCCAGATATGTCATCATCGATTTCGAAAGTCTTATTTAAAGAAATAATCGTCTTTTAAAAAAAATAGTCAATTGCAATGTTTGAGTAATGTCACCACGACGTCGCATATATCTTACTCAAAGTGCATCTTTTCAAAAACTGTTGACACGCTGAGGAAACTGGTAATAGGTAAGTGGATGCAATATATATATATATATATATATATATATATATATATATATATATATAATTAGATTAAATGTCGACTTAGCTGATTCTATTGTGCACTTCTGAATAAACTATATGCTCTAATAGATAAATGTGACTATAATAACATTTACTATTTGATATAATGTTATTTCTAAATAATATTCTGTGTTTTCATTGCAAACGCACATTCAGAAAATAACTATGATAGCACGATAGACATTGGCATAAAAGCGATGGTCAAAAGAATAGCAAAATGATTCTCTTTTGTTGTACATTCGCTTCATTACTCTATATAATGTCCGTTTTTAGCTGTGGGCCAAACGTCAGATAATGGCGACGCTCTTTCGTTTCGACTTGCCAATAGATTCTTGTTCTACGTCTCACTGATTATGCAGACGCGGTAATTTCTAAAACAGTCTTTGCTGTGTCATTCAGCAAATCAAATATCCCAGAAGAACATGGTGTGTTTAGATCAAAGGGATGAAGATATGAGCCCTAAATTCCCCGGACAATTGTTATGTATTTATTTATTTATCGATTGTAATAAGTTGATGGCAATAAACTTGTTTTCAGGTCAGATGAAAAGAAGAGGGCAAGCGGGTGGAGACAGAGATGGATACAAATAACAAGAGAGTAGGCACATATACAGGAAAAATAAGTTAGATAGCAAGATTACGATATATACAAATATAATTCATGCTTAGAAACCTAAACAGTATTAATAATTATCAGCTCAATAATTCCCATTACATAAATCTATTCTACTATAACCAAATATATCCGAACTTGAAATTGGATGAAACAGCTCTTAAAAATATAATACATCGCTACATATCCCACATCAACACTGCTGATAAAATAAGATTCATCAGTTATTACAAACAAAATGAAAACATCGAACCATGTAGTTAAAGATAACACTTATCAGACACAAAATGCCTTAGAAAGAACCAATGTAATATATGCCCCGTAGGATAATGTATATTCGACAATTATAATACAACTAATTCTTACAGCGGTTTCACTACCACAACACTTTCCCGATAATTAACCTTACATCTATCTGACACTTGCTCCATTTGTCAACACCTAAAAAGCATGTCTACCCCTTCTCAATATAGACACATACTAGTAAACAATACTAAATTAATACACCACGATACAAACACCAAAGATTAACAATTTTTGAGCCCCTCTACATAAAAACTAAACATCTCACTATCAATGATGTGAATTACAAAACTAGTCATAATATTTTAAAGTGTCTAGCATAGTAATAAACGATACTAAATTCTTAGCCATTAAGCAATTATACGTTTGAATCTTGAACGCGCTCAGAACGTAATCACATTCTAAACGGTGAAGCAATCACACTTTTGAATCTTGCACGCTCTTAGAACATAATCACGCTCGCATATGACATCTCAACATTATAGACGCTCATTGTAAGTTGAAAATTACTGGTCGTTATAATAATAATAAAAAAAACACCAGTAAAGACGTAGTGTTTAAGATATCAAAATTAACACCGTATGATGATTTGACGAATCAAATCGAAGTACTCGCAAAAAAGGAACGAAAATTGAACAAGAAAAACATGGAACGTATATGCAGCAATTTGACCAAAACACTAAATGGACCATTCAGAAAATTGAAAAAAATTAAAAAAGTATTATCAAGCAAAAACACACCGTGTTATTTAATAATGTTCGCCTTAATATATATATATTTTTTTGTTGGTGGTGATTTTATTATTCCATTAATTGCGACAAAATATATCCTGTTTCACTAGCGCCCACATGAAACAGGATATATTTTGTCGCAATTAATGGAATAATAACATCACCAACAAAAAATATATATTTTGCTCTGAATTTTCATTGAGCACTCTCATAAATCCGGTTTCAACTTCCTTCGGATCTATACCCCCTGGATATTTGTAACAAGTTAATTATATATATATATATATATATATATATATATATATATATATATATATATATATATATATATATATATATATATATATCAAATTCGCAAGAGACTACATATACGCATACGCACAAACAGATATAAGACTGGAAGCAGAGAGCAATTGAATTAAGAGTAAGAGATACACACACAGGGGTTCATGAATACATAGAAGCGAAAGAGGGAGATACATATATATCTGAAAACTAATGTGCGAAATAGAAGGAAAGGGAGAAAAGTTTTAAAGCCCCTCAAATCTATGAG
>OY744540.1:31005876-31025876 GCA_963556195.1 Sepiola atlantica | reverse complement strand
GTGTGTGTGTATACATGTGTGTGTATGTGTTTGTGTGTGTGTGGGAGAGAGAGAGCAAGTAAATAAAAGAGAGAGATAAATATTCCGAAAAATCAAGAATGAGAATTAGAGATAGTATTAGAGTAAGGGAGATTCAATGAAAGGATATGTGAAGTGAGCATTGTTTGCATGGACACTTAGGCGAGGACAATGGAGTTCACTTTTATTTTTATTTCATTGGATATATTTTCATTCGCGCCGCTTAATTCCTCTCTTTCGATCGCCCAATCTTCATAGAGTAAGAACACTCACCAAAGCAATCGAGATAAGTGCGTTGCTGGTCTCAGAGGTCAGACCCGATTGCATACACACAAACATTTTGATTTTGTAATTTGTTGGTGTAAACTCTCGTTTCGCACTAGTGATATTTGCCACCCACTGCCATTTTATCATTTGTAAAACGTATATTAATATTTATAAACAAATATTAGATGAAAAAAAAATTTTACTCGACAGAAGTTCGCCACGAATCAATATCAGTGATTTCTCACCGGGAAACACAGATTCTGTTTGGTTGTGACTGAGTGACAGCAAGCCCAACATAAATCCCTCGTATTCTTCACTTCTTTCGTGTACATTGTAACTCACTTTCCGTTATCGCACCAGTTGTTTATCATTGATTTCTCGCTGAAAGTGTACGTCGTTTTCTCTGAAATTCGAATGATAATAACACATCTCGGGATTGCGTTACACTGCATTCACTTACAATCGACATATGCTTTAATATTCATTTAATTCATAGTAGGAGGATAGATCATAAAGAAATGCAATATAATACCAATACTCGTAGGAGCACTAGGAATAGTGCTTTCAAAACTAATAGAAAATACTGGAAGAAATTGGAATGTAAGGGATCACTGAGACCACATAAAAGACAACACTCATACAAACAGCTGCAATCTTAAGGAAATTCTCCAATGCGGAAACCAACCCGCTTTAACTACGAACTGTAACCAGCAAAATGAATGTTGCAATAGCAAGAAAACAAAACCACAGGCAGAACACCACAATACGAAGCAAGAAACAATTTCTGCAAAAAAAATAATAAACTGTCCGTCCCCAATTTTAAAAAAGGATAGCACCATTCTCGGTTGACACCCGTCAAAATAGGCGTAAAAGAAGAGCGAGGATGGACAGCACAAACCAGACTTCCACTGGAAGATGGGGAGAATGCTGGGACCTTGGGGAAGTTTATTGCAACCCACATCCCAGAGAAGACTAATGGTCCTCACCAGCGAGAAATCAATAGTAACAGGCAGTTGTGATACCGCAAAGTTATTTGTGGTGATTATCGAAGAGGTGAAGAATACTGAAAATTTGGGGAGGTTTGTTGCTTTTTGTCGATGAGCAATCGCTGACAGTGATCTGTGTGAGAACTCCTTGTGAGTCCAAGTAATAATAATAATAATAATAAAAAAAATAATAATAATAATAATGATAATAATTAAAAAATATAATCATATTATTACTATTACTATTACTTACTAGGAGTAATCACAAAGATCGTTCACCGCCAGTGATCGCTCACCAAGAAGAACCGTTAATGTTCCATGGAGTCTGAGTTACCACAAACCTAACTCAGATTTATAGTACTCTCCACCTTTTTCGATACCTACTGTAAATATCCTTGCAGTATCGCAACATCTGCTTACCATTGATTTCCCGCGGGTGAGAACCATTGGTCTTCTCTGGGGGATGAATGTCCATAAGTGGCAATAAGCCTCCTTAAGGTACCAGCCCTCTCCGCCATCTTTATGTGGAGGTCTGGTTCATGCTGACCTTCTTCTATCCTCTCAGCTTCCTTGACCCATTACAAACATCTGTGTGGTGTCACCCTAGGTCGGCACTATTTTTTGAGAGGGGAATATTGTGTCGTTTCTTGCAATTTCAGTTCATTGGTTCATTTTTGTGTTGTGTCCGCTGAAGACGGTGTAATTTATTTAGGGGGCATATTATGTGATGTTTCTTGCAGTTTCTGTTGCTTGGTTCGTGGTGTGGTTTTGTTTTCTTCCTGTTGTAAATGTCATTTGACTGGTTACCCTTCGTAACTTATACTGGCTGGTTTCCGTATTCAAGGATTTTCCTAAAGCTTGCAGCTTTGTTGATCATTGCTGTTTTTGTATAGTCTCAGTTATCTCTTTGATTCCAATTTCTCTCAATCTTTTTTTTGAATATGTTTGGGGCTTTTTTCTAGTGCTACTACGATTATTAGTATTATACTGTCTTTCTTCATGCTCCATATTCATTTAAGTTGTCTGGCAAGTTCCGTGTATTTGCTTCGTTTTTATGTCTCTTTGATCTTCACTCTGTGGTCTGCTGGAACTACGTAGTCTACGATTTTGCCAATTTTTTAACTTTTTTGTTGATTATTATTACATCCGGTCTCCTTGCTGGTATGAGTTTGTCTGTTTGTATATCCATATACCAGATGATTTTGTGTTTTTCGTTTTCCAGTATTGTTTCGGGTTTATGTTAGTATCACTTGCTTGTTTATTTGAAATTCAATCGTTTGCATAGTTCCCAGTCTACTGCTTTCTTCACGCAGTCATGCCTGTTCTTGTATTATTTTAAAGTTATTTTGTTGCATTCACTTATTATATGATTTACTGTTTAGTCACTTTGTCCACCGAGTCTGCATTTACTGTTTTCCCGGGTGTTATCCATTTTAGCTTTAATGTAGTTTTCCTAATCCCATTGTTCTGTGCACCCATCAGTAAAGATTCAGTTTCTCTGTTCAAGTGCCCGGTTCTTAGTCATCCCTGGCTATTTCGTTGTTTCTATTCTTGGCTTTCTTTCGAAGCGTCGATGTAGTTGTTTATCTTTCAACTTTTTTTTATTTTTATTTTTATTTCTAGTGTCGGTACTTCCGAGTTGCTCGTTAGAACGGTGTCTCTTGCTGCGTTGATTAGCCTTTCCGTGTTCTGAGTTATATATTTCTCCAGCTCTGTTTTTGAGTCTTCCGCACAATCTTCTATACTTACCAGTCCTCTTCCCCATTTCGTTTTTTGTTTAATTTAGAGTCTGTCCATATCGCATTTTGGGTGTTGTGCGTTGAGCATGTTCATTAATTTTGTAGTATACTAGTCAAGGTGTCTGCGTTCTTCTTTAGTCGAGCCTATGAATCGTCTATAGAATCTTAGTAGTGTTATTGCCTAAATGTGTATTTCTTTTTACTAGATTCCTACTATAAAATTTCGTCTCGCGGAGTTTTTTCATTCTTCGTAAATATTATTTTCCAATCTTCTCTTTTTTTTCTGTAGATTTGATTGTGTCTGCTTCTAGAACTTCCAAATATTTGTAGCTTTCCTTTCGCCTAGCGCCTTCTTTTTTCTTGGTTGGGGAGTTCCATGCTGTCTGTCGTCTACAGTGTTCCTCTTTTAATGCTAATAGTGCACACTTTTCCATTATGAGTTCCATTGGAATGTCCTGGCTGAAAATTCTGGCCGTATTCATCAGATTTTCCAATTATTCTTGGTTTTTGCAAATAATTTCATGTCGTTCATGTACATCAAGCAGTTTACCCTTGTTTTTCTGTCTGTAAACTTGTATCCGGCATCACATTTTTGTTAGTATGTAGTTAAACGGCATCATGGCTATTATAACAGTAGCTGTTATAGTGAGTCTCTTTGGAAAATGCATCTCTGTATTTTATGTCAGTCAAATGTTGCCCTCCAGCTGTCATTTCTAGTCTCCATGTTTTCAGTGCTTCCTTAATAAGATTAATACTCCTCTAGAGTATCTTGCATATATTTAAACATTCAATTATTCACGCTTGAATGATTCTGTCGTAAGCGTTTTGCTACTCTATTCATACCATGAATATGTTTTATTCTGCTTTTTACTTCTTCAGAATCTTGTTATCGATGTATAGCAAATCATGCGTCCCTCTTTTCTCTTTTCAGCATCCTTTTCAGTTTTTCGTGGCGTAGAGCACAATTTTACAAATATTAGTAGATCTGTTCTCTCAGTTGTGCCGTCAGTATTTTTCACATTGTTGGTAAAGAGGTTATTGGTCTGTAAACAGGTTATTATTATTATTATTATTATTATTATTATTATTATTATTATTATTATTAATTGTTTTATTATTATTATTATTATTATTATCATCATCATTATTATTATTAATAATAATGATAATAATAATAATAATAATGATAATAATAATAATGATAATAATAATAATAATAATATTGTTATTGTTAGTGTTATTATTATTATAATTATTATTATTAGTGGTAGTAGTAGTAGTAGTATTATGTTCTAAGACAGAAGGTATGTTTTCTACTATTTTACTTGTATTTCAAACATCATTCATCCGGATTGGGTAGAGCCGGCTCCACCCATCCTTGAAACTATGTCACTTACACAGGCCAACAAAGCCTGACGATTTAAACTCAAGTATTGGATGATACGTCGCCACTCGTTGTTTGATCGACGACCTCCGTAGATTCGGGGGCTCAGGTAGGGATCCAGCTCAGTTCAATTGTCATCAGTCATGTATTATTTAACACTATAGTCAGATCGCTTCATTGAACTCTGTAGAGTAGGTGAGCTAATTGCTTTTGTATATGATTTTTCCTAGTTTACAGGGAAGAGCATAATCCAGCAAACATAGCCGTTTTGTGGTGATGAGTTGTTGGAGGGTGTTTATTTTGCAACATAAACATATTATGTGTTATTTGAAAGAAAGTGCTTCCATATAACACAGAGAATGTGACGCAGACAGTGATGATCGAATTTTTTAAATCGCTTACGTCTTACAATTATTTTCATTCGCCATGACTTACTGACAAAGCGTGGTATCAAGCTGATCGACGTGTCTGTAAAATATTCGCTTCGATTCTTCTAAGACGATTCCAATCAGAACACGACACTAGTACATTATGTTTTCGGTCGAACTTCCCTGCTACAACATCGCTTTAGCAATCGTCACAACCCTTATTTAAAATATCAATATAGTTTAGCTTTACACTGATTAAGATTATCAATGTGTCAGTTAAAGATTACGGTCAAAGTAACAAAAAGCGAAAGTCACACTTTAGAAGATAACTGCGTGTGCCTTCATCGTAAAAAAACTCGCTACCTTGTTTATATTATAGTCGATTTATTTCTGCATTTTCTATGCTCTATACATTTCCACCGTGATCATTTTTTTTTGTTATTTTTTTTTTAATTTCAACTTTCAGGTTTTGCTAAGTTTCATCTATAGATTTAATATTCTTTGATTAGAGTAACCCAAAGATATATTTCAGCCGGATCAGTTAAATAGTTATTGAGGTATAAACGTTTCGATTGTATAACTTCCTGTATACTTTATACAATATTGAAAAGTAAGATAGATATAAATGTGTTGCTCATCCTTACGTTGTCAAGTAAAGGTGTTTTGTCTCACTAATGACTTATGTACTGACTATTTTTATTATTCGTGGAATATAGTTGTAATGTCATGGTAGTTCTCTTCATTAAATAATCAATTTAGAAAACGATCAACTGTCGGCATCTTTCATTTACATATGGATGCTGCATATATATATATATATATATATATATATATATATATATATATCTATATATATATATATATATATATATATATGTATATATATATATATGTATTATAATATGAAATGAAGTAATAACATAAGGTGTCAATCAAATTTTATTAGAATTCAAAGTTCAAGCAAAGTATCCTTAAGTCCTTAGCTCATGAGTTTTCAAAGATAATTATTCTCTTCAGAGGACCATTACTGTAGTTATGCTACTACAGGTAATAAAATTAAGCTTTGAAAATATATAAAATTATATACACAAATACATAAAAATACATAACATCAAATATATCAACCCGAAAACATACTTTTTTGTTGAATCTATACAATCCATCCAGGTCATACTAATTGAAAAACATAACCAGGAAAGACATTCAGAGGGTTGACCGAGGATTACTCCAAGTTATTAATAGCAGTCCATATACGAGAAATTGAAGGAGCTGACAAAGTTATCCAGTCGCGAAATGTGTCAATAATCTATTAAGGGAAAAGTATTCAAGTTAATGTAAATTATTACAACGATAAATAAATCAAATAATATAGAAAGTTCAATAAACTCACTTAAAATTCCGAAATCCTGATATGGGCAACCCAAATCAAGTCAAAGTTCGTTTTTCAATTAGAAAATCCGTTTAATCCGAATTGAGCAAAAATAAGATTGAATCCCGGTCGCATCTTGCAAGCAGAACGAAAAAATAAGTGATCTTCTCTCCCCAGCGATTCAACCAGATATGACAAATCCCTAACGAACAGAAGGCGATATTAAATTGCCTCCTTCTCTGAATGACTTTAATAGATCGGAAATTATGTCTATGTTTTTTAATAAAGGCGGAAAGCAATACATCCTGTTTAGGCTCGCTTGATAAACTTAACGAAAGAAGCAACATACAACCCCGCCATCCACCCCGCCAAGATTGGATACTACCTGTCTGGGTCAAGTGAGAAGATTCTATGTAAAAGGGGAAAGGGGTTAAGAAGTTTAAAGAAAAGGGAGTTAGGAAATTTAAGTCAGATCGTGTAATGACGTATACATGTCCAAATTATTACTTAAAATCTAGCTTATTTTATTACTTCATTTTATATTATAATATTAATGCTCCATCCAGTATATTGAGCTTCAGTTTTTATCCGGTTGTTTCACGAATTATAAGATATTAGTTGACGCTTATATCTTTTGTTGGATTGCTTCATATATATATATATATATATATATATATATATATATATATATATATATATATATATATATATATATATATATGTATATATATACAAAACATAAATGTATATTGCTTGAATAAACTTCCTTTGATTTAGTGCATCTGCTTAGCAGCAACTCCATAATTACAAATAAGTGAGGTACAAGCATTACTATTATTATTATTGTTAAGAACACTTATATTATTATTAACTAATTACTAATATCACTATTCTTATTATTATTATAAACAAATTATTATTATCATAATTTTAATTATAATTATTTTAAAAAATATCATTTGCCTTTTTTTCTAATGATAAACAGATTATTACTATTATTATTATTATTATTATTATTATTATTATTATTATTATTATTATTATTATTATTATTATTATTATTATTATTATTATTTTTTTTATTATTATTATTATGGGTAGTATTATTATTAGACATTCCAGTGATCCTTCTACACAATCACACTCACTATTAATTCTACTCTTATTTCATTCGAAAATGCATAAACTAATTACAAGTCTAAACACATTTTCTTGCATAGATAAAAATAAGTCACTTTTACTTTACTATTTTTATCATTATTATAACTATTCATTATTGTTGTATAGATAGAATTAAATATACATATGTCTGCCATATGGTATACATATGCGCTTGGATGGACAGCTTATTCGAAAGAAGACATGATGAAGAGTAGAAATTCTACTATGAACATTAAGCAAATACTGTTCAATGAAAACATCATGCCTGTTATGACATATGGTGGCTAAATATGGGCACTTAATAATGCATGAATAGAAATGCTAAGGAGGGCAACATAAAACATAGGACGCATTATGCTTGGTATCAGTTCACATGATAGAAGAAGACTACCTGGATCAGACAGCAAACTGGAGTAAATGACATAATTAATACCATACGAATAGTAGTACATACATAGGCAGGGCAATCTCCGATATGTACAGAAAACAGGTGAGCAAGAACATGCACCTGGCGGCAATAAAACATACGTAGAGAAAGGCCCAACACCCGGCGGATAAACGACCCTTATAGTAAACTAGGTCCTACTTGCCAACACCTAGCGAGGTATGAAACAACGTGGAAAGAAACCAGGGTACGAGGATATAGTTAACCATGTGTTTACTTATAATAAGGAATACAGAAATAGTCTCAGTAAAAACAACTTTGATAAACATGAATATTATAATTATTAATCATCATTATAATTATTATTATTACTATTATTATTATTATTATTATTATTATTATTATTATTATTATTATTATTATTATAAATTCCTCGCTAAACTTAAAGTAAAACAAAATGCCATTAAACAAGACATTTGCACCAGTAATGTAATGCTAATATACACATCAAGTTCTGTTAAATATTTCATCCGATATTGCCCCATAATATCCTTTTATTTTTCGATTACTACTGTTTTCATTCGATTCTATCTTAAAATTGTCCACGCTATTGGTTTTAATCTGATTTGGCAACTTGTTCCGAAAACATATGGCTGAAGCAAAATAAATATTTTGAAATGTACACTGGCAATAAATGTCAAGATCAAGGATAAGGTAAAATAGTGTCCACTATTGTTTGAAATTGCATTCACTTTTCTTCCTGTAAGAAACGGACACAAAGCAATGCAATGGATGCATCCGAAATTGTATATTTTGACCACTTAAGTGTTGTCGTAAAATAAAATATCTCGATATATATATATATATATGCATATGTATATCAATATATATATATATATATATATATATGTATTAATAATAGAGTGTATGTATCTGTCTGTCTGTCTGTCCGTCTGTCTGAAGCCGAAACTCCATCAGAGTAGCATGTTAATTTACTAAGTCCGCCAGATTGTTTATATACTGCTAGAAAAACCACCGGAAACACTATGCACGTTTCTCAATTTACATAATCAATTGCTTATCAACTTCTAATAAATTACTATTCGCAAATATATATTCATGAGTATTCTCTTAAGATGTCCATGTATATATACGCCATTTTGCACGCTAATAATCTTACTTATAACTTATAATTTAGACAGACAGATACATGACCTCCATCATTACTCGATTTCTTATATTTACATTTCTACATACATGTACTGCGTTACGTAGTTAACAGCACTGGCTGTTTAATCAGTGTTTTCCTCCTTATTTCCGGTAATTAAATATGGCGATCTGATTAAACAGCAAGCGTTAATACGGCGCGTTAAATAAAATGTAAACAACAACATTTACCGTGCTTATTTTTTTTATTTTTAAAACCGTACAAAGTTCGTTTATTTTCTTAATCTTATTAGCCATTATGTTTTATAACACAAATTCACTCGATCAAATGGTTTAATTAAAATAACAATTGATTTAAAAATTACTATTAAAAAACACGCACACACACTATAACGAAATTAGTTTTCCACTTTAGGACCCGCGCTAACTTTTACTCCGTCGTTACGGATAGGGTCAGTATTTTGTTTATTAAATTGTTGATTTTTATTTACGCACACTTTTTTCCACTTTGAAAAACATAAAATATTACTTATTATATTCTGACGTAGATTTGTCGCAACACGTAAATAATAATAATAATGTAAATAAATGCGAGCAGACGATACTTTGGGGGCACCTACTACTGGGCAAGTAAATAACGGTTTTTAGAATCGTATTCGCTGTATTTTTTATTGTTACTTTTATTTTCGGTACACTTTTCTTTCTCTTCTTTGAAAAACTAAAAGTATTATTATTTATTATGTCTTAAATTCTTACGTGGATTCGGCGCAAAACGATTGGGTCAAAGAAAGGCGAGCAGACAATAACTTTGGAACGAGCATTCGGAAAATAATGACGGCAGTAGCAAGAAGAATTAAATTATTTTTCCCAACTATGAATTTTCTAAACTAAAAATATTTCTATTTATGGGGAAGATTAATACAAACATCGGGGTGGGGTCGAATTTTTAAAAAAATTATTTTCATCTAAAAATATTCTTGGTCATAAACAAAGAATATCAACGTCTAACCACCAGAGAAATATGACTGAGGCTCCATCGGTTTACACGTCAGCGTTCATCTCTGACGCTGCAGCCTAGCAAAAATATGCGACCGGTTGGAACATGTATTTGCTAGTATATATAAGTATTTCATCTATCCACATACAATTTTATAATGAGATATAATTTTTTTGTATCATTTTTCAGTATTTATTTCACTAGTGATCGATACGTAAGTAGGGCTATGTAGTAAGCTAAGGAAATATATTCATGGCAATTAAGCTACACAGAGGCTCCGTCGTTTATCTCAAGGTATAAATGTTAAATTTCCACACAAGCGTAGAAAAGAATTGAATGATGTGGGTTTCAATGTCGGAAAAATAGAAAACAAACATTCATATGAAAGCGATTTATGATTTTCAAAAACAGTAGCTGACTTGTTATTTTCGTTAAGGTCTATAGTGACTGATTACCACAGGTTTGTAAGTTGTGATTGACCCTTCCGGCGGCTAGCTCAACTCTTGGGTAGACGAAACAGCTGTCAGTGAAGAGTGGGTTCTCTGAATCTCTGTATGCCAATTTGCCCACCTAGATATTTGAAACCAAAGTGTCTAGTTACTTGTTTCTTTACAATAGCAAAGTTTGAATCGATGCCACTCTAGATAGAACAAAACTAAAAGTTTTCCAGTCAAAAACAGTTTCTTCTCGTGTGACATAACACTTTGCTCGCTGCTCGAAGACCAGAGCACTTCAAAAACCATGTACCAACACCATACCTTTCTAGGCTAGGATATATATATATATATATATATATATATATATATATATATATATATATATATATATATATATATATATATTTATATGTATATATATATATGTATATATATAAGTATATATGTATATATATATATATATATATATATATATATATACATAGAAATATGTATATATATATATATATGTATATATATATATATATATATATATATATATATATATGGGAAGAGAAGGATGAAGGTAATCCGACGTGATGGGAAAATGAAAAAGGAAAACCAAAAAATGTATGTTTTTTATGTGTACATCAACGTTTCGTCTTTATTTATAAGACTTCATCAGGATGATAAAATAGAGAAATAAAAATGAATCATTCATTTCTATTTCTCCAACAAGTACGGACGTCCACCAAATAGTGGCCATTATTTCATTTTATTTTTCCTCCCAATATGTCTACCCTACATGTATCTGTACTTGCATGACATTTTTTCTCTATTTTATCATCCTGATGAAGTCTTATAAATAAAGACGAAACGTTGATGTACACATAAAAAACATACATTTTTTGGTTTTCCTTTTTCATATATATATATATATATATATATATATATATATATATATATATATATATATATATATATATATATATATATACGGAAATCAGTGACTGGGACGTATGATAAAAATTAAACAATAAACTGAAAACATGAAAAGCGAAAGGTAACATTATTAAATACCGATGAGTTTTATTTAATAAAATTGTATAACTTTTTTATTTTCCGTATATTTTATTTTGTTATTCTTTTTATATATTTCTTTAGAATAATCGCTTAAAATGTAATATAGAGGTGGGGTTTATGTGCGTATTTGTGTATGTATATATATATATATGCACACTAAATGAGCATATGTCTAAATGAAAACATGCTGCCTAAATGTACACAATATATCGGTTTGCATAGGTTGTGAGTGTGCATTAGCTATAGTAGTAAAGGAAAATAAAGGAGTCAGTGGTCCTGTGAGCATCTATGTATATATGTATTTGTATATGTTTAGCTGGTTGTGTGTGCACGTGTATATATTTATACCACATATTGCGAATAAACGGTCTTGACATTTACCCGAATGCTGGGGAAAGATGGGTGGCTTTAGATGAAAGGCCCTGGTTTGGAAATCAGTAGTAGTCAAGCCCCGAAAAGTACTGTCGTAAGACACAACACTGTTCTATCAAATATAATGATAAGATGGTAACATGGCACGAGTTTAACGTGGACATTCGAATTTACTGATATTTTTGGTTTGGATGATCACATCGAGAACGTGAAGGCGTCACCCGGCTCATGTTCTTTATTTCTTCTTGTCCTGCCCCCCCCCTACACACACACGAACTTAAACGATGTACAAGAACGCTTGCCTCTTCATTGGAGTGTCAATTGTAAGATGGCACGATGAAGCTTGACGAAACATGTATGTACATAAGCGGCCAAAATGTTTGTATAAATAAATAAAAATATTATACTTAAATACAGCTCTACTTATTACTGGGCACTATTGCATAAACAGTGGAGATTCATTGGATTTACGTCTAGGAACCAACAAAAATACGAGTATTACACACACACACATATATATATATATACATATATATATATATATATATATATATATATATATATGTATTAGTATTTCATATATCCACATAACATTTTATAAGGAGATATAGTTTTTTTGTGTATCAATTTTCAGTATTTACTCCAACAGTGCTCGATACGCATGTAGAGCTACGTAGTAAGCTATGAAAATATATTTATAGAAATTAAGCTACGCAGAGGCTCACGCGTTTCATCCCCAGAGGGAATCTTCAGGCTAAAATGCATTTTAGCCTGAATATTCCTTCCGGGGATGAAACGCGGGAGCGTCTGTGTAGCTTAATTGCCATAAATATATTTTCATAGCTAACTATATATATATATATATATTTATATATATATATATATATATATATACATATATATATATACATATATATATATACATATATATATACATATATATATATATATATATATATATATTATATATATAATCACCCCTCAACAGTTGTTTGTCGTTTCACAAATCACCAGTGTTGTTAGACCTACCGACAAATCACCTAAAATAATCAAATATTAGATTTTAAAATCACTATCGGGCAACCTAAGAGAAGCCATTTTGTGCAGCATGTTCCGTAGATAAGAAGGTGTTTTCTGACTATTGTTTTGTTTTCTGTTATTAATGTCGATATGCAGATAACACTTTAGACCACTCGCGTGGAGCCTATTCGATAAAAAACGAGAAAGATATGCACATGACGTTAAATAACGAATGTTTATTTGTTGCACATATTCGGGAAAGTAACCGCACAGTAATATAGCCTGGAAAATGCTATGTCATTTATGTTCAGCTTGAATAAAATTGAGCCGAGAAATTCTGATTCACATCATATTGCGCGGGAACATAAAAAAGGAAAAGTCCGGGACGACGGATCTGGCCATGTTATAGGGAAGTCTGTGTGTGCCATTAAATCTGTTAATACCATAAAGGCTGACAGCAGAGGACCATAATCAGACTTTATGACTCCTATATTGGCAAGAATATTTTGAAGGTATATGTATAGATATGCGAGTATTATATGTGCATTACAGATATATTTTATATGTATACATGCGCGCGCTCACACACACACACACACATATATATATATATATATATATATATATATATATATATATATATACAAATCAATCAATGACTATCACAAACCCCACTTTTAGTAATGCATGTACGCCATTTTACTGAACATACTAGAACGATAAACGTCCTTCAACCAACAATCTACTTTTGAAATATCTATCGATATTTTCTCTTACTTCTCTCGCTCTCTCTCTTCTTCTCTCTATCTCTCATTCCCTCTCTCTCTCTCTCTCTTCTTCTTCTCTCTATCTCTCATTCCCTCTCTCTCTCTCTCTCTCTCTCTCTCTCTATATATATATATATATATATATATATATATATAGAGAGAGAGAGAGAGTAATATATATATAGAGATTGATATACATATAAAATATGGATATATATATATATATATATATATATATATATATATATATTTAAATACCCATATATTTATATCTATATCAAATATCTCTCTCTCTCTCTCTCTACCTCTGTACATATATGTATATATATATATATATATATATATATATATATATATATATATATATATATATATATATATATATATATATATACACTCTGGATGGGCAATGATTGTTTCTAATTCGAAACGTGTCGATTACCAGTAATTCAAACTTTGTAAACTAATAAGTAAATTCATTGAAAACTACATAATTTGTTGTTAGATACTTTTTGTTTCTTGCTTCAAATAACTCCATCGTATTGGTTAATTACTTCCAAAATCTGAAATCAAATGAAATAATAATTATATTTTTTGCAATTAGCATATAGATATTTGCAACACCTATCCTACAGGATATGAATCAATTAAGAGAATACATTTCAAGAAAACATGAGCTGTATTTGGGAAATCGATGGCATTAAAATATGTCGAGAAACGCTCTGTTTCCAGGTAGTAGGCCATTTAAACAAGTAGAGCTCAATATTATTTGGTGTTTAAATCTTACAAGTACAATGCGTGTGAGTGTGCATTCTTATTTCTACAGATGTGATTTAGAAACAGTATTTATGTGACAGGATAACAGGTAAAATAAGCCTAGTGTAGTTGCGGTTACACGTTTTTTTTCTACCTACTCATTCTTTTTGGCTAAGATAAAAGTGTAGTATCTGTTCAGATGGATACTACACCCCATAGACGTGTATTGTCTTTGCCTTCGGGGCTTGATTTACGCCGGTCTATCGGTCTGTCCTGTGCAATTCTAGGAGGTCCACTCTCCCAGGATTCGCCTCCCCTCTTTGGGGAGGAGTAAGTTTATTGCTTACCGCCTGAGTCGCCCCTACCGGGTAATGCCGAGGGGGTGGCCCAGGCAATTTTTAAACCCCACTTTCCCGACCCGACCTTGGGTCACATCTTACTTGTGGGAGTAAGATAAAAACTGGCCTTGTGCCTAACTCCTGGAGAGGAGTAAATCAATACACGCACAAACACACCCATGACACATTGACACCAAACTAATCTAAACGCCGTTGCGCTCGAAAGAAAGTGCTAGGGGTCATGATGCTACCTTAATAGCGAATATGGATGAGCCCGGTCGGCATTTTCTGAATATTGCCCTTTTTTTGTCAGGTAGCAGAATACAACAGACGAAATACAGATGAATACTTATTGGCAGCACAAAGCGAAGAGCACAACAGAGGAGAAATACACACACAGAACATTCTACGCGCCATGCAAGGTTAATACGATTGTAATAAGAAAACTAAAACCTTTCATTTAAATATGTAGAACAGTATCCAGGTGTTATGCCATCGATTGTCAAAACACCTTGTATATCACGGTTGGTTAACTAAAAGGTCGTAAAACAATGATAGAATATTACACATTTATGGTAACATATATTTAAAGTTTTATATTCCGTGATGTATTAATAAAAAGTTGGTTACGGTAGATTTACACCGTTTTAAACCATAAAATCGAAGTAGCGGAATAAATGTCATTACAGAAGACCCATTTAGTACAATAATTATAATGTTTGCTAACTGGTCAGTCGACCGTGCTTCGATCCTCAATTGACCCATACCAAATACAAAATAATAGTAATTTATAAATGCTAGCAAAACGCTCATCATGATAAGGTGAAGATTAAAGATAAGTGCAGTTACCCAAAGGAAATGGTGTCAAATTCACTAAATCTCGGTGCAGTAAACGATGGAAAGAGAAAGCTGCGGTCGCCCTCGCCTATGGTCAATCCATTTATATCATTTTTTATTTAATTAAAAATCTTACATCATGATATGCGCTTAATTAGACATGGTTAAATTGGGCTTAAGAATAAGTTATGTAGATAATTATAAATCTTTTTGATTATGTTGATGCACAGATTACAACCAGCTGAACACCTTGCGTAGAATCGAGTATTGGGAATTGTAACAAATCATATAATAACAATAGAAGAGGAAATTCAAAAGAAAAGGAAAATTATGAGAATGATCAAATACAGTATAAAGTAATTACTTCTGACAGTGGTCTTTATTTTTCATTTCCTAACAAAATACACATTCTTATGTGGTGAATCTTTCGATATTCACTGACAATATCGACAGTGTATAGATTGATCTATACCGAATAAACATCAACCTCTACACCAATTACGCACGCATTAATATATGTTTGAAATAATACAAGAACAAATACGACACGTTAATAAATCAATGCTTATACTTCTTAGCATAAAATAATATTCTCTTGATCTTTTTTCATAAAATACTTTCTTTGATTTTTTAATTTTTTTTATTTCACAATCGTTTTATATCAGAGAAAAGGTAACTTATAACCTGCCATAAAAGTATTGCTGAAATAAAATAAAGTGCCACTGGAACCTCCGATACTGTTAACAGCAGAAAATAAAATATCACTTTTACTAAGAATATAAATTCACGAAATGACATCGATTATAGCCTTACGTATACAGTTTTTGTATAAGTTTTACACACATTTTTCAACCTAATATAATTATAGTCACTCATGTTCCATGTAAAGTTAAATAGAAGTTATAAGTATATTATTATAACTACATTTGATTAGAAATGATGAGTATGGATATGAATACATGAACGTGATATATAAGTAATGCATATGAATACGCCCGTTATGGAGACTATCATATATTTTATGACTGCTGCCTTGTAATAATAGGGTTATATTGCTCCTAAATAAGGTGAATGGCATCGTCGTTTTTTTCCTATAACCCTAAACCTAAACTAACCCTAACCGTAACTTATGCCATATCAGGGGAGTTACGAGTTCTAGCTAACAATTACTACAAACTCTGTTCACATTATAACTTGCGTTTATTGGATTTGTTTCTATCTCAAATACTTTGAAGAGTTTTTGTCATGTATATTTTTATTAACATTGATATCCGAGTTACAACAAAGAAACATGGCGATAATAATAAAATTATCTCGCACGTCAAGAATAACACATTGCTACAAACGCTGGTTGGTACCGCGGAATATTGTCATAAAAGTTAAGATGGAATAACATGACTAAAAAGATAAAGCAGCAGCAATACTTCTACTAGAAATGAATAGAATGAGGAAAAGAGATAAAAGGATTAGCTGACGCAGGTTCCGGAGGCTTATTGTCAGTAAAATGTCAGGTAAAAGACCAAACCATTATACTACAGAAATCACTGGTAATAGCTAGTTTGAGTTGTAATAATAATGAACTAAAACGGAAAATATTACAAATCTTGAGCGGCTTGTTGTCATTGAGCCCACAACACAAACTACTGTTTAAAGATCAAATGAGCAATGATCTGATATATAAGGTAAAGGAATGTACTTTCTGATATCAGTGATGCATAGCAGAAGTAACATGATTATTTTTCGCTACGTGTACAATTTTTGAATCAGACAATACCGTCTTTTTGTTTGGCGTTTTCCGTTGGTTACGTAAATAGCCAGACGATACAATAGCAATTATCCAATTACAAAGAAAGTAAATCAAGCGACTATGAATAGATTACACCGTAAATTTGCGATAATCAAAACATTCCAACATAGAAAAAAAATGTGCAAAAGAAGAAAAACAAGTAGTCAACAAAAAACTGTTACGAACACCAATAAAAGAAGGCACGCTTTAGTGTTGGGTTAGGGTTAGCGTAAGAAAACAGTGCTGTGTTTGTCTGGTCCAACAGCTGGGGCAATACCGGAAAAACAAATGTAAATTTTAATGTTTCGTGAAGAAAAAATCATTATTTTTTTTCTTCCGAAAAAAAAATTCGGCACTTCTGCAGTCTTTATGAAGCAGCTGCCGATTAAGAAATCGAAATTGAAGAGTTCCGTTTTTTTTTTTCTCCAAGTACCATTCATTCATAATTCACCGGAAGTTGAATTTACCGGGAGTGGAAGTAGAATTTAGTTTTTAGAAAATGGAGTTAAATGAGATTAATCTTCGAGACATTGGTAATTTAATGAACCTGCCGCAAAAAAGAATAGATTTTTTAGAAGTACACCGCCTGATTTCTTAATGTTAGGGTTAGGGTTTTTTATTTAAATTTTTTTTACTTCATATAATAAAAAAAAGAAATTGTTAATTGTTACCCAAAAACAAATCAGTCTTGCATTTTTTTTTTTAGGTTGTAAATAAGTCACTTCCGGTTGCATTACTTCCCTTTATTTTCAGTAGAAGAACAGCAAATCCGCTGCTTCATAAAGACTGCAGAAGTGCCAAAAATTCATAAGAAAAACATACAGTGAATGTTGTACTTGATTTAAATGCTGTTACATTGTTTTTGGTTGAAACGCTGCCTTGTTTTTATTTTGGCACCGTTCCGTCTTCATTCCGATTTTTCTGGCTGTTTCTGCAATTCTGTGTCGGCAAAAGTCGGTTTTGTCTAGTTCGAAAGCTGCACAAATACCAATACTACTTTCAATTAGTGGTTTTTCACGTATTGGTCGGTGTATTGGATTTACATTAATTAAATTTAATCGATCTTTATATTTTATATAATCACTAATATTCTGGATTTAAAAGACAACTTAGAATAACTAATCCTAGCATACAGTAATAATTGCTTATCTTTCAGACCATTTCACCATAATAATATGCGAAAGAAGTATTATTAGAGTTAATGATTATGTTTATACTGTACGTAGACCCATTTCATATTAATCACTACACGACTAGCGATTACAAAGGCAATAAGTACACATAAAACATCACCAATTTTCAATAATAAAAACGATGTTAACCGTCAATAATTAAAGCAGTTCACTTTAAGTGTATTAGACCAAATAGATACACTTACTAACTTTACTGTATCGGTTATAAAAGCTATAAACAAATGCGATGTTTTCTAAATCTTAAATGTAATAGATAAACATGCTCCTTCGTTAGTAGTTATTTCCTCCCTTAAGATGAATTAAATAAAAACACTTAAGACATCATTAACTTCAAAATTAATCACATTTGGTATTGAACGAAAATTAAATCTATCCTAGTCGTAAATAGATATTTATATTTTCAGTGAAACCCAACAGGTACTATACTATCTTCCTATCGTGGTTGAGATAGTAACTTCAAAAACCGGTTGTTTCACATGGTTATGAAAAACAAAACACAGTTGTTTAGACACTTGTGCATAATTTACTTCCATTTGTACAGTTTTCAGCTTTCCCAATTAAAGTGCTTATCTATCAACACTCGAATTTGGGACGTTTTTGCAATATGTGTGTTCTCAGCATCGCACATTCTGTTTCAAGATTAATAAATCATAATTTAAGACACTTAAAATAGATTAATTGGTTAAGCGGTTTGAAAAATTATTATTATAAAAGAAAATAAATTAGATGGAGACAAATAAAAATAAAACACTCTATTGACCGGAAACAATATTACCTTAATATTTATAACATTCATATTTATAACACTTATAACACTTTATGGGAACGATAACCAGCTTAGACACTTTTATTTTTAGTAAGTTACACATCTTAATAAAGTACTTATATGTGGTACAGGGGTGAAAACGGGAATATACTGGGTACATAAATTTCCTCAGACAAGGACATGCCACGATTACCTGTTTTTTTGTTTCATTTTACTTCAGTGTGAAGTTCTCAGAAATCGGGGCTTACACTTGATATTTATATGAAATACATAGATATTCCATTAAAGTTATTTTAACCTGTCAAACGTTGACTCAGTAAAAAAGTTAAGAGCATTAATTTTTCACTCTCAAATTGCCCATTAACTTATGTTGTAGTACATATTGTGTGTGGTCTCTTGGTTGTACCGAATTCTGAGACACTAATTTATGTAGTCTGGTGGAGTATCCAACTAAGTTCTGTTAGTAAACATGGATGGGAGAGGATGCACGATTCCTCGTACGAGTCAGTGTAGAGCCGTGTAAGGGATCTTATTTGGCCTTTGAATACTATGTTATTTTGAATAGTTGGTCAGGGTTTACTTGGAGGGGGAAGTATCCTCATGTCAGGTGATACTGACAAACGCTTGTACAGCGAGACCATAGACACTCGAGGAATGTGCGTGCGCGTGTGTGTGTGCATAAATATGTATGTCCATGTGATATGAAAATGAAGTCAGTCCACTTCTATATACTCTTTCATGGGTAGCCTACGTCTTATAATATTAATATTTCATGTATTTAATATTTTGGCCATTTCATTATGTGCTTTAGTATAATACATAGCC
>OY744540.1:31000876-31003376 GCA_963556195.1 Sepiola atlantica | reverse complement strand
TCAATGGCACGAGCAACAACGTATTTAGCTGTCCCAATCGGGCGAGGAAAGCGGTTTAAATGTCGAACACAAAAACAATGAAGAGCGATAGATTATATTTAAATGTCTTCCTGTCGCAACATTTTATAGCGAGATTGAGCTTATATCGAAATGAATGATTGGCTTTATAGACAAAAGCAAAGTTGCTGGCTCGCCTCCGCTGGTATTAAGTGCTCACTCTATTCATTATCTATTTTCACAGAGGATCGCCTTTTAAAACTCTAAAATACCTCCGATCAATCGCGTAACATTTTGGCACAGAAACATTGAAGGAAATATCAAAGCGCGTAGTGTTTGTAGGTTCCTTACTTGGACTGTGTCCAACTTTAGCTAGGGGCGCGTTTTTGAGAGATCAAGAGAGAAATAACTTTTTATAGTTAACTCATTTCTACATCGGAAGTGAGAGCAATGTACCAAGCTCCCATCGCGTGTAAATGGTTGAAAATAGCAAAAATATAATGCAGACAATAGGAGGAAGTGTTTAAATTCAAACCCCGATAAACATCATTTAAAAATGACTATACACTCACTAAATAGTGTTATATTTCTACACTCGAACACAGTCCCAAATCCTTTTTTACATAAAATGATACCGAAATTATCTCTTTTTTGATTTTTATTCAAATAAGTATTTACTCGAAGTATAGATTTTTATATTCGTGTTTGTATTTTGTAATTTCTAAATTTAAGCTAATTCGATTTATGCCGCTTTGCCTTCGAACTGTTTATGTATGTAAGACACAGGCATTTATCACCAACACACAAAATATTAATTTATTACCAGGTTTGGTTTAGATTATTTAGGCTACTATTTTCAGCTATGTGCTTATGTTCCCAGCGATTCAGCCGATGTAATCTACAATCTACAGGTGCATAGGAAACTTATGGTTATACTTTTAAATCTTTATGTTTGATTCGGAATTTTGAATTGTGTTAAACTTCGTCTTCTTCATCTTATTATCCGTGTCGGGATTCCCGTATTGGTAATCGCTATATACATGCATGATAACACACACAGGGGCATACATTGTATAAAAGCGAATGTTGAACACATGGTGTGTGTGTGTCGTTAGGGTAGTGTAGGTAGTGTTGCTATCTCCGGGCAAGCTCTCGATTCTTCTAAACCAACATTTAAGTACACTCTAACGTCTCTCGCGATCTCTGTTGCCGTTCTTTCTTATCAACAGCCAGTCTTCCTTGAATAGAACTCCCTGCATTGGAAATTGTAGATCTCCTGTTTTTGCAGCTGACTTTCACCGAAAACTCAATATGTCCGTATCCCCGTTCATACTTGAATTCTCCATTTACACTTCCTCTCCGCCGACTGTTAACAACTTACTGTTTGTGGCGACAGTTTTCTATGTAAATCAATGGATTCATTACTTTCAATATGTTTGTTTTGTCATTCATATTCTAGCTAATCTATCGCGGCGGTACTGGTTGTGGGGTAAAGCCCACTGAATAGTATCACAACTGAACTCTTTTTCCATACAGGTTTCGCTGTTTGAAATAAAGATTTCCAAATGTAACTAGCATGCTCAGAATGCTTTACATTGACCTAATGGTCATGAATAAATAATACACATTTCAATATACAAATTATCAGTTGTTATCTAAAGAATTCCAAAAGTTATAGGCTTGTTTAATGGGTCTTTTTAAATCCGTGACAATTAAAACTATGATGCACATGTAAAAAAACCAGTTGCTATTGTACGTTTTAGTTAAAATTCATTGTAAGTGCATGCATTCACCTACACAGACACACGTACACACACACACACACACACACACACACACACACACATATATATATATATATATATATATATATATATATATACACATGAATATATATTTATTATTTGGTCTTTCAAAGTATAGATGAGGCAGATTTTCAATGGAGATATCTTATTTGTATTCTGTATGTATATCCATTATTCAAATGAAACCCCACTTTTCTTGTAGAAGGAAAGTGTTCATTTAACTAATACAAATATATATTTTTTGAATCAATGCAACATGTACGTAGAAAAAAAGCAAGCACATTGTAACACTTAGTGGAATATAATATGTGTCATCAGCAATACCTCAAATATGCAATAAGTAATGTTAAGAGCACAGTTGCTTTTCTAATAATTGCTTTGAAACATAGATTTTGAAACTTCAAAAATGTTGCGGCAAATGTCGCCTTTCAACCATCTGCTCTATGACTACTACACTTTATTTTTTATGTCCTAGATCAGTGAAGAAGAAATCAGTTAATACCGAGGCATTTTTGTCATAATATAGAGTGCCAGATTTTAAACATCTGCGTTTTCCCTACATTACAAACCGACTTTGTGTCTAACCCTGCTCTCACGTGGGAGCAAGTAAATAGAGGCATACATGTAATCAATATTTCCTACTACCCACCACTCTCTATTCACAATGATAACAAATCACTACTGGAGTTCATGTTTAA
>OY744540.1:30983376-30995876 GCA_963556195.1 Sepiola atlantica | reverse complement strand
AATGCTGTGTACATATAGCTTTTTGTTTACCAACGACTCCGATATTCCATTGTGCACCAGAGTAATATCCACGGTATGATACATTTTGGCATTTGGAGTGTTTAGACTACTTTATTCATTTTTTTCGTCCGACTTAACCTCAGGCATTCTTCAGGTGCGAGTTGTCGAATTCGGAAAAATTTGCATCGAATAAAATAATCAAACGGGAATTTTGAACTGTTAAATCGCCGGGGAATGTTGTTTTCGTTCCGTCAGCCATGACCGGGTAGTAGTAATAATATGTTCAATGTTATCATTTAATAGTATCGCGTTTAGTGAGCATATAAGCTTATACACTCAGAAGACTTTCAATTACAATTTAAAACATTATCCATTTCTCAATGTTTCTACCTAACGAAGCTTGGATGTTACACAGGTTGAGACATTGTGGAAATTACACAAACATGAGGACTGTAACACGAATAATACAAATAATAAAAATATAAATTGTTATCCAAAACATTCCGGGACATTCATGAGATTGAACATTAATATATCTATCAATATATCTATTTATTTCTCTTATATTTTAAAATAGCGAAAGTTTAAAATTCAAACTAATCAAATTAAATTAAATTTTAAAAAGATGGATCGACATTTAACATATGTTATCGATACATTTCCGTGAAATGTTTACTACATGTATACACATCAAATAAAAGACCAACAAACGTAAGAAAAAGTTTCTTCATAAAAGTATCGTAATAAGATTTTAAATACTATATTATTGATGACAATAATAATTTCCCTTCACACACTTATCCACATATACACCAATATACAAATGTATTTCACTTAACAATATCAAATGCGTTTACAGATAGGATACATATGCTGCATTAGCGCACTAATCAAATGCCACTACATTATTCAATTTTGGTACACTGATAAGGTGTATCTGAAATGTAATTATCAGTGGGTTTTCTTATTTTTGATTTACCTCGAATGATGCTCGGTCAATATATGTAACACTTTTGAGTTATAAACATGTGTATATATATATATAAATATATATATATATATATATATATATATATATATATATATATATATTCTCTACAGCGAGATTGCCTTAGGCTCAACAAAAAGGGGTCGTCACCGTCTCCGCTTCAAGGTTGTATGCAAGCTTGCTCAATTGGCGTTAATACATGGGCCGCCTCTGCAGCTGACATACCTGCCTGGAGGAAATAGATACGCCAGGGAATGATCATCAGTGAGAAGACTCTCCATGATGAAAACGCTGCGAAGAGAGCTAGGAGAAGAGCGAACCTACAGGCAGACCAACAAGACAAGGTGACCCATTGCACAACAGCTTTCGTATGTCAAGTCTGTAGTAGACCATGCAAATCAAGAATTGGTATGTACAGTCACACAAAAAGATGCACACAAACAACATTCCAATACGGCGCTGACCAATAGTCGTTGCGACTGACGGATGCCAATACATACATATATATATATATATATATATATATATATATATATATATACATATATATATTTACATGGAAAGAAAGCCACGTTTAATATAGGTATCAATAATATATATATATATATATATATATATATATATATATATACATATTAATATATATATATCATCAACGACATAAATATTATAATATGTGTATAGTATGTAATCTGTTTAATCCATCCACATTGGCTAATTAAAGGCGTGTTCCCATATGTTTTGGAGAATAATAAACAGATGCAAGACCTCTATCCCAACTATCAACAATGAACCTGAAGTCATTTCCTCAGCATCTACGAAGGCAACATTTTCGTAAAGAACTTGGAAGAAAATGCTACCGTATTATATCAGGGCCACCTATGTTAAGAAATCCACTCATGATCGAACAAACCCTAAGCGATACCCGTATACCTGTATAGGATGTTTGCCAACTGATCAAGAACTTTGATACCCAAAAGGCACTTGGTCCCTATAACATTTCAGTCATTAATTGAAAATGCTAGAACCAGGAATTACCTTACAAATCAATTGTTGATTAAAAGAAAAATACTTTCTATCATCTTGGTAGACTTCGTTGGTCTTCTCAGTATTTAAATATACGTGAAGATCGATCCTCTGCATCGCAGTACACACCGACGAGTCTCCTGTGCGTCATGGGTAAGTTTCTGTAATCTTTAACATACCAATAAGTTGTTAAGCACATACACAGAAACAATCTACTTATTGGCAAGCAGTATACAGTTCTTCCTGCAAGATATAAAGCTGACCTCCTGACTATGACATCGTCGATAGGTTTATTGAAGTAGTTGTTTACGGGATACATTTAGAAGCTCAAAATATAAATGCCGGCTTTACACTGTTTCTGATCTTCAAAAAATATATTTCAAATCGTATCCTGAGATTATTTGTTCATATCAAAGCAAACGACACAACTATATATGGCAGCACCTCTAAAGTCACTGATGAGCAAGGGATTTCTGACTTCATCTCTTCAGATGTAAAGCACGTAGTACAACGGGGAAAACGTGGCTTGTTACATTTAACGCCTCCAGACACCAAGCTTTTCTCTTTACATAAGCAAGGCTTTGATCCGCGTGTCTTCCCAGTAAAACTGAATGACTGTTTAAATGAGCCTCCCGTCTTTGATAATCTCTTAGGACCAACTAACCCCTTAACTTAAATAAATAACTTACATACAATATTTTGTAATGGTTGCTGTTAAATGCTTGATCATTCAATCGTCTAAAAGTGACTGACTCATGACCCAATCTTGTAATTTTATAAAAGCCAGATCCATCTTAAAAGTACTGCTGTCATATATGGTCAGTGAACAAAACCGACTTCACAATCTGGTGGGGGATTATCGATTTCATTATCTGTATCCGCTTGGGAACAGAATATATGCTGCTAGTCTCTCTCTCTCTCTTTCTCTCTCTCTCTCTCTCTCTCTCTCTCTACTGTATCGATATGTTCATGGTAGTTGCTAAACTGAGCGTCCATCACTCGTCCACATCGTAAAACATTCACAGCAACAAAAACCCAGCGGAACTTCTATGAACACATTTTCTTTCCAGAGCGGTCTTGTCTTTGGAACACCATACTAGGAAGCTGGTTAAATAAATAAATAAATAAATAAATAAATATATATATATATATATATATATAATTCCTGTAGCAATTTCACACTTTATTACAAACTAGCGGAACCCGTCGCCCGGCGTTGCACGGGAGAAAGTACTACCTATTGCATGACGTCAAATAAAAATAAAATAAAAACGGCCTATAGTTCTTTCTACCCCCCTACCGTGTTGGTGAATTTTTTAAATTAAAAAAAAATTAAAAAGTGGCAGAGTAGAATGGGATCGAACGCTGAAACTGGCGATCATGAAACCTCCCTTTTCAACACTGCGCCACAGTTTTGACTTAAAAATACATGTGAAAATAGGCCAATTAACCTATGGTTGTTTATTTTCTATTACATGCGTGTTAAAGATGTGTGATTTTGAAAATGTAAATGTATCGCGGGCTACCAGTATCTTGGCGGCTATTGAATTAAATAGGAAGTCGATTTGATGAAGAAATTATATCCGCCATGTTTAATGAATATATGTTGAAGGAACTGTGTTCGTTAATTTCATTTGCTTAATTCCGGAATGAGTATAAATGTAGAAGTCATAGGTAGAATTAGAAAGAACGTAATCTGATATTCGCGGAATATCATCGGAGTGAACGGGAACGATCATTAAGTCTTTGCGTATTGCTTTATATTATGTATTAAATTAATACCAGGCAAATAATAAATAAGGACGGACTGTTTTGTGAAACGTAAACTGTGTTTATTACTTCCCGGTGTCGATGAGTGTAGTCACAGTACACAATTGTTAGGGGGAAAAGTCTTTGCTACCACCTATATGGAGTTGTTTTTTTTTAGAAACGTTGATGGTTGGCCAAATGTAATATTAAGTGTTAGGTAGACAAAATAATAACAAATTTACTAAAACACGCTCGAGTGAATAAGTGTAGTATAGCGGTGAGTTTAGTAGCCTGTGATGCATGTGGTTATCTTTCTTATACTCCGAGAAGGTACCGGGGGAAAATGTGTCTACCTTAGACGAGGAAGCAGGTTAATATATATATATATATATATATATATATATATATATATATATATATATATATATATATATATATATATATATATATTAATAATTGAGTTTATGTATCTGTCTGTATGTCTGAAGCCGAAACTCTATCAGAGTTATTTACTAAATCCGCCAGCTTCATTACATACTAGTAGAAAAACCGCCGGAAACACTATGCGCATTTCTCAATTTACATCATCAATTGCTTTTCAACTTCTAATAAATTACTATTCTCAAATATACACTCATGATTGTTTTCTTCAGATTTCCACATGTATTTACGCTATTTTGCACGCTAATAATATTACTTATAAATTACAGACAGAAAGACAGATACATACACTCCATTATTAATAGATTTCTTTCATTATTGTCATACATACATATATGAAATGCGTTACGTAGTTAATATAACTATGACGAAACTGATTAAACAGCCAGCGTTAATCCATTGAATTGGTTCCTCACTCCCTCCCTTAATTCAATATGGACGCAAGCATACATGTAACTATGACGAAACTGATTAAACTGCAAGCGTTAATCCAATTGAATTGGTGCCTGCCCTCCCTCCGTTAATTCAATATGGCGCAACTGTTTAAACAGTCAGTGTTAATCCATTGAATTGGTTCCTTCCCTCCCTCCGTTAATTAAATATGGGCGCAAGACGGCGCGTTATTTAAAATGTAAACAAAAACGCTGGCATTCACCGTGATACTGTTACTCTGATTTTTTTCATTAAACCGTGCTAAGTTTGTTTATTTTCTTAATCTTATTAGCCATTTTGTTTTAAAACACAAATTAACTGAATCAAATTGTTTAATTAAAATAATAATAATAATTGATTTAAAATAACAATAATAATAATAATAATAATAATTGATTTAAAAATTACTATTTAAAAACACGCACACACACACACATTATAACGAATTTAGTTTAGATAAACTTCTTCCTTTCGAGAATTAAAAAACTATTCATGTTTACTGCATTTGATTTTTTAATACTTTGATATCCAATATTGTCATTTTTTCACGACCTCAACTAAATTTATGATTTAAATTCCACCTTATACGCTGTTAAGCTTTCAGTTACAAACTGTTTTTATTATTCCATGTTTTATTTATTAAAATAAAAGATGTGATTTTTATTCTTTTCTGTCAACAAAAAAAACTAACACATTATACTGGAAAACTATACAGCTGATTTTAGAATCAAATTGTTAAATTAAAAAAAGGTCATTAAACAAACAAACACACGCACGCACACACACAAACACACACACAAACACACACGCACACATTCTAATGAATTTAATTTAGGTAAACTTTATTTCCGAAAGCATTTACATAACTAATCGTGTTCACTATATTTTATTTTTTTGTGCTTTTACACTTTAGGATCCGCGCTAACTTTAGCTCAGTCGTTAGGGTCATAGTCAACGTTAGCGCGGGTCCTACAGTAAAAGTGTATCGATGTTTTTATTGTTTTATTTTAGATACACCTTTCTTTCGATTCGAAAAATACTGTTCGCTGTATTTAGGTTTTTAAATTATTGATTTTACCACTTTCATTTGATCAAATTTTTTCATTAAAATAAAAATGTATTTAAACCTTACTATTTAAAAAAACACACACATATTCTAATGAATTTAATTTTGGTAAACTTCTTCTCGACAGCATTTAAATAACTAATCGTGTTCGCTGGATTTGTTTTTCTTATTGTTTTCTTATTTTTTTAAATTAAAAATATTTATATGTATGGGGGAGGATAAAAATTAAAAAAATTGGGGGGGGGGGCGGTCAACATTTTTTTTCTTTTCTTGACTAAATGATTTCTTTGTATGTTCACACTTTATTACAAACTACAGCGAGGGGTTGTGGAAAGCGCCATTTCGTTTCGAAGTATTACTCTACCTGCACTTGATTCTCAAGTTACGCAAGGGGATATCTAATACCATTTTAGAGAACTTAGGTGTGATTAGAGCAAGGAGTGAAACCTGGTCTCCCTTTCAATTTGTGAACACTCTTACCATTATGCTAAATAGACTATCAGCGTATATATTTTACTCTCTCTCTCTCGATATCACTGTCTCTCTCATTCGCTGCTTCTCTCTCTATATATATATATGTTTGTGTGTGTGTGTATGTGTGTATGTATATATATATGTATATATATATATATATATATATATATATATATAATTTAATCATCTTCGGGAAAGTTAAATATATATCTATATCTATATATATATATATATATATATATATATATATATATATATGCATATGAATATGAATATAATATAGCATTTAAATAAAATGTCAGAAATAAGAGTTCATATTAATCTTGTTTGCCAACATTTCGTAGCTTACATTATTATTTTCAAATTTGATACACAACAAAACGGGAAATAGTTTTTAAAATCTAACAGATTTTTATTTATATTTCTCTTAATTAATAGTCGGTTTCTTTCAGAAAATTAACAGAAAACCAACGAAAATATTACAAACATTACACGCACTCAACAAAGGAAACAAACAAAGTAAATCAGATAGAGATTTTTAAACAGAAATACGTGCATGAAGAAAGTCCTGTGTTAAAATTAAATAATAGCGTAAGTAAATATTCGGTTTCATCCAAGATGGCTGTCTCTTGTATAAAAACGTATTCCAAGGAAAATGATGCCGTTTGATTCACGGCAAAAAAAAAAGAAATTCAGATTCCTACTACCAAATCTATCAGATTTACGATGCGTTGACCTAACCAATCTTAGAATTAATATTTAAAGTGTACATTCATAGTTTACCTTTTCAAGCCTTTTGAATTTAAGGTACTTCTGCAGTTTACGGGTCGCGCTATTTTTTAAATATCATTTTCAAGTTGAATTCAATTTCCATAATCTTTTTTATTAAATTATTTCATGAAAGTACATAATAGTTAACAAAGCCCCCGTCGTTCTATGTAAAGAATGGGTTGTAAATAACAACGTTATTATTTTCTAAGCACTGTAATGACTAAAGAACAAATTTAATGCAATTCTCATGTATTTGAATTTTCAAAAATGAATTTGTCAAAATGTCATGTCCCCCCTAAACTTTTAAATATTGCAAAACAAAATTGATTAAGGAATATTTATTAATTGAAGTCTAATACCTATCATTTACGGTTAACACCCATCGGATGCATCTTAATGTTGATGAAAGGTTTCTACACTTTATCACACTTTTTATAAAAGTAAATTAAACTGAAGATACTAGGTACGTGCAAAATCTATGGCCGATTCCCAAAATGTAAAAACATTGTAACTTTCCCTTCACCTTAAAATTCACCAAAATTCAGGAAATCAACCAATTCAAATGACATTTTCAATATTTATTAACCAACAATCACGTAATATAATGAAACCATTATTTTATTTTTAAACGCAGCAAAAATGTATTACTTTTTAAAAACAAAATACACCTTTACTAAACTTATATTTTTATGTATTAATAAAAAGAATGTATGAATTAAAAAAATAATGAAAATGAAATACTGTAGATGTGTAAAATAAATTTTCTTTTAAATTATAGCGTATATATTACGAAAAAGGTCCCTGAATTATGTGTTAATAAAAACATAACAACTCGTAGAGCTTTTTTGAATTGGCAATGTAATCATTGAATAAAGCAATGTTTAATCAATATTTTCACCAAAAAATAATATAATTGCAAAAATGTTTCATATGATTTTAATGATTAGATTTTCTGATAGAATATAAATTCCGACATAATTATATTCTTTTTCATACATGAGCGTGTTATCATCAGCGCAGGAATTTTGTTTTATAATCTTGAAAATAAACCAAAAATTGACAAATTTTAGACTCAGGAACGTAACAAAATAAAAGAATTAAACAAATTGGATAATTTCCCACTAACGACTGAATTGGGGACGTATTGCAGGTCTGTTCTGTAATACACAGGTGGAATTAGCACATCACCCACCACTCAGTACCCCCCACACCGCCTTCAAAATGTTATGTTCAATGATTCTACAGTTTTGTTAATTTCACAATTCACCGTAAGTTATTTGTAAGTGTGTATTTGTTTTGTAATTTTTTCATTAATAAATATTATTTAAGATGTTTAAAACAATTATTTATTAATAAATAAATAGAATTATTATATATTTTCTTTCAAAATTGAATTCTATGTATTTATTAATAAATAATGTTTAATGTTTTAACTTTTTTCAATGAATATTGTCAGTGTAGTCATTCACTTTGATTTACTTTTTCACACTTAAAATTTAGCTTTATTTTAACAGAATTAATGTGATTATCGTTACGACACATGTAAGACATTCTGACATGTGTCGTAACAATAATTTAGTTATTTATTATTTAAGAATTTTAATTTAAATTAATTTAAAATTACATTAATTTTTAAACAATAAATCGAGTAATGTAATTTTTCAAAGTGTTAATCAATCATCATGTAAATTTAATAACATTGACGCAGTTCGTAACGTTAAAATTTAAAAAATATATATTACGGCAGTTTGAGCCTACCGTAATTGAGATTTGGTTTCCATATTTTATGTTTACATTTACAAGACGGGCTTCGGACATGTTTTAGCTAACTACCACCTTTGTTTTTATAATTAAGCAATTTTTAGGAAGTAAAAGAGGAGCATTCCCTTGTAATTCACTGCCTAAAGACTTTAATTTAATAATTATTTTTGAAACAGTTTCAGAAAACTGATATTTACTTTTCTTGCGAGTTTTAAACATGTATTACTGAATCTTCAGTGTTAACGGAATTTTCGCTGTTTTGATAACATTTTCCATTCTATTTTGTTTTCATACGTAAATATGAATTTGTTTCCTTTTAGATATTAACTTAATGCTTTTATTTTTCAAACACAATCAAAAGTTTAACGAAAACTACTATTAAAAAATACAATTTTCAGAACTATAGTCAGTACAAGCGACGGCCATTTTTGCACGTACCGAGAAGATACCCTATATTACACTTGTGTACATAAAAAGATAGAAACATATGCACATGCAAAACCTTACATCAATAGAGATACATTTTGCGCTATACATATACACGTTCTGTCCGATTTATGCTATAAAATAAACGTATAAATGCCAAACAGAATCTCGATCGGAATAGCATTACACCGAGACAATATTTTTCAGTTCAGTGTCTGTTTGGTTTTGTAGGAAGAATATCATGACTCATTATTAATGACAAACGCAATAAAACAAATATTTTTCAGTTGTAATATTATTTCCCGATATTTGTAGAGAAAGAGAAATAAAAAATACTTGTGAATGATAGGAATATATATGCATATATATATATATACACACACACGCATATATATATATATATATATATATATATATATATATATATATCCATATATATACACACACACGCACACACCCACACACACACACACTCACATATATATATATATATATATATATATATATATATATATATATATATATATATATATATATATATATATATATATATGAACACGTGCCTTAAAGTGGGTCGATAAAAAATATGTAAAGAAGAATACTTATGCGTACGTAAAGTAAAGGAAACTCAGTACGATCAAGGTGAGCAAAACATAGCATTATTTAATTAACACTAAAAATTACAACAAATATACATATATATATATATTTATATATTTATATATTACTATTTCATGTATCTCTATGAAAAATAATTATAAGGAAATATAATTTTCTATGTATCAATTTTCAGTATTTATTTAAACAGTGTCCGATACGTAGAAATACATAATAACAAGAAGTACTACGTTGGTATGACCTCCCTATATTGTAAAACCAGATATTACGACCAGAAAAGCACATTGAAAAACAGAGAACGTCGAATTGAAACACCACTTGCAAACTATTATTTGGAGCTTAGAGAAAATGGACGCTCACCAATAATTGAATGAAAAAAAATACGATAGGCCAGTACATGTAGAAATTTCGACAACCCGTGTAAATTATGTCTAAATGAGAAATTTTATATACTAAAATTAAAGAACCCTAAAATCTATGAAACTATGGAAGTGAGATAGCAAACAGCTGCCTGCACAGAATACCATTTACTTTATGGTAACAATACATTAATTAAAAAAAACAAACAGATAAGCGATGAAAACTTTACTAAACTAAAACCTGAACACTCAAAAACTAAAACCTAAAATAGAAGTACAAGGTGTTAAAAGAAATTCACCCATCATATTTACATAGCAAAAAACAGGTATATGCTACTCTATAGAAAACAGAACAATATAATAGGAAATAGGAGGTAAAACAAACCGGAGTTTGTTACGTGATAAGCCGAATGGTTGGCTAAAAGAATAACAAAGAATATGATTGGTTAATTAGGTAGTCGTGTATATAAAGACACCCGGAAAATATAACTCCATGCATTTTAACCTGAAGATTTCCCCAGGGCTGAAACGCGGGAGATTATGTGTGTTAATTGCCAAAAGTATAGTTTCATAACTTACTATATATTATATATATATATATATATATATATATATATATATATATATATATATATATATATATATATATATATATATATATACATTTATTATATATACAACATAGAATTTTACTTCTAACGATACTGATATGCACTTACTAGTAGAAATATAGAGAACTTGTAGAGAGAGACAGAGACAGAGAAAGAGAGAGAAAGACAGAGACCGAGGCAGACAGAGAGAGAGAGAGAGAGAGAGAGAGAGAAACGGACAGACAAGGCGATCAGTATACTAGCGACTATGTATATGTTCCTGACCACCACATGAGAGTAAAGTCGAATAGTTGTTGTAGTACTTTAAATTAACATATGTTCTTTAATGTTTCTGTTTCTCAGATATTACGATTTTAATAAAAACTATATGAAAGGGTTGCACATTAATCTTTGAGCTGAGCATATAATTTATGATGACTTGTTCTCAGGATGCATGATTTATATACTGAGTTCAAGTAAATGACAGAGAAAAATAATACACGTATACATAAGTTTGCCACGCATGGAGGGGAATGGGTTTTCATGTTTTTTTGGTATTTTATTATATTGCTACCCGAATGGTATAGATATTCTCATTTTTTTTAAGTGTTTTTTTTTATTGCAATAAACAATTATAATTGAAAAAAATGTTTAGGAATGTCAGCATAATTAAATAATGTGATATATACACTATATAAATATATATATATATATATATATATATATATATATATATATATATATATATGTATTATTATTATTATTATTATTATTATTATTATTATTATTATTATTATTATTATTATTATCATTATTCTACGTAGGTATCCACATGAACGTTTATAATAAAATATGATATTTTATGTATCCATTTTCAGTATTTAATTCATCAGTGATCAATACGTGAGTAGAGCTTGGTAGTAAGTTATAAAATATACTTATGAAAATTAAGCTACACCGAGGCTTCTAAATGTCCTCGCCGTAGGAATCGTAATGCTAAAATACATCAAGTTTAGTTTTGTTTTTATACCTAGATGTGGTGTTTAGTCTAGCTAGTTAATAAATCAGATTCTTTGTTATTCTCTTACGCAATCGAAGTAAGTAAAATCTACCGAACCTTTGTTTGTAAGAAGTCCAACGATTTGCTAGGAGAATAACAAAGAACATGATTGGTTAACTAGCTAAACTAAACACCACATGTATGAATAAAACACCCGGCAACGCAAACTCTGTAAGTTTTAGCCTGAGGAGTATCTACGAGGATGAAACGCGGAAGCCTCTTTGAAGCTTAATTGTCATTAATATATTTTCATAACTTGATACTATATATATATATATATATATATATATATATATATATATATATATACATATATATTATATATTAATATTAGGACATTTCACATTCTTTTCTTTCTAAACCTCTTTAGAATTTAACAATAAATGAGGCTAAAAAATATTGCATCTGAACATGCTCTGAAGCATGTTCAGATGCAATATTTTTTGATAAAATAAAATCTAAATACATGTTTATTGTTGTCATTTTACTATTTAATCTTTTGACTAATAATTTCGCGAAAAACCTTGCATCTTCAAAATCTGAATAAAAGTTGTAATAGTTCAAAGTGTTCCGTATGTTTGTCGAAGTCCTTAAGTTGGGAAATGTACGTTGTGTTGTTATAAAGGCTCATTCACTTTTTTAAATAGGAGATAACGCGCATGCGCACAAGATGTGTATAAAAATAGGAAAGCTCAAATTGAAAAAAAAAACATTTTTTTAATAATTTAATAATAAATGA
>OY744540.1:30978376-30980876 GCA_963556195.1 Sepiola atlantica | reverse complement strand
TCGGTGTGAATTCACTGATGTCTTCCGGAATACTTTAATATTTCTTTCTTCCCGCTATTATTGAGGGTAGAATTTTTACTTTTGTGTTTTGTTAATTTTGTTTTTAATTGTACTCTTCAAGGTCTTTTAGAAATCGTACTCAGTTAGCCGTCGCCTAGGAATACCATCAGCAAATATGATTTCCCAGTGCGAAAAGTACATTTTATGTTTTCACATTTGTTATCCATTTTACAAATCAATGTTCGTTATATAGGAAAAAATCGATATAAACATATTCTTATTTGATAGAAAAAGCTAATATAATGATAATAATAATAATAATAATAATAATAATCATAATAATAATGATAATGATACTACTACTAATAATAATAATGATACTACTACTAATAATAATAATAATCATAACAAAACTAGTAATACTGATAATAATTGGCATAACACTAAAAATAAAGGTAATACTACTACTACTAATAATAATAATGGTAGTAATAGTAATAAAAATAATAAATATTTTCTTTGATATTTGTTTGTGCTGAGTGTCTAAATGAGTTTAGCACAACTTCCCATTGTTAAATTGGCATATATCCGATTTGCATTAAATTGAGTCCATAGTAATTAGAACCAAATCAAGCAAGATTAAGTGACTGTTATTTTTTCTTAATATCCCTTGATCTTCAGCCTTATCTTTTAGATATGCTCCAGGAAAAAATCATGTAATAGGATGATTATCAAAATTGGAATAACGATTGTTTAATATCATAACATTTACATTTTAATCTTCGTTTTTGGAACATAAGATTAGTGTAAAACTCTTCTTCTTGAAAGATTATTTTTTCTATTTTTGGTCGAGTATTTTTCGAGTATATATATTAAATGTGATCATATGAAAATAATATCATTGTATTTGAAACTTTATCCTTCAGAATGATATCCACGAGTATTATAAAAAAATATCAATACTATATTATGAATGAGCATTTATATAGAATATACAAAAGCGAAAATCAAATACATTATCACAGATTGGACATATTAATTTACATATTTTCTTAAGTTGTTCAAGTTAGAATCGCTTTTTCCTAAGCTATTGGATTAATACATGAATTCTTCAAATATTTTATTAAAATTAAAAAAAAATACTTAACAGTTTCAAAGAATATTGAAAAAGGTCTGAAGAACGTATTTAAAGTATTACTTAAGTGTTTTCTTTTTAAAATCAGTTTGTCTCGCCCGGTGATTATTTCCTTCCAGTTCTGCGACTGTTTACTGGCGCTCATGAGACATATATAAACATTGTTAGCAACGGTTGTCTGTTTACGTTAGTGTATATAAAAACATAAAATAATGGATTTTCACTACTGTATTTCTGTATTGTTGTTAGATTGTGAATTAAAACGGATAGAAAGAACAATATATTTTTGTAACAAGTTTGAATTATTTTTTTCGAAATTAAACAGTTTGGGGCACGATAAAAAAAACTAAAACATAAACTTTTAGTTTTCTTTTTTCCTATAATTCGATATATATATATATATATATATATATATATATATATGTATGTATATATGTGTGTGTGTGCGCGTGTGCGTGTGTTTGTCTATCTGTTGAACATAGTTTAATTTTTTAACTGTAGTTGTATCTTAATTAGACAAGAACATATCTAACCATCAGTTCTTACATGCTGAATAAGGAGATTTTAATTTAAAATTGTGAAACATCTTATATGAATAGAGATTTTGTCAGCCAGTTGATACCTTGCAAAACCTGTCTAATTACGACATATCAGATATTTTGACTACTTTTAGCAATAAAAAATATTGTATCAATAGTAAATAATAAACTCCCCAAGTGAATACCATGGCCAGAAATCGAAACCGAAACCTTGAGTTCTTATGAAGACGTGCTACCAAGCGAGTTGCACTTTCTCATGAATAGATCTACAGCCATTTCCCAAACTAAATAATGATTGCTTTTGGCTAACCTCATAGATTTGTGATCTTAGTCATATTTAAAAAAATGAGTTTAAACATAAGCGATGATATAAAATCAAAAAATGGATAAGTAAACTTAATTTTCAATTAGAATAATATCCTGAAATCTATTTATGTTTAAATATGTATTTTATGCAGTTTTTTCACAAATATATAATTCAATACAAATAAATAAAAACGCCCTCTCGCAAACAACGAGTAAGTAGTTCGTGTCGCGGTAGCCTAGTGAAAATATGCTAGTATACAAAAATACATGTTTGTTTATATATATATATATATATATATATATATATATATATATATATACGTGTGTGTGTGTGCGTGTATGTGTGTGTGTGTGTATGCGTAATGTCAATACCGCGAATACGCGGGATAATAATGAAATAACCATTTAAAAATATTATTGTTAAAGATTCGAAATATAAATAACACAGTTGTATTTCTCATTAAAAAGTTTCTCTTGTTTTATCTGGACATAAGTGTGTTTTTTCACAATGGTATCTCAT
>OY744540.1:30928376-30968376 GCA_963556195.1 Sepiola atlantica | reverse complement strand
CGAGTATAATTAATTGCTCGAAAATGAATTTTCCACCACTATTATTTCCTCTTACGAAAATATAAATGAAAATATAAATTAATAAACTACATTTCTTGAATAGTTTAATACAAATCTATTACATGATTTGTTTCTTCTAGAAAATGTCCGAAGTTTAAAGAATGTTACGAACAAATTAAAATTCAGAGAATACTAATCTCAGATGTTTCCATTTACATTAAACTAATAATGTTTTTTTAAATACATCTTCAAAGGCAACACGGTATCATTCTAGTCTACATTTAGTTTTATTTAGTTTTATGCAAAGGGATTTCTATGGAAAACATTCCGATGCCTCTGGATTTCGTGAAAATGTCATCAAAGGTGTCAGACATCACTTAAAAGATATTCCCTAACTATACGTTTTTTTTCTGGAGTATTTTAAAAGAGGGTATGGAGTCATGATGTGTGCACGGCACCCCATTTGAAATTAATCACATTTCAGATTCGTATTTACTTTGATACATAGGAGTTAGACAAAAATTAAGCAAGATACCTTGTAATTTCGTTTTCTATCTAACGACGCTTAGTCTTAATCATTCCATGTTAGCCATATATTGTTCTTAAATAGCTCTATTTGACAACATACTGGGAGTTTTATATGTACAGAGTTATATTTGGTTCGTTTGATTCGTTCACCTATTAATGTAATTATATATAGAAAGACAGCGAGATAACTGATACATATATCGATACATCACATTGAATTGTATTAGCTGATCGTGTAACAGTTTCATATATTATGTACATCTTTTTGTAATGGTGTACCTCTTGAGAAGAAGAGTTGTCTAAGTGCTTCCTGATTTACCTATGCACATTCTCCCATTGTGATGCGTCGATGACGCAAATCATTTTCAAAGACATTGAACGAACAATGAGAAAAATAATCAATGCACTAACTTCAAAAGCATAATAAGAATAGTACTGTTGAGTAAATACAATGTGACTTCAAAACCTACGCGAGCACGAAACCGCACACATAGACATATGTGTATATATATATATATATATATATATATATATATATATATATATATATATGTATATATATATAAATAAATATAGGTATATATATATCCTCCCTTTATTCACCATGTTAGTGCTAAGTAAGACATGCATGTTGAAAACACAAAAATATATTCTATCAACTACATGTGCGTGTGTATTTGCAGATGTCTTCTTCTTATAGGCATCTAGATACATACTGTTTCGTTTTTCACAGCTCTAGACGACAGCTAGATTAAAAATTGCTTCCAACTCGGATCGCAACTACAACCGTCTAATTGACAGTCATTGAATCTAACTAGTCAGCAATCAGACAAGAGACGTTCGCAAGTAAACATCTCTAAACATTAACAACCACCGGATAGTGTTCCATTTGTTTTGCATCATCTCTGATGGTAGTTTTCAATGTCATTTACTAAAGTATCCAACTTAATTACGAAGGCATATATATAATGATCAACATATAAACTGTTTAGCTGCATCACAGATTTTCCTTGTTGCTACAATATGTATTTGGTTGTACAAAACTCTTAAACTAATGGACTGATTATTATAAATTTTTCTAAATATATTCTCGGCAACCCGGTGAGTACTGTACGCACATTACACTTTTAAACTCTACTACTTAGAATTGTGTTTACCCACATCGGAACCCCCTTCAAAAAGCTCTGTTAGATACACAAGATTTAATAGAGAAAACAACTGCTTTACATATAGTGTTTTGACTGCTATTTAGTACTACGTTTTTTTTAAATAGTTGTGCGCTCGTGGTAACGTAAAATTATTAAATATTGGACTTATTATTATGAATTATGAAATATGTATTCTAAGAAACAGGGTGAGAAATGTGGACTCATTATTATTTTTTTTGATGATCTTACCATTCAGGAGGGTGCACGGTAAACCGTACAATACCCCCCTCAAAAAATTAAAACATAACAATATACAATTAATGCTATATCTATAATTGATACCCGTCCTGGGAAAGGGTGTTCTACTATTATATATAATTATATAAATATATATAAAAATATGCGATATGCCTTCAGATGTCATTCTGATGACTTAAATAACGGTTCATATTTTGCATCATAATATATAATTCCGACGGCTTCGGCACACCTTTCCCAATGAACAGAATTGCCCTCCCCCCATCTCTCTCTCTTTCACCATTGGCTGCATATGTTTATATCATTAAAATACGAATATCGTCATTTTCATTGAAAGTGTCACTGTTATTCCAACCAACACGCGTAAACCACGATGATATACAGATGAAAATATATCTAATAGGAACTAATGTCTTACGAACACACCAGCAAGACTTGAAATAATGTTATTGAAGTGAGCAAATAACATTCCCGCAGAAAAATCTCATCGATGATTCCTATGAATATGTCGCACATAAAGTGCTTTGTTAAAAGTTAATGGATGATGTAGACCAAAAAACGAACTTCTCTTAATAAGTATACAAAAATAATACACTATATGAATTCTTACACGATGAATATTCTAATACTATACAAGAGTTCTAGGTGATCATTAAATCCGCTTTTATTTACAAAGTGTAATTTAGCCAGAATCTTCTCATTCAAGTATGTTTCATCTTAACCTTTTATATTGAAACACATTTTAAATCATTTCTATCCTAACGTGTTGCCTTAACTGTAATTTCCAACACTTTCGAAATTAGTTCGACACAAAACTAATTCCAGGAAACCGAATCAGTATGATCTAAACATTTTACCGTGAAACGAATTTGAAATGCATGCGAAACGACTTCGATCTAGACTTTTCACTTTAACACAAATTTAAAACACATTTGAAGTGGTAGATCCTAAACTTTTTTACCGAGAAACGAATTTTACATGAATTCGAAACGATTTTGATCCTAGCTTTTAATTCTGAGACGTATATGCTGCGCGTTTTATTCTAACGTTTTACATAGAAAATATTTGAAACGAGTTTTATCTTAAAATGTTACTTATTAACGTTAACATGTAGAAAAACTGTCAAAAATGATTAAAAATGTGTTTCGATTGTTATCATAAATGCTGCAATTCTTTTTATTTTCACATGTAAGCTTTTCGTTTTCAGCAGTGTAGATTAAAAATAAAACAACAACAAAACTAACAGACAACAATCAGAGTTGTTGTATTTGCACAAGGGATGTTTATTTAATGTCACATCATATATGACGTGTTCATTAGCTATACCTTTTATTTTGAAACTTATTTTAAGTATTAAATTTCTATTCATTTAGAAGCCGTTTTGTTACTGCTAATCACTACCATTTTATTACTGAGATCAAACTTCTCTCATTCTTATTCTTTCCTGATAGCCTCATCTATTGTAAAATGAAAATAACAGTCAGAACTAATCACATAACTGGGTTCAGATAAAAATGTTCAACTGGATTAACTTTCAGTAATATGCCAGCAACCGAAAAAACACCATTGAGATTCGTGTACACTTGACTTGATATCAGCTGATTACAAGAACAAAATCCTAATTTACAAAGACAGCTTCTTTCAAGGCCAGCGTTGATTAGCTAATTTCGATCGTAAAACCCAGATCAGTAATAGCCCTCGGATGATCCCATGAAAAGAATTGAAAAATGTGATGAGCATAAAATGAGATTAGAAAAGCAAGCTGCATTTAGTGTTATACGAATTACCTCAAGGCCATGCATTATGTCTTTACATTGAGAATAAAATTCGTCATTAGTCTGATATTTCACTTGTGTAAGATTGATGATATTCTTGACTAGGTGAAGAATGCGTCTAATCAGTGTGATATTAATGTGTAATGTACACAAAAAACGCGTACGGTAGGGGTATAGAAAGAACGGATATAAAACTGAGTCTATTCAATTGTTGTGTTTAGTGATGAAAATACTATTTCAAAGTAAAGCGTGGCATACAAAATTTAGAACATATGCGTAACAAACAGACGGATGGATCTATCGACAAACATAACTTCTTATAAAGATGTGCGGACGCATCTTAAAAATGGCTATTCTAAACGCAGTGTGACAGAGCGTCGTCCTGAATTTCCCGAGCAAAATTAATCAGAAGGAATACATAGGAAGTACTGCCAAGTCCACTGCAAAGAAGCAAGGCTTCTTATTCCGGCGAGAAAACTCTTGCCCGTATGTTATATCTATGAATCTCCCATTCGCCCATGCACAGAATATTGTTGCCACATATTAGCTGATACGCGAAACTCTAGTCTCTTCATTTTGGACTATGCACAAAAAAGAGTATCTAACCTAATATATTCAATATTCGACTTCAAAGTTGCAATCCCTGTGTGCTTGCTGCAAGGAGGTATTCCTGTGCTTGTTTTGCAAGTACGTTCACCTTATGCTTCCCGCAACGTAAATATACCCGATCAACTAGACAAGCATCAACATCCAACAATTTTATTCTCTACGTCTTCAGATGCCGGATACTTTTCTACGCTAATAGCTCTTTTTTTCGGAGCGCTAAACTTTGAAATTATTCCCCTGCTACCTGTTTCCATGAGTATGCAAACATACAGGAATTCAAATGTAATGTAAACAACTATCTACTCAGGATGCTTCCTATAAATCTGGTACCTAAACATAGTAGCCTGTTATGATTCAGTGAAAATATGCCTTATTTAGATTGAACAAAAGTGAAAAATGTGTCTCGCAATATATATATATATATATACATATATATATATATATATATATTTATATGTGTGTGTGTGTGTGTGCTATTCCGAACTATAACATGGCAGACTGGCTTACCAATACCAAACGTAAATCCCTCTTAGTAATAGGTTAACACTATCCTAAACAAAATAGTGAGTTAGTCGTCTATCAAAAACAAATCAACACACAAAGGCACACCAATCTGATAAAACAAATACAACCATTCAAACTCGTCTTTGTAACGCCATTATCTCGGGGTGGATTGAACATACTCCAAAGGTAAACTCAGTGGTGTGAGTCATAGCGTGCCGTAAACATTTTCCCAGAGCTGGCTTCTTGCAATACAGCAGTGAATAAAGTCTCCATGAAAAAGCGAAGACGCGCGAGCCGGCCACCATTTTAAAGTTAGTTTTCGTCGTTTTCAGTTAACAACAATTTAGATTGAACTATCCCGGAAATGCAACCACGTAATCTATGTCAGTAAAAGAATGAAGATATTTTTTTTTTTTTTTTTTTTTTTTTTTTACATGGTTCACCCCAAACAAGGCAGGACGCCACTGTAAACGTAAGGGGCTACTGAGAAAAAAGGAAAAGGGGGGGAAGGATTGGTGGTTCAGCTTAAATTGGGATCTGAGCAGCGAGGTGTCTGTTTACATTAGTTTTAAATTTCTGCATGTCAGTACTGTCGGGGAAACAGGGGGCAGGGAGGGAGTTCCAGAGGCCAGCAGCACGAGGAAAGAAGCTATTTGAGTAGAATGCTCTCCGGCATCTGGGGACCTCCACAGTGAATGAGTGAGATTTAGTAGAATGTCGAGTTAGTCTAGTGAATTTACGTCGAGGGGGTACCAGAGCAGCACACTCATCGGAGCATAATCCATTGAAGTATTTGTAAAACAAACACAAGGATGCTACATTGCGGCGATGGGACAGGGGCTGGAGCTTAGCTGACAGTGAGGGACCTATTAGGTTGACTACTCTTTTTTGGACTTTGTCAAGGAGGGAGAGACTAGTAGATGATGCACCAGCCCAGATGTGGCAACAATACTCCATGCATGGGCGAATGGTGGCTTTGTAGAGATACAGGATAATGTCAGGTGTAAGGAGTCCACTAGCACGGTAGAGGGAGCCAACCTTCTTTGCGGCAGCCTTGGCAATGTCTTCAATGTATGTGTTCCAATTCATGTTACCTGTGAAGGTTAGGCCAAGGAGTTTGAATGATGAACTCTCAGGTAGGGTGTTATTTGCCATGGCAATCGGTGGTTGGAGAGGCTTCTTGTAGTTGTTGAAGGAAAGGAGCTTTGTCTTTGCGGCATTAAAAGTCACCAACCATTTATGGCCCCAATCCACTACAGCCTGGAGGTCATTTTCTAAGGATGCAGCCATTGCCTCAGATATGATCGCGTCCGTTTTGCCAACATGGCGAGAGTAAAGCGTGGTGTCGTCAGCAAATAAACCGATCTCAGACACTATGTCATCAGGGAGATCGTTTATATAGATCAGGAACAACAAAGGTCCAAGAATAGATCCCTGGGGCACACCAGCATTTATGTCATGTTGTTTAGATGAACGGCCATCGAGGACAACCTGGATTTTTCTTTTGTTTAGGAAGGATCTAATTATATTAAGTAGTTGCCCAGTAATACCGTATGAGCGTATTTTCAGGAGAAGCCCTTTATGCCATACCTTGTCAAAGGCCTTGGATATATCAAGCGCTACTGCCCTAGCTTCACCTGCCTTGTCGAGAGTATGATACATGCGTTCAGAGATGACCGTTAGGATGTCTGCAGTAGATCGTGCTTGTCTAAACCCATACTGGCGGTCGGATAGAAGTTTAGCATTAACTAAGTGACGTACTATCGCTAGATTGATTAAGGACTCAAAGATTTTGGCAAAGATCGGCAGTAGACTGATTGGGCGGTAGTTCTGAGGGTCGGTTCTATTCCCAGTATTCTTGTAGACTGGTACCACAGAGGCAATTTTCCAGCTATCGGGGAAGCAAGATTCAGCTAGGCATTTGTTGTAGAGTTTGGAGAGAACAGGGGCCAGTTCAGCAGAGCATTTCTTTATTGCTATTACAGGTATAAGATCAGGCCCACAAGCTTTAGAGGTGTCAAGGCTTTTTATAATGTCTCTGACCTGGGATGGGGTGATGACCAGGTTATCAAGTGTGGCTTCAGTCCGCAATGGTAATTCAGGGAGAGGGTGGTTACCCGAGTCTAAAGTAGAGTTAGAAGCGAAACGCTGTGCGAGTAGTTCAGCCTTATCAGTGGCCGTGCAAACGACATCATTGTGGTTTGAAAGTGGGGGAATCGTAGATTGACCATTATTCACTACACTATTGTAGATTTTCCAGAAATCGCGAGTACCTAGTTTCTGTGACTGGATGCGTTTTTTTGTTAACTCATTATACCTTCTCTTCGCTTCGCCTATCACAGCCTTGCAATTGTTTCTTGACTCTATAAATTTATGCCTATTAGTAGCTGACTTATTGCGGCCGAATTTACGGAATGCTTGTTGCCTCTCAGAAATGGCAGCTGCACATTCCGAAGTGAACCATTGAGGAGAGTGGGGCTTGCTAAAGAATTTTCGCATGGGGACATAGGCTTCAATGCCTGCTTTGACCCATTCAGTTAATTCGTTTGCACACTGGTTGGCAGGGAGTAAGAAGGTTTCCCGCCATGGGGCGTCACTGATGTGGTCTCTGATTGACTCAAAATCAGCTTGCTCGTAGTATCTTGTTGTTTTGAGCAACGGTTCATCAGCTTTTGGACGACTTTTTAGTGTGATATGTATCATTAGCACAATGTGATCAGCATTCCCGAGTGGGCTATGAGCTTTCGTCACACAAGCCTCGGGTATTGAGGTCAAGAAGAGGTCTAGAAGTGAGGCTTGTTGATCCACACGATCGGGGATGCGGGTCGGAAAATCAACAGTCTGAGAGAGGGAGTGAGCTAAGGAGAAATTATACGTAGAGTTGCCGGCTGCATCAGTAAGGCTGGAGAATCCCAACCAGTCGCGGTAGTGGGCATTAAAATCCCCAAATACATGTATCTGGGCATTCGAGTCTATTAAGAGTGCTCTATCTATGCTTTCAGAGACAGAGTTTAGCAGAGTACAGTCCTGGGACGACGGGGAGCGATATAGGAAATATAAGTAACTAACGTTGTGATGAAAAGTCAATCTAAAGCACATGTAGTCGTAGTCATCTGATTCTAACCTATGTTCTCTAGTCAGCGGGAGGGTGTTCCGAACATAAACTCCTAGCCCGTGCATGTGTTTGTCAGAGTCTTTACGGTAGAGTGGGAGGTAGTCAGTCATGTCAAAGTGGTGAGAAGAGATTGAGGATTGGAGGTTAGTTTCACTAAGAGCTAGGATATCCGGGGAGTTTGTCAGGAGAAAGGTTTCTACGTCGTTGATGTTGGTTCTAAGTCCCCGGATATTTGAGAATGCGAGCCTCAAGGGCGGAGGCGAAAGTGTTGTTTGGGTGTCTGGTTTAGATGCATGGTCTAAATATTTGAGTGTCTAAGTCTGGGGGTCTTACATCTAGAGTGGGTTCTTAATCATTAATACACACACAGGCACAAACACAAACACAGATATATGTATATATATATATATATATATATATATATATATATATATATATATATATATATATATATGTACATGCATCTGTGTATTAATGCTTAACAATAAATATGATCATAAAATGCACGATATATCAACAAATGAAATGCCGTAAATATAGGATGTGTGAAAACGACAAGAGGAAACATTAATTTAACTACACGAATAAATTGAATATATATATATATATATATATATATATATATGTGTGTGTGTGTGTGTGTGTGTGTGTGTGTGTGTTTTCGTGTGTGGGGGGTTGTTGTGCGGGTGGTGGTGGTGGGGGTGAGGATGTACCTTACCATATCTCATCAACGGAATCGTTAATAAAAGTTATAATAATTTCTTCATTATAACTATATTTGGTACAATGAAATCCCTGGTTTGTTTTCAGATCGCTGTTTAATGATATGGAGTTCACACGCAGCGGGCTTTATCTTCGATTATTATAGTTGTGGAGGTGTATTAAAAAAGTGTCTATAAAAAACAACTCCTTAACTATTACCTCAATCAACAGCAGGAAGATACGAGGAGTAAAGTGAATCAGTGTTAGTAACACCTTTGAACGTCGTATCAAGGTGTGATTATAATTGAAAAGTAAAGCTGAAGTATATTTATATCAAATATCGTAGGATTGTTAAAGGTATTATACATTTTATCTACGATGTAATTGGTGCAGGATTTTGGGGGGTTTATAATATATGTTCACTGTACGCGTGACATACATCCGAATTCGTGTAGCTCATTGAACGCTTTACCAGTAGTTGGTACCATCTTAAATACTATGCGCCAAGTTTACAATTTGAAATCATCTTGCAGCCTTATCGTGACAGATTAATGAAACTAATATTTCAAAACATAACACTGGCACTGACAAAAATTATATTACACTTAAGCAAGACGGACCGTCAGAATATCAGATCCCATTATTGTGATTATTAGACGTCTATGAATGAAAAGTCGCTCATTTAATTCGTGCGTTTACCGATTAAATTGAAATTGTAAGCTCAAATCTGACAGACGGACAGACGTCTACTCTTATATCGCTGTCTGAACGCATCTATAATAATCATGCAATACCGAACGAAAGACAGGCCCTTGAGGAGAGAGGTTCGAAAAAGTCGATCTTATATATCCCTTCAATCTGCGCGTTCAATGATTAACATTCTCCTCTTAGATACATGCATGGGTGAATCTGACAAAAACGGATTCGACTGCCACCCAATAACAACGTTAGTCTCCGTTCATTAAAGTGAATAACTATGGTGTGTCAATGGAAAAAGGCTCAGGAATATATCACGAAACCTCATCGTGTCAAACCCAATTTGCAGGTGCTGTGTCTCGTGACCGAGGCAGGTCTCAAGGCTCCAACAACATATCACGATGAAGTCGTTAAAAAGACTTCGAAGAAGAAAGGCTATAAAATGAAATTATTTGCTAAGAATAAGTGAAAAGTGATTTATGAGGGAGATTACAAAAGATTATTTGACACCATCGGGTTTCGAAGAACTAAGCTCGTCTGTGCTTATTATATACACCTATTTATACACACACACATACACACACATACATATATATATATATATATATATATATATATATATATATATATATATATATGTCTGTTACGTTTTTTAAGTTTTTATATTTATATGTATATATATATATATATATTTATCTGTATATATATATATATATATATATATATAAATATATATATATGATAAATATTTGTCTTTTGTTTATTATCTATGCACGTATACGTTTCTTCCCGACACCTAGTATCACTCGGCCATCACTGAATAGCTAAACACACAGTGATAATGTTAACACTTATTTCAACCTATGGACATCATAAGAGCGTTCAGCTTAATAAAAGTAACTATGCATTCATAGTAAGCGACGTCATGCTGTGTTTATACTACAAATAATAAATATGTGTTGTTTGTTTATGTATATTTGCGCAGCATTTTCTCTTTAAGACAAATATCGTTCTGTATTAATGATATAATTCTCTCGAAAACTATCAATATCAGCACCATGGTATTTATTTGATTTCTTCCGAAGATAAACTCGGATAGGCTCGAAAGGTCTCGGGAGACCAAGGATCATGGCAGACTCATGGATGATTTCTACAACGAAACAAATACCTTGGTTCGGCTTATGGAAATGATCCGCACAAAGACATCCAGACATTACTTGTCCGCAATAGTTAACGATTTATATACATACGTACATATATATATATATATATATATATACATATATATACATATATACATATATATACATATATATATATACATACATATATATACATATATATATACATACATATATATATACATATACATATACATACATATATATATATACATATACATATATATATATATATATATATATATATATATATATATATATATTGAAGAAGGCCAACGAAACGTCCGTAAAATCTGTTTATTTTTTAATAAAGCTCCTTCTAAAGACATGTAGTATTCCTATTTGTAATACAATAAAAACTAGATAGAGAAAATATATAAACATTCATATGATTTCATATTAAATGTTTATACTTATAAAATGGGTATAACATATACGATATATCATGAAATAGAATGCCGTAGAGACAGACGTATAAAACATCTAAATAACAAACAAATTATATATATATATATATATATATATATATATATATATAAATATATATATATATATTAACATGTCATGTATCCACATAACATGTTATAAGGAGATATCATTTTTCATGTATCAATTTTCAGTATTTACTTCACCAGTGCTCGATACGTAAGTAAATCTAGGTAGTAAGCTATGCAAATCTATTGATTGCAATTAAGCTACACAGAGACTCCCGCGTTTCATCCCCGGGGGAATCTTCAGGCTAAAATGCATGGAGTTATTTTTGTTGGATCTTTTTTTTATATACACGGCTTGCTCGATAACCAATCAGATTATGTGTCGTTCTATCAGCTAATCGTTGGGCTTACCGCGAACAAAGGTCTTGTTGGTGTTACTTCCTATATCCTGTTCTATTGTTCTGTTTTCTATAGATTAGCCTATATCCTGTTTCCTTTGTTGTGTCAATATCATGGGTGAATTTATTTTTACACGTGATTCCTTGTATTTCTATGTTATGTTTTAAATTTTTAATTGTTAAGTGTTTTTCAAGTTTGTTTTGTTAGTTTTTTTTCATGTCCATAATTAGGTTTTTGAAAATTCAAGAACGCAAAATGTTCTTTTCTGGTTTAGTAAACGCTATTACTGGACCTTAGTAGATATAAACACATCATAAGCATTAGAAAAAAACCTTAACAATTTAGTTTTAAAATTGTACTAGTTTCATCTAACTACCATTCATATTCGAGCAGATATGAGTTCATGAATGTGCCTTATACCTTTGGAACATCCTCTATTATGTTTCATTATTGAATCAAATAAAAGACACTCATTTTGGTGGTAATATAGGAGTAATAAATCAAAAATAAAACTTTAGCATTTATTCACACACACACACAGACACACACACACACACACACACACATATATATATATATATATATATATATATATATATATATATATATATATATATATGCGTGTGTGTGAGTGTGTGTGAAAAGGTTCACGGCGCAAACTCTGGACATGCAAAATCGTGTACAAGTTTACAGCATAGCTGTTTAGCAGTCATTGTTGCTCATGCTGTTTTGAGATCCATGCCTCGTTCACTTGTTATGGTGTTATATACTTTCAAACTTCGGAAAACCTGGCGGGAAAGATCCAAGAATTTTCTCAATCTTATCCATTTAAAATGATCGTTGTAGCTCAATCAAAGAAAGTATTTACACATAATTCGATTTTGATTCTAGCAGCCGAGCAAAACCATTTTCTTATTCTGCTGGACACATCTTATTTCTTAATATTCCAGATGCCGCAATGCCATACTCGACACCTTAACAATTAGACCGCTGCCACATTTTCAGATAGTTGTATAGAATTATATATAAAAAGCTTCATAATTTACACCTTTAAATTTGTCGTCTAAAATAATCGCCCAACTTCTAAACCCTCCTACTACCTATAAACTGATTAGTATATTCGGAATTTGTTCACAGATTTTTATAATAATATGTGTTCTAATCATAGTGTTGAGGAAGAGATGTGAATGCAAATAACTAGAGGAATATCATCAAACTGATAGTTCCGGTTATGATATTATGTATTTATTATTATTTAAATACATTAAATTAAGTTGAAAAAATAGAGAATAGATAGAAAGAAAAAGAGGGAGAGAGAGCGAGAGAGGTTAAGAGAGAGAGAGAGAGAGAAAGAGTAAGAGAGACGGCATTTCATAAGTAAAATGTTACACAAACATTTCACTTTTTATTTTGTTTTTATTTTCCTAGGCTACGCCGGGTATTTATGCTAGTTGATGATAAATAAAAAAAATTGATCACACTCCGACAAATAGAAAGATACATTTTAAAGTTGGCATTAATGTTGAACGACTGTTATGTTGTTTAAATGTTAGATATTCGATAGGTAATCACCTATAATCTATTTAAATATTAAAGTTTTTATCATATGGTGTGTACCAAAGTCTTTCAAACGAAAATGTGTTAGTTTAAAGATAGTGACGACTATATATGTCCAACATCGTTAGGAAACCATTTAGTACTTTGAAAAAAAAAGTAATAGTTTGATTTTTTTTCTAATAAGCCACCACTTATGAAGCATAAATCCACTCATGGATAAGGGTTATGTATAAGTTCAACATGAAGTGATTATCAGTATTATGAGCTGACGTAACATAATGAAATAAGCAAATACAATTTTAAAACTTATGAAAACGGTTTCACAAGTTTTTATTGGCGTTCACTTTGCAGATGACTGTATTATGGCATTCAGTAAAACCACTCTTGTAGCAGATGAAAATTCTTGGGAAGAAACTGTGATAATTCAAATTCCGTTGGATGTTAGAAATTCGGATGAGGAAAGGCAATTTATTTGCAGTTTTGCGAAAGAGTTAAGTGTTGTCTTGTGTTGAAGTTTCTCAAGAGCTCTAGTACCGTGTGCGAAATTATATATTTCGTGTCTATCACCATAAAATACATTCAATCACTAGAAACAAAAGATATATTCATATCTTTTAAAAAGCATTATATGTTATTTTACACGCATGAAATGGAGTCAGTGTGGAATTAGTTTAGTATTAAATGCTAATGGGTATGGTCTAGAAGGCAATGGTAAGCAGTTCTTGTATAAATTCACGAACTTCATTATTTAAATATCTCGCTGAATAGAGTTCTATGAGTTACATAAAACACATCTAAATAAAACACAAAATATTATGCTGTAAATCACGTAAGAAATAATCAAATTCGATAATAATCGTCTACTATAATCACATTTTATATCTCTCTCTATATGTTTATCATTTTATATGTAGAGGCTAATTCTTAAAATAATGTACTGATCATTATTCATTTTTATATTTCCGGCAATACGATTTGTTAGATCAGCAAGTTATATGAACTCTATCATTAAAACAGGGCGCCAAATCTAAATTGCAACCTTCTTCTGAAACATTTTACAAATAAGTTGGATACAAGAAATCAAATACAAAAAAAGAATTGTTCTACATAAAGGTTTCTCTTATATCAAGTAATATATTAAAAAACGGTTCGCACGCTTGAGTGTCAATAGCATGAATGTGTTTGGTAAAACTCTAATGAATTGAGGAATATGATTTATTGGCATTAGGGTGAGTAACGTTGCCACATTATTAATTTTCAGAATATTTTACAATTTAGGTGGTGACTCTAAAATGGTCCCAGACCCTCCAGAAAACATACACATAAAAATATAACATTAATGCGATAATAATTGCTTATACCCGTCCTATGACATATATATATATATATATATATATATATATATATATTTATATATATGTGTGTGTGGGGTGTGTGTGTGTGTGTATTTACATGTATTTAATTAGAGTGTAGGCAATGAAGAGTACGTCGGAACAGTGAATGAGATAATCAACAAATATACATAATTGAAGACAATATATGCAATATCTTTGTTAACCAATTAAAATTATATATGTGTGTTTTGTATATATATATATATATATATATATATATATATATATATATATACATATATATATATCTATATATATATATATATGCATATATATATATCTATATATATATGTATATATATATATATATTTATATATATCGAAAAAAGAAGGGAAAAACGAAAATTATGGTCATATTCATCAACGTTTCGTATTTATTTCCAGACTTTCTATATATTATTTATCTTCATAAAATAACATAGAAGTTTATATTTGAAAATATCTGCTGCATTCGTAACGTTAACATGTAAGTAAATAAACGCACACCATATTTTGAATTCTAATCACTACTTTTCGTTCGGAAAAAAGAACGAAAACATGTTTTTCACGTCTCAATCCCTCCACTTATTTTCAAATATTGACTCCAATGTTACTTCGTCAATTAAGTTGTTTTGAGTAAATCTTGAAAAAAGACAAACCTTTGATGAATATATGAATCATTTTCGGTTTATCCTGTTTAATTTTGCAATGAAATTGGAAAGTTACTTTCATAATCATTCATATAAAAATATCATAACATACGTTATACAAAGACACATATTTTTATATGAAAAGAACAAAATATTTTTATATAAATAACATATATGTGTTATAAAATTAACATGATGTCATGTGTTATTTAAAAGCCAATATATATATATACATATATATATATATATATATATATATATATATATATATATATATATATATATATATGTGTGGGTGTGTGTGTGTTTGAAAGTTTACTAACACATTTACGTCAAGAAGTCATTCATCACAATAAAATCATTTTTCATTTCCTTGTTTATTTATTTTCAGATTTTTCAAAGTTAATTAATTTTTCCCTACACGTGTTTCTCTACTCAAGCAGGTTCTGGCTTGGCAGTTCATCAGGGGAATTATATACCTGGAATAAGAACCTCAACAACTGACAATACCCAATATGGTGTTGCCGTAATTGAGGCCATTTAAGAAAAAAAAAGAAAAATGAAGAAAAAAGAAATATAAATATATATATATATATATATATATATATATATATATATATATATATATATATATATATAAATCTTACAATGTTATGTAAAACCTTCTTAATTTAGTACTTGTCATCATATCATCTACTGTTACAATCTCGTCGTTCTTACCACTCAGATTTCAAATCTGGTTTGATGTGTTCATACTCCCTAATAAGCAACATCTACATAACTGATCGGCGTATTCACGTAAACTATTATAATCCTTCCTGATCTTAAATCTCTGTACCATAATCGCATCGTCGTAAATTACCATTCGCTCCAGTAATCAGAGAACCATTGTGTTTGACTGTGCTGTACGAAATCAATGTCACGTCTTACCTAATAATCGAATCCTAAATAAAAGATAATTATTCGAGTGGACACGTCTATTTAAAGTCAAAGATTTAATTACTTTCAATGGTTTGTTTTTTTTGAATACCACTTACACCGTCTTTTTATGAAACTGTGCTCATTTTTTGTATACTTTAAAAAGCTATGCTTGTGTTTCCAGTCTTCCTATAGTAGAGATATATGACATAAGGCTTGAAGTTCAATACAACTAGTTATATATGAAAACACCGGAGAATGTCTTCGTTGGCAATAATCGATAGGGGCGGTCCAGGAATTATCTAATAAACCCGGGAGAGTGCATCTCGTATTACTGAACCGAACCATATATCATTCCTACAAATGAAATGACTATTCATCAGAAAGGCGGCCACTAATTGTAAGAATAATTATAAGAACGTAAACAAAACTTCCACACACAAAGTTTCTTTCCACGAATATCCTATATGTGGAACAAGATACCACGAGTCTGCTTCCAAACCGGCCGTGTTCTAGTTTAAATTAAAGAAATACTTGTCGAGCCGTACTCTTTGGGAACCCGCATATCTTAAGTAATCTTTTTTCTATTACACCCATGTTTATCAATCCTCTCGTGACGGCGACCAACATCCAACCAGCATTTTTTAAAAATTCTTACCCTCGAGTGGCACGTCCTTTTTAAGCGGTGACAGATTAGTAAAAAAAAACCTTTGCTGGTTTTAAGCAAGTTGACGAACCAATCATTCTGAATAAATGTTGCTAAACCAAACAATGGTTGTTACCTTGGCTCTAGTGTTTACACCCAAACTTAAATAAACATGGGGATAAACTAAATCTCTTCAAAATAACCCATTAATACAATAATTGAGATACAACCGGCTCTTTTCTACGTCAATCATACCAGTTGAAGATACATCCCGGGCAATGTGTCCACCAGATACTGGGTCATTGTGGCATCAGTGTTTTTTTCTTTCTGTCCAGCTCTGATATTCGTCCCTGTCAGATCTAGGATGTTTATTCTCACAGGTGTTGCGTTTTGAGGTTGATAAAAAGTTAGTTATGGGCTTCCTAAAGGTGTAATGCCGATAGAACTGCTCAACTAATGTATTTAGTGAACAAAGTACATAACCTCTTGGGCGCTGACCTGTTATGCCCAACCTCCAGCCTTGTGCCACATATTTCCAATATGCCAGGGTCGGAAATCACGAGATACCACGTGGAGCTAATGTAATTTTCAAGTAATAAGATAGATGTTAAGAAAGTGAATTTATATTATAAAACTTTTTAAGTGACCTTTTTTTGATAAGTATACATTATTTGAGGCACCCGTGTCCTTAAATGCACACATACTTTCAAAGTAAACAATTATTCCATAATTTAGGCAAGCTTAATAAACAGGTGTATAGTATAGATAGTGTCTCGTATGTAATTGCTAAACGAGGTAGTATACGCTGGATTAATATCCTAGTAGAATATCAGTAACCCTGTAGTTCACAATCAGAATCACAATTTAATACACTTTGATTGCATGCAAACATTCATAAAGTAAGACAGATATTTTAAACATTCTTCTTGCATAACAAAACCACTAATTCTGTTTACTTCTATATTATTATTATTATTAGTAGTAGTAGTATTATCATCACTATTAATATTATCATTATTATTATTATCATTATTATTATTATTACTACTGTTATATTTCGTCAATAATAAATATCAATGAGAATTTATTTGTATATAAATAAAAACAAATATATATGCATATTCATATTTATTAAGTAAATATTAATTATGTTTACCTACATACATCGATGTTTCATGCTTACGCAATATTCAGTGTAGGGATGTAATTCAACCGGTCGGAGGGCTCGAACCCGGTTGCTACAAATCGACACTGATTTACAGTGGGTAGCTTTCCTCTCGGTAGACAAGAATTCACATGACTATTAGGGGGATTTTAATCTAGAAACGACAAATCAACTGCGCGTATAGCGACCAGTTGAAAGTGATTCGACAACAACAACAGATGTCGTCGGAATATTTATATATATACATATATATACATATATATATATATATATATATATATATATATATATATATATATGAATATATTTGTATGTAAAAATTATCATATCAACGGTATAAGAAAAAGAAATTGCTCATTTAGCAAATTAATTCCGACTACGTAAAAAGCAAGAAGACACTTCTCTACTTACATCTAAATTAAATAGATAGCTATTCATACTTGAATAATTTTGCGTTCATTGTACATCTTCAAGTTACATTAATGATGAGAGAAGAAGAGGGTTATTAATTGATACAGAGGGATAATTGGTTATATGGGTATATATAGGTGTAATCAGTCAATGGAATATAATAAGCCCACAAGTAGGCGAGAAAATAATAATAGTGAATAAAAAACTGGGCATGAATAAACATATAAACTTGCAACTTACATTTTCATGTCGAGTTTATTGGACGATTTTAGAAGCAAAGTTAATCCCAATTTCATGTTTTGTTTTTGTTAATTTTGCTTTTTTTTTCCTGTGTTAGGATAGTCTGTAGAACATTTTTGGGAACCATTCCCTTCTTCTAGCCTTCTATGAAGTGCGAACCGAGTTCTTGAAAACGGCGAACTCAGTAAATGTATAGATAGATATAGACTGATGAATAGACAGACATATAATTTATACAATATAGTAAGTACGAATCAGCGCAGGACACAATACGATAAAAAAGAAATGCCATGAATGCATATAAATAAAGAAAGAAGAAAATAAATCATGTCATTGAAAATCGAAAGGAAAATGTCTACTGGTAAATGGGGACAATAAATGTGTTCATAAAAAGAAGGTATGTAAACCCCAACCCCACTAACGTTAATCAGATTGTATTTACAAAAAGGAAAAGATATCCAATATGATAACACTAAACCGTTAGCAATACGTCCCTGGACAAATATACGCATATAAGAATATTGCCATATAATAAGATATTCCTTGTACTCTTTCTCCAAGTCTCTATTTTTCATTTTCTTTTTCTATCCCTTTTTTATAACCTTCTAACCCTTCTCGGCATCCTTTGCCAAATATTAGATTGTTCGCTCGGTCCAATTCACTATTCGTTTCCCGGGTCCACCTCGCTCAATAATGCAAGCACTGGATAAAGCTATTATGTGGCATGCTGAGAACCGCATGAGAACAAGGAGGTCCCTGGCATTAAGTGTCCTAGGTCGCAGGAGAAATCATCTCCATAAAAGTAGTAAGCACTGAAGATCAAATTGCTAGACTGTATTAAATTATCTCCTATCAACGATATCATATTTGAATAACAGCGCACCTCGCAAGAAATGAGAAAAATCATAGAGGAATTGATAGAGAAAGACAATAAATATATAAAAAAAGTGCTATTCTTCCCGGGAATTGGTGCCGATACAAAGAAACTGATTAAGCAGAACAAGAGGAAGAAAATGACGGAGAGAATATAGAGAAGGAGACATGAGGGCATTTATTATATCAATTCGGCATCCTGCAACATATTAGAAGAAGACGAAGTAGAAGACTAATGGGTAGAAAGTCCGACGTAAAAAGAGAAGCGGAAGGGGTAGTAGATGGATAAGAAGAAGGAAAACATGAGAAACACATTTAAACACCAAAAAGTTGAAAGAGGAGAAGAGAAGACGGAGAAGTAAAAGAAGAAGAAGAAGGAGAAGAAGAAGAAGAAGAAGAAGAAGAAGAAGAAGAAGTTGAAAAAAGAAGAAACATATCAGCGAAAAACAAAGAAATAGAATCGGAAGAAAAAAACAGAAATAGAATAATCAGAAAAGAAATGAAGAATAACAAAGACAATGTATGATAAGACAATAAGAAAAAAAAGAAGTTGGTAAATGTGGAATAACTACGAAGGAGGCTAATCTCTTCCAGAAAATAATCTAAATACAAAGAACAAGTTTAATAAGAAGCAGAAAACGAAAGCGAATAAGATTAAATAGGCAACATCATGAATAAGAAGGACGAAGAGAAAAGTAATGATATAGCAACAAAATATAGACCATCTATCGCAGGATGTAATCCTTCTTCATAGAAGCATAATAATGTAAACGATACAAAGGTAATTTCTCTATATATTTGTATGCACACTAAACAACAGAAAAACAAGAAGCACAATAATATAAAGAAAGAGAGAAATGGCAAATGCCCATGTAGAAAGATAGGAAGAAGAAGACGAAGAAGAAGAAGAAGAAGAAGAAAAAGTAGAAGAAGAAGAAGTAGAAGAAAAAGAAGACGAAGAAGAAGTAGAAGAAGAAGAAGAAGAAGAAGACGAAGAAGAAGTAGAAGAAGAAGACGAAGAAGAAGTAGAAGAAGAAGACGAAGAAGAAGTAGAAGAAGAAGAAGAAGAAGAAGAAGAAGAAGAAGAAGTAGAAGAAGAAGAAGAAGAAGACGAAGAAGAAGTAGAAGAAGAAGAAGACGAAGAAGAAGAAGAAGAAGAAGAAGAAGAAGAAGACGAAGAAAAAGTAGAAGAAGAAGAAGAAGAAGATGTAGAAACAGAAGTAACAGTGGTAGAAAAATAATTCAGTGAGAAGCGCGTGCGTTTATGAGAAGCGTATGATTACAATAAAGGCTTCCCTGCGTAGTAAAATGAATGTTTTCCATTTGTGTGTTGCGGGGTGGGGGTGCTGCAACGAGCTGAGAACAATCGACGCTATTCGATTCAACAGACGGCATTTTCTATCAGGACATGATTTAAGTGCAAAGAAATGTTCACAGATAACTGGGTAGACATAGTTCAGCGATTGACATGAATGCGCACGACGGTAAATGGATTTGCTGTCCCTGTAAATGGGACAATGTATGTTGGCATAGCATTTTGTGAACCCGAATTTGCATTGTAATCTGATGTTGTTTAGAAAGACAGGCATATGCGCACAATAATTCAATGGAGATTCGCAGAGTCGGAATACAATGAATGATTCATATATATAGGTGTTTATATATATATATATATATATATATATATATGTATGTGTGTGTATAGATTATGAATCATCGATTGTATTCCGACAAACAAGTAATCCAACTTCTCAAAATGGAAAGAGAACCGAATTAAGATATTAGTCAGCTAAAATGCTCGATATCCTATCGAATACACATATATCAATAATCACTGATAACAAAATGTCATATATATATATATATAAGTCTGCGATGTTTTGGAGTTAGTATCAATGGTTGTCCTTATCTAGAGTACGTCTTCTGTAGTGGGGGTGCCTGATTTGCCACACATTTAAAATAGATAATCTACTGAGGGGAATTCTTGATATACAGTTAAAACTTTCCTGTGAGTGAGGGGATTATATATGATATATGATATATCAGGAATCTACGTTCTTGCCCTTTTGTAGTATCTGTTCCGATGGATACTGCACCCCATATTGGTATTGTCTTGACCTTCAGGTCTTGATTTACGCCGGTCAATGGGTCTGTCCTGTGCAGTTCTGTGGGGCTACCTTCCCAGGCTTTGCCTCCCCTCTTTGCGGGGGAGTAAGTTTATTGATTACTGCCTGAGGCGCCCCTACGGGGAATGCCGACGAAACTGCCCAGGCAATGTTTAAACCCCACTTTCCCGACCCGACCTTGGATCACATCTTACTTGTGGGAGTAAGATAAAAACTGGCTTTGTGCCTAACTCCTGGAGAGGAGAAAATCAATACTCAATGGATTGCATGCTGAAACTCTACGCCGATAACGAGCCTGAATGGAATACTTACCTTAGACTTTTACGCGGTCATGGCTGCGGAAAAGAAAGCAAGTTACCCCCGTGCATTGAATAAAGAGTTCCGTTCGAAATATTAACAGAAAGATTCCATAGTTCGACAAGATGCATCCGAAGAAGAGCGGAGATTTCCACGGCCGAAACCCTATGAGAATAGTAGTCAAAATAATCCATGAATACATGTTTCGGGGGTGTACGGATATATACATCTAGAGAAAAGTCCTGGTCTAGCTGCACGGAAGAACTGTAATACGGCGAAAACTTATTATGTGTATGACTATATAAGCTCCCCTTCTCGGGCTGAGCACTGTTATTGGATAATGCTCTCTGCTTCCTCTTAGCGTAATCCAAAGCTCTTTACAAATAAACGAATTGAGCACAGTAAGGCGGTGGTACAGTGTTTATATGAACATACTTGATATACAATTTACAAGCGCTACTCTTGTAGGCCTAATGGATAAAGTTGACGACTATCAATTCGATGGTTGAAGGTCCGATCCCTGGTTAGGGAGAAATGCTAGTTTAGCCGTAATATAGAGTGTTGATACATCGAAACAGTCTGGCTATTGATGCCTGTGTATACATATAGATACATATATACATATTAGATATGCAATGGTATGACGTATTCTTTGAATAATATTATTACAAGAAAGATACCCCTATGGCGTGCTTTCTTTATTAATGATATCAGGCAAAATACATGATAATATCACAATCAGATGCTTCCTGGGAAAACGAACAAAACTCGATATTTGCTGATTAAATTAAAGTGAAACACGATGTAAAAATTGAATTCCGTCAGCGATGCATACGCACATAAAATATTACAATACTTCTTATATGTACGTGCCCTCCGGGACATGAATTAAATAGCTACATAAATACATCTATCCTAAAACGTAGTTCTAGATTATCAGTATGAAAAAAAGAACGTCAATGATACTGGCAAATTATTTTAAAAGCTCTGTAATTGCAGATGTATTTTTATGTAAGTCGAGTATTATTTTTTTTATTAAAAATGTTGAAAAAGAAACATATATGTCTCTCTTGTTTCTCTTTATTATATTCTTATATTGCAATGTTTAAAAACGCTGTTTTCTCAAGTTGATATTTATTCTATGTCATTTTAAGGGGTGTAATTTACTTATATATTATATTTACAAAGAAAGAATATATATATATATATAAATATATATATATGTATATATGTATATATATATATATATATATATATATATATATATATATATATATATATATATATATATATATATATTAATGTCGTAATTCCAGATCTTCTCTGCGATTTTTTTGTGTATTAACCTCGGAAGGATAGTTTGTCCGAACATATTATGGAATCTTTTCTAGTCCGACGAAAAAAGTGGTGCAAGTCTTTTATTTTAATCTTCAAAGGTAAATATTTATGTTTCAGGATTTTAAATTGAAAAGAGTATTGCTGTAAAAGTAAAAGACATAGCCTACAACGAAATGTTAATGATACATGGAATGGCATGCTCTAATTTTAAAAATATTTTACCTTGAAAAGAAAAATGTTAAAATACACATTTTAGATATAATTCAAAAGTTCTTTCACCTTGAAAACTTGCATGAGTTAATTCATTAAACAAATATATTTACATCATGTTTCACATTCGAACATTGATTCATGATAGGAGGATTGTATTTTTCAGATTGCTATAAATCGCGAAAAATATAAAATTCAGCTTCAAATTGAATATCTTAGATCAACCTCTTTGACCTTTCGACTAGAAGCAAAGTGTAGTATAAAAGTAGACAAAGAATAACAGACGACTATTAACATATTAACAGATTTAATAGCATTGTGCATTATTATTTTTAAAATATATACGGTGTATCCCCCCCCCCAAAAAAAACAATCATAGTGTAGTATCTGTTCTAATACAACACTATATCTTTTTCTGTCTTTGGTCAGTGAAAATTGAGTACATTCTGTCCCTACTACAGTGTTGCTTTTTTGTGAGTTAGAACTTTTCCTGCATTATACACCGATATTATGTGTTACTCTTCTCTCGTAGGAAGGCAAGTAAATAGGTACCCTCATAGAAGTTTTATTAACATAAAATACTTTTTATAATATTACAGAGAGTAAAGGTGAACTAGATTATTTAGTTTATATAGTATTCTTTTTAGTGTAATATTACGAAAAATAAAATGTACGATATTAGAACACGGAAGTAATTAACTTTCTAACATTTTTTTGCAAGAATTATAAACATCCCAAAGTATACACATATGTGAGAGATAAAGTAGCCATAACCTTGCTTGTGTGCACCCTTTCTGTCATACATGTGAAATCGCTGGCGCCAGTCTCTTCTATGATGGGGTATACTTTTCAGAAGTGTCTGATTTAGTCTTCGTTTGACTCGTTGATCTGGTTGTGTTCATCAACTCTATGTTTAGGTAGGTAACTGTAATGCAGTTTAGTATTCCAGCAGCTTATTTCCAAGAACTACAAGGTGTGGAACTCTATTCACCATAACTGTTTCCTGCCTACATTTGCAGGACTTATATGAATAGGAATATTCTGCCATTCAGTTTAGATTTGTTCATCTTTTTACATGAAGTTGATTCATATGTTGTCTGTGTCAACTGCCATATAAAGCATCCACACTGATATATTTATTTAAATATGTAAGTCTTACAATACACCTTTAATACATATTCACGTACTTAATACACTACTTCATGCAATGAATCTTTTAGGCATGACATTTATATGAACATTACAAGTGAATACTCCAGAACGTTTTAGCTTACACATCAATTTGTGTTTGTTTATTTTTGTTTTACTAATTTCTATTTTGCCATGTTTTAATTAGTTTAATTAATCACGATTTGCATAACAAAGCACATATATTTATGTATATATTTTGCCAAAAAAAGCTGGTCTCTCTTTTAAGAATGTTGTTTGTGTTAAGTTTATAATTGAATATTGTTAAAGCTAAAATAATTTACTTGTTTAACTGTATATACATCTCTCTACATATCAAGTAGATTATGTGTATATATATATAACAACTTCGAAAGATACAAAATCATTACATACTCATCAGTAAATATACTAGTTCTAAAAATTCGCATTTAATAAGACAACATTTATAAAGTCTTCACATTTCGGTAATCGTCCGATTAGAGGGGAGCATCACTATTGGACCAGAATTGCATAAAAGACCCACACCAATATTTTGATAACAAACTTGATTAATACTTTTAATTTTTTTTGTATGACAAGCTGAACAAAAAAGAATTGGAAATTAGTATATTTTTTCTATAACAATAAACATATATATCTCCCTTAATTTGCTGCTAAGCGTTCATACCTTTTTCGTGATTTTCTTGAGTATGCAAAGTAATTCTCTATTAAATAACCAGAAGAATGCGTTATTATCCTGAGATATGTGGACGGTTTTTCTGTTGAGATTAACGCTCGGTTGCAATTTAAATTTTCTTGGGTTAATTTGTTTAGAATGCTAATATTTTTAAAGAACGTATAGAATAAGTTTTAGTTACTGTATATGATGCTTCTGTAAAACAACTTTTTCCATCTATTTAAAAGACTATGAAATTATAATTATTTGATAATAGCGTATTGCATTTTGTATTTTTAAAGAATTAGATTCTTTCCTGTGAGATATTGTTTCTAAATTATGAAATGCATACGTGGCTAGTATATAGAGTGCATGTAGCCGTGGAACTTTACCTTGGAGGTACAAATTAAAAGTGTTTGAAATGGTGTGTGCGCATGTAGCTTGGCGCAGACTTCCGGTTAAATTAATAAATACAGGTTTATATTTTGAAATGATCAACAGTATTTGCGTTAAATTATAAAGTTGTTATTTGGGATTCACTTCAGAGACTTTTGGGCGTATATAATTGATCTTCAGTTGAATAGGGAACATCTTCGAATACATGTAGCCCATCCATAGAATCTGAACTTAAAACTAATCCTACCGTCTCTTGTATTAACAAAAACACCTATTGATTTCAGACACTCCCTCAACTACCTTTTGTTTTGCAATGACATTTATTATCCGAACAAGTATTCTTTTCTTTTCAGCCTTTCTAAGCCACCTGTTTTGAAATATATTTATAATACTCTTTTCTGAATATGTGCTTTTCTTACCACTTATTTTTGTGTATTTTCCTATAACATGCATCCATCTCTCTTTACACACACACATCCTCAAAAATGATAATTTGTATGTAAAAAAACATGAAGATGAGGGTATATGTGTTTGTGTGCACTGCTGGTGGAAAACTAAATTAATAAAATATATAGGAAATGTAGAATTCTTTCTTAAAACGGAAATTAGTAAAAAGTTGAAAATAAACTAAATTTTGAAAGACTATGTTCATATAATGTATATATATATATATATATATATATATATATATATATATATATATATATATATATATATATATATGTGTGTGTTGTGCTTTGAATACACTTGAGATTCTCTCAAGTGTTTCTCAAATAATTTCTCTCTCTCTCTATCTATCTTTCTCTCTCTCTCATCTCTCTCTCTCTCTCTCTCTCTCTCTCTCTCTATATATATATATATATATATATATATACATTATATATATATATATATATATATACATTATATATATATATATTATATTTATATAGTATGTGCAAATTACTTCCAATACATTGATAAATATTTTTTTTATTGATTTCACTTTTATTTCTTCCCTCATTTCTTTCGCTTGTCACATTTGTTTTTGATGCGAGCGCATGTCAGTTCCAATCCGAATTGCCGCTGGCTAACACCACGGTTGTAAAGGGAAAGCGAAAGAAAATCTGTCATCTAGGTGAGACCCACAAAGAAAACTCATCGGATCTGGGTGAACTGTCATTTTTGAAGCTATCGATCGATTAGCGTCTGTCGGGTTTCGCAATACAGATGTAGGACGAAGTCTTATTGGGACTGAAATATAATTCTGAATGGGACACTTACCTACTTACATTGATCTCTAACGTAAACGTAAATAGGTTTTATGATCATCAATATATTGACACACATATATTAAGCAAGCGCGACCAGTGTCCCGGCGTTGCCCGGGAAAACAGAGTTAACCAAGGACCCTTTTCTCACAACCCCTTAATATTATGATTTTATTTTTCTTACTTTCTATACTTAAACTTTTCAGCAGAATGCTTACACATTTTGACTAAATTATAGTATTATTATCATTATTATTATTTATTACAACTACTTTTATAAACATCGATGTAAGAATCATAGTCGATAAAATAGCGGAAATAGCATGATGATAATACTCAGCTAAAGTTACACCTAAATGCCACCTTTTCCTCACGGTAGAAGATACTGGTAACAACAGGGTATTCGAGCTACTTTACTAACAGGCATCTGGTGAATTTAAGAGAAGTCGGAATCGGAAACCGCGGTTAACTGTGTGTCAAGCGCATATGTAACAGGGGCGGAAACGCAAATCATTAAAGTGAGCGTGATAACAATCCTCTGCGCTATATCTTGTGTGTTCTCGGCCAAACCTTCCTCGACTTCGCTTGCCATTGCTGGACATAACTGTTCTCGGTGTTGGAAGAGAGCTCTGCAATTCATCATGTTAAAAAATAGCTGCAACTAACAAGGAATACTTAAAGCACACTAGACATTTGTGAGTAACGCACTTTAGTAAAATCTCTACATCAGTCGATTACTTTAACACCACCAATAATATCAGCAGCAACAGTAGCTTGATGAGAATATTCACATTCCATGAGCGATATTTCTGATAAAGGAGGACGAATTGCTGTGTTCTGAGTCGGAATCAATCCATTTATCACTTATCGTTGGCTAGTGTTTAACCTTGCAGATGTATTTGGTTAAGCTTCTTACATTCAGTTATTGACGCCTGATCTGGAGCGGTTCCAATAAAAAAAATTTTTTTCAAAAGTATGCAATATGTTTACTTTACTGAGAAACTATACTTTAAAAAGTTAAAAGTACTGTATTATTTTTTTACGTATATTATTTTTTTAAATAATCGAAATTGATTAGTCTCATTCTTAATATTATTATTATTATTATTATTATTATTATTATTATTATTATTATTATTATTATTATTATTATTATTATGTTCGTAGTAGTACTATTTTCAGTATTTTCATAGTAGATAAAATGGGAGGTTTAAATTACATTATCACAGCGTCAATATGTATTAAAATATTAAAAGAAAATCAATATATTCAGAAAATAACTGTTGATCGAAGTCGATGCAATAAATGAAACTGTGATTAATTGTAGAATTAGCGAAGTTGCATGTCATTAATGAAAGTATGGTTTAATGAAAGCGACACAGTTTTTATGAGGATCGAAATCGCGTCATCATGTCTCTATTATATAGCGATATTGAACGTATGGGTGCTCGTAAGTACATCAACTTGATAACCAGTTGTATGAATTTATTTTATGTAATTTTTTTCGCTTCATGACTTATTACAGTCATAAAGCGATTAAAATCTACATAAAATATATTCACACAACTGGTCATCCATTTGATGCACTTACGGGCACAAATACGTTCCATATCGTTATATAATAGAGAAATGATGACGCTATTTATAAATTTTATAAAAAAGAAAACTAATATTCAGATTTTATTAAAAATATAAGCCTTGTTGTAAGAAAATGTAAATTTAAATTACATAGTTGAGCATTCTTATACTTGTCAAGCGGTGAATATAAAAGTTGTGTACCTTACGAAATATTTGAATACGGTGGTTTCTTATCAGTTAAAAAAGGTAAATCGGGCACAGGAAGTGAGGGAATAAAATAAAGACGGATTCAATTGAGGAAAAAAAAGAAAGAATCATTTGGTAGCAATACAATATAACTGAAAAAAGATGTGTTTCTTCCGAATTATTGTATGACATTACTCATCGAAATAAAAAAAATAAAATCGTTAAATTGTTTATATTTTCATTAGATTTCTACGCAGAATATATATTATAGCCCCCTATACTATAGCCAGGCACTCTAAGAGAGGTTAATAACAAGCATTGGCACTAGCTTCATGCGAGATCCAACGCGGTGTGTTATTGTTGATCACTTTTCACTTTTCATTGTAGATACCAGCCGACTTGGCATTTACAAAGTTAAATTCCTCCTAACTTCAGAGCTTAATTACGGTGGCCGACGGGTAAGTCTCTTGACTGGTCATTAGTGGCAATTTGTGAGTTCGCGCCCGCCTACCGTCGGGAATTACCTCCCTATAATGAAGATTGCGTAAGCATGAACTATCGATGTATGTAGGTAATAAATAATTACTGTATACAGGAAATGAATACGGAAACACCGAAAAATATTTATATGTTTCACATTATTTATATATGTTTCACATTTATGTGTAAATTTTCCCAAGATGAGTAATTTGAAGAAATAACATACAAGTAAACATTTTAAAATGTGTGGTGCGTTTATGACGCGAAAATAATTTGTTTGTGTTCTTTTTCGACCGAAACATTATCTTTAGAAAAATTATATATATGATTTAAATTTAATAACTATTAGATATATTTGAAGTTCAAAGGCGGTCCTCCCCTTATAGACTCCTTAAGCTTGCTCAAAAGATTTTGAAACTCCTCCATTGTCTTCCCCGATAAATCTTTCATGATAATACACTTTTAGATGTTATGCACATACAAACACTGTTGTATCTGTAGGAAACACAGAAACATCATAAAGTGTTATAGAAAGAGATATTAATGAGTGTATGCTAATTAAATGCCTGAATATATGCTTAATGTTTTCATCTCAAACCTCATCATGCCATTAAATTGATTAAATATCGTACCCTTTACACTGGTTATTATACTATCTAATACATAAAGAAAATAGTCATGAAAGAGTAATAAATAAAAATTAATAAGTAACAAGATATAACAATAAGTACACTTTATTATGTTAACCGATAGGTTATTATCGTATATATGGCGATCTAGAAGCTATATATCACCGTATATGGCCTGCCCCTCGATGGGATTAAGTACTACCAGCCATCTACGGCTATGGAAAGTTACGTTTCGTGTAGGTGTTGCTTTTGTTTCTGAATTCCGGTGACTTACGATGACAAAATTCGCCTCATCAACGGGACGCTAAAACCCCTCTTAAAACAGGTACCTCACTCTGCCATTCTTAACCCGCTATGACAATCGCCGAGATGGGAGACAAGACTGTAACAAAAGACAACTCAGCCGTGTGTGTATGTATCAGTGTATATAAGTATACAAACGTGTGTGTATGCTTCTAACATCTGTGTGTGCATATGACATTTCTAATAAGCTTTGAATTATCCAGCAATGAAAATGAAGTACTAGATATAATATTGCAATTAAACAGCAACGCAGACAAAACAAAGTAACACTTTTCCTAAATAGTCAGAAACACCCTAGCCATCAATGACAGATCAAAAAGAATGACACAATAGTATGTATATATATATATGTATATATATATATATATATATATATATATATATATATATATGTATATATATATATATATAATGACACAATAGTATATATATATATATATATATATACATATATAGGATCAAAATAAACCAAAGTGAAAAACTTTTAGTAGATGGAACCTATTGTGAAAAGGATTAGCTCAATATACGAGATAGAGCAATAGTAGAGATAGAAGAAAAAAGAGTGATAAATATGCGACGATTGTCCAAATTTATTTCAAATTTCAATTGTTCAATGCAAGGTTGTCAGTAATAAACTAGTGTTTATTTTTCTTTCCTTAAGCCAAGGCTTTTCAAAGATCGAAATCTTATCATCAGAGGAGAAATACAGATAGATAAGTTGGCTTTCGAAAAAACCAAAGTTCAAATATTTGAAAAATATGAGAATTATTATTAAAAATTATTAAAATAATTTTTGTCAAAAAACGTACTGAATGAAAAGAAAATTTCGTGAAAAAGATATACAATTGTCCGGGTGGTAAGTTTCCGTTGAAAAAGTTCGGTGAAATTGTAGAAAGTGGAGAAAAACACTTTGCATGGGAGCAGGTTGGAAAAGGTGCTCAAAAGTAGATAAGTCCAGATGCACTTAAAAGAGGCTGAGAAGAGGAAAATAGGCCATTTTTTTTATTTACTTCCGGGCCTAGTAAAACGGTAGGATCTCATACAAGGATTAACTCAGAATGAGAAAAAACCAAAGTTGATGAAAGTTTCAGATTTGGGGTCAGGATGGGGGGGGGGGGGTTAGCAGGTGCGGGGTAGTTTAAAAAGTCGCTTTGTGAATTTGGGGGAAAAGAAAAGGAGGACGGGTTGGCATGGGGATGTAGATAAAGTGACAGGTTGGTTAAGGGTGCGGGCGAGCGGTAGGGTGTAGGTTTTGGGGGTGAGGTTAATCTTAAATGGTGAATGGGTATAGAAATAGTTGATTCTAAAAATAGAAATAAAAAAAAAAGCCTTGGCTTAAGGAAAGAAAAATAAACACTAGTTTATTACTGACAACCTTGCATTGAACAATTGAAATTTGAAATAAATTTGGACAATCGTCGCATATTTATCACTCTTTTTTATTCTATCTCTCTCTCTCTCTCTCTCTCTCTATATATATATATATATATATATATATATATATATATATATATATATATATGGGAAGAGAAGGATGAAGGTAATCCGACGTGATGGTAAAATGAAAAAGGAAAACCAAAAACTGGATGTTTTTTATGTGTACATCAACGTTTCGTCTTTATTTATAAGACTTCATCAGGATGATGATATAGGGAAAAGATATTATGCAAGCACAGATACATGTAGGGTAGACATGTTGGGAAGAAAAATAAAATAAAATGTATCTGTGCTTGCATAATATCTTTTCCCTATATCATCATCCTGATGAAGTCTTATAAATAAAGACGAAACGTTGATGTACACATAAAAAACATCCAGTTTTTGGTTTTCCTTTTTCATTTTACCATATATATATATATAAATATATATATAACGAAGTTGCGTTTATTTACGTAAAAAAGAAAATCAATATATATATATATAGAGAGAGAGAGAGATAGATAGATAGATAGATAGATAGATAGATAGATAGATAGATAGATAGATAGATAGATAGATAGATAATAGGGTTAACGGGATATTGGGCGCATGTCAGGGAATTGTTTTATATAGGACTGTAACGAGATTTACCGAGAGCATCGGAGAAGCAGGATAGTGAATAGGAATTATTATATGGTAATGAGATCTACGTCAGGAGTGGTGTGATGGTAGAGGTCGCATTTTGGAATGCGACTGTAGTTGTTGTATTTATTTCAGGTTTGGGAGAAAAATAGAAATGTAAACATTTATTCTTTTGTCGTTTGAGTTATGTTGAGATTACGATGATGTGAAACGGAACTATTTTCAGAATGACGATTGTCGATATAGAGATAATCGGAGAAGGGCAACAGAGCCAGACTTGAGATCGAGATCAGTAGACATTGTATCTGTTGTCTTCTCTAACATGCAATAAACTGAAATTTCATTTCATTTGTTAACATTTAGTGACAGATAATTACTTAAGTCTCAAATACATACATGTATTACCTGTGATAGCTCCAATGGTTTACGTTAAAAAAAATAGTGGATACATAGGCGAGACAACTCACGTTTAGGATGTAATAACACCAACTAACTATAAAATAACACTCATCCTACTCCCAAATAGCCTAACATTTCAACCAGACAGACCATACACTGCATAACATCAAATTTATTTTAAAGTTATACTAACGGCGAATCTACATATGCAGGCAAATCAAAAGAACCAAACTCGATTTTAAAACTAAACACACACTAATAAGATCTGATTTCCGATGCCTGAGTTTTTGATATGCATAAGTTTTTAACAGACTGAGAAAAAATTCGTCTTGAAGGATAACGACGGAATTATTAGAAGCAATTATTGTATCGTTACGGTCATTCACGACGAGATAAACGCGCCTACGATTTCCGTTGCCATTCGGTGAAAAGATCTCGCGTTGACCGAATTTAGCCGGGGAACTGGCTGTATGTACAGTCTGGTGGGCAAAGAGAATGTTAGCATTCCACCACACTAAAATTGTTATGGTGCCGTACCTACCTACGGAGAACTAATGGACTCGTCCACCTTATAAATACGGGAAGCACGTGACACTTGTTCTCTTCTTCCCCGGCAAACAGGCAATGGCGGTTGAGAGCACCATCTCCTTGTATCTCTTTCTTTCTATTATATAATATATACCTTTGTTCATTTAAACCATGTGTTCCTGTGTCATTCATTCGGCCTTACCTAGGTCCACAACACAAATGTTAGCTAAAAACACACTTTCTTGTTTCAACTCTTCATTTTTCACCGATGAAGGTGTATTAACACGGTTTCGCATTGTGAGATCAGTAAAAGAATGAAGAATAATGACACAGCATCTCTGTTATGCTTATTAGATTCATAGAGCCGGTTGTAGTAACCGCTATAAATATATAGATCTAAAGAATACTGTTTGTTTGAAAGTGTATCAACCAGGCTAATTGCATGAATGTAAATAGCACTGGATCGCGGCGTTTGCGTATGTGGACATCGTTTCTATTTTCGATTCTCTATATTGCCGATGCATCCGGATGCCGATTAAATCAGAAGATCTTGTGTGGATTCGTTGACTCTATTATGGCCGTTATTTAACGACCAATATCGGACGCTTACAATCATCATGTATGCACGTGTGCTATTCTTAAATCAACATATTCAGCACACATCGAACCGAGCCAATCGGTGTTATCTCATTAGTGAAGAAACGTAAATTGGACGAGGAAAGTGAGGCGATGAAATAAAGATAACCAAAAGAAAGGAACAATGAGAAAGAGTAACGAAAGATGAAACAAAAGAAGCATAGTTACTAATTAAAAAGTGTCTCAACAATCCGATCTTTGTATGGGTGTGTCATGTGCGCGTAAAGGGGACGTTTCATTTATCATTCCAATGTGCACGACTATCTTGCGTATTACAATTACGATAGGACCGTCATAGTGTCTGTGCAGCCTACTTGTCAGATGTATATATTAACACGACTATATATTTAGTAGTATGTAAGTATACTCATCGGAAATAAAGTCGACAGTGATGTTTATGTTTCATTCCAGGAAGTTCATCAGACTTACTGATTACGTGATGACCTCCTTATGTGTAATATTCTATCATACGTACACGTTCATGCTTTATGTAAACATTGTCTTCGCACTACTGAATATTTAAAAGAGTGAATCATATAGAAAAGAACCGCAATTCCACCAGAGATGCATCGAGTGCCATGGAGCCATTACGTTAACGAATTCATCAATGCATTACCAACAGCGGCTAAAACGTGTCTAATATCATTTCAAACAACCTCAAAGTGAATGTACATTTAAGAAGCATAATTATTTATCTGATGCGTTTTCATACGTAATGCACATGCGGGGAATGTTTAGATAAAATACTTAGGCTGTTTTCTGTTTTCTCCAGTATATTTATGTGTTTCCCGATGATATTTAGGTAGTTTTTAGTTTGTTTCATTAAAATGTAGGTCGGTTTCCGGCAGTATTTTTTTTCGGTAATATTGAAGTTATTTTGTGTAATATTTTAGTAGCTATCGGTAATATTAAGCTTGTTTCCGGCAATATTAATGTTTTTTTTTGTAATATGTAAATTGTTTCTGGCAATATTTAGGTCGTCTCGGTTGAAATAAGGACGACTGTGTGTATTGCTCCCAGACCTTATCTCAGCCTTATTATTCATATTTCTTTTAAATTGATATCATACTAAATTTACAAGAAAATAAATAAAATTGTCGTCTTTTAATTTCAGGAAGTGCGATGCGAACTAAGAATATTATTGAAATACATGTTATTACAAAATTAATAACATCATCGGAATTATCCTGAAATATTACTTAATTAATGTGGTTTGATCTTGGTATAGGATTTTGTTTTCATGTGTATCTCCTGGCAGACAGACAGAAACACAGGGACGCCACATTTACAATAAGTAGCGTATAGGAACTCCGTGTAAAGATTAACATATTGTTAGTCATATATAATACTACATAATAAATGGCAATGCCTACTGGGGAGAATAATAATGTCTACTGAACACTATCGTCGAGTGTCTAAGGTCTCATTGTAAAGGGGGTTTGCCGGTCAACCTGGGATGAGGATACTTCCCCCAACAAATAAACCCTGACGAAATATTCGAATTAACATCATATTCGAAGCATACATAATATCTACTCGGTTTAGCTTCTTCACATTTACTTATTGAAAGAATGGTGAACCTTTTGCAAGTAGTGTTGCTTCTGGTAACCACAAGAAATTATACTATAACATAGTTTACTGGTAAATTGGGGCGAGACACAATGTTATCAACTTCTTTACTAACTAAACTTTTTAAGTCTGAATGAGAACTGTTATTGATCATTCGCATATCTATGTTCCTTATATAGAGATCAAATGTTAGTCTAACGACTGAACCTTTTGATTTATTAGACTTTAGGCTAGAGTATAATGAAAAGCTAACTATAGAAGTTGTTTATATATTATAATAGCTTTATCTTTAATAAATGGAACAATTTAGATTAGTTATTTCTGATCTAGGAAATGCGTGATTCTAAGAGAAGGATTTGCCTATATCAGAGATGTTTATATAAAAATTGTAAGAATCATACCTATTTACGTTATGTATCTCAAAAGCATAATAAACACTAAAGAAAGCAATGTGATATTTATCTAGTTTAAAGAAAGATAGAATTAAAATGACGGAGGAAAATAGAAAAATGATTAAATTCAAAGATGAAGACGTATTGGATGAAAAGAATGAGAGCAAAACGAAAAGTCTATAAAAGATGCAAACACCAAATACAGCTGAAGAGAGAAAAGTAAAAAGCTTAGAAGAAGAAAGACAAAACTAAAATAAAAAGATAAGAAATCAGAGGAAAATAAAAATAAAGCTAACTGCCATACCCTGATGGTTCGAAGAAATAACAATATTGGGTAGCTGTAAAACGGCAAACTGTTTGAAAGAATTAAAACGAATTATTTTAATTTAATCATTTTAGATTGAAAAAAGCAAGAACTTCAAATGTTTAAACCGTATTAAATTCATTACTCACCCGGGATATTCTTTGCTTACTTTTTTATGAAAAGCCGATTACGTTTTTTTTAAAATGAATTTCGTTCTAAACGTTCTAACATATTTCACTTATGTGATGAACTTAACAGCTTATTTCCCCTAGTGCCCGTTGGTAGAAATAAATAAAAACGTTTAATTGTATCGTTGTATTAAGTCAAACAATTAACTCTTACTAAAACTTATTTGAATAGTATGAATGTTAACATATTACCATGGCAATGTCTATAACACACACAAATTAACATTGGCATTTATATAGAGAGACACACGAGTTAATTCTTTGTGTCTTTGTGCAAAGTTTTATATTATAAATAGCTGTTTACGTATAACGCTCAGTGAAGTATTTATTTTTACAAGCAAGCAAGGGTTGTAATTAATCCACAGGAACATGTTTTTTTTTTTTTTTTTTAAATTTTATTTTTATTTTTTTTTATTTTTTTTTTTTCAATTTTCTTTTTTTTTCAATTTTTTTTTTTTTCAATAATCATTAGTATTGCATGTAAACAAGACAAACACACATTTTGGGCCAATGCAAATACAACCAATCATGTTGACGGTAATTGTACACCTGTAATGTACACATAAAACAACCAAAAACCAACAAAATAATAAAGAAAAAGAAACAAATAAAAAACAAAATATACAGTAAATAGAAAAGTGATACGAAAACATAACTGTACCTATATCAGCTATGTGTTTAGTAAACATTTTATTTTCGAGTTGTGCATGAGCAACTTGATTAAATGCAAACGGAAACCAACGGGTTTCGAACAAATAATGCATTTCTTTCTTAGCCATGTCCAAATGTCGCATCATACGAACCCATTATTTTACATTACCAAAACACTTCTCATCCATCCGTCTTCAAGACAGAATCATCTTTAATCTAATATTAAAGGGCGGTAGCTTACGCATAATAAATCATCAACGTCTTGAAAAAGAGATCACATATGAATAGCATACAAAATATTAATTTAAGAAATAAGGTGATGCCAATAGGAAAGAAGAATTCTCAAAGCATGCACATTTTATATTAAGTCTACGGTTGACGAGGCAAAGGGAAAGTTCGTGTAATATAAAATTTTGAATGGAAATGAAACTCGGAATCTGGAAATATATTACTGTATAGTCTTGCGGACAAAAAGGCGCAATATTTAGCGTAAAATGTCCGTAAACTATCTAAATACACACATCTATAAAAATACAATATATTACAAAGCAAAGGAAAAAGGCTATGCATAGTATATGACCATTTATTCGTTAGATATCGGTATGCATTACTGCGTATATATAGGTGAGCTTACATTATAAACAATAAGAAAGGATGACTATATATAATTAAAACATAACTTATGTATGGCTGTTGGTTCTCAGGTGTGTACCTATAAAATCCAGTCATAAAAACCCATACAAGTTATAAACTATTGCGTGTACTTTTTTACCAAAGCTTCACCACTTATGCAGGCAAAAAATCCACTCGAAGATGAATGTTAATGAGATGGATTAGTTGTCATTTATATGATAAATATTATTATGAGATGATGCAAAATGATTAATGGGTTGAACAACGTTTGATTATAATGCGGAAAATGTCTTACAAGCATTTGTTTGCATTTGATGTAATAACGGCAACCGTGTACTCTGTATGGAATCAGTACTGTGGTAGTGTCTTCTACAGATCGGAAGTTATTAGAAATATATTCAGTTAATAAAGATTTAGTATGTGCAAGGCACATGGAGGATGAAAGGAAAGTTATTTACAGCTGTTGTGGTGAGACGAGTTATTGCTGTGAATGCCTTACAAAAAAGAACCAGAGATTATACCCCAATTAGGCATCTGACACGAAACATAAAAAAGTAGAGAGAAAAACTAGCAACATCTCTTCGACGAAAAGAAAAGATAATAGCCCACTAGATTACTAAGTCGATTTTTTACTCTCTCAAGCCATAGATAAGTACTTTGAGCAGCATGTCCCCTAATGCCAATTGTTTTAAATTAACCATAATTTGTAATTAACACAACACCTGACCGATTCTTACTAAGTTTCTGTCGATAAGTCTCACCGTATATTGTTCGGCCAGCTTATACTATGGCTCCTACTCATCGTTCAGTTTCTCTCTTTCTTTCTCCCTCTCAATTTCTCAGAAGTGGTAGGTAATAAAGCCATCAAAGAATAAACAGATTGGAATAGGCCAATAGGATAATAAATAAAAACAAACAAAATGGAATGGCATCACAATAGTATAATTAACATGTGATCTCTGGAAGGTACAGAGGAGAATAGACGGAGAGAAAGATAGAGATAGAGACTTGTAATATAGCGAGCAGAACTTTAGATTGCCACTTTATGTGTAGAATTTTACTAGTTGTCCAACTCACTATTTCCAGATTAAAATAATCTAAAGTAACCTTATATATATATATATATATATATATATATATATATATATATATATATATATATATATATATATATGTATATATATATATGATGTTTATTTAATATATGTATAACAGAAAATCAAAAAAGCATCGGTACCGTTGGTTTCCAATCTAACAAAACGGGGCCTATGATTGGTCAGTTTTACCTTACTCTCTTCAGCCTCTGTACATGTCTGCCTCACTGGAAATGTGTATATATATATATATATATATATATATATATATATACATTATATATATATATATATATATATATATATATACACATATATTATCTATGTATATATGTATAGGTATGCATTAATGCATGTATATATATGCATATATATATATGTATATATATGTATCTATATGTATATATATATATGTTTATATATATGCATATATATATATGTATATATATGCATACATATATATGCATATATATTTATATATGTATATATATGCATACATATATATGCATATATATTTATATGTATATATATATATTTATATATATATATATATATATATGTATATATATGCATATATATGTATATATGCATATATATATACATATATGTATGTATATGTATGTATATATATATATATATATATATATATATATATATATATATATATATATATATATATATATATATATTTTAAGCAAACTTAATTAAATAACACGGAGTGGTTTTGTTTGAGTTTTTTTATTGTTGGTGGAGATACATTCTCCCATAGGGCATTGGAACTGATATATTACATTGGTTCTTCCTAATGTATTTTGGATTTGAGAAGTGTTATTTTTAACAACATGGTTTGATGTTTTCATTTATTTATGATAAATGATAAATCGTATTTAATCATCAGAATTGGTGGGGGATATATAGCGATGTATTATATTTTTAAGAGCTTTTTCATCCAATTTAAAGTGTGGATGCATTTGGTTACAATAGAATACATTTATGTAGTGGGAATTATTTAGCTTATTATTAGTAGGAGTATCTAAATTTCTAATCATAAATTTTATTTTTTGATCAACCATATAATTGGGAAATTGATTATTAATTACGACTTAATGTTTTTAATTCATTCAAAAATATTTTTCTGTATGAGGGGATAAATTTTTCACGGTTTAATAGATGTTTTACCATAACAATTTATATCTATATGGGAATTAACTTTTAAAACTTAAAATACATGTGTTAATAGATGTAGGTTTTTATAGGGAGAGGTGATGAATGCATCACTGTTGGAGACAATTAGACATCTAAAAACGGAATGTTATTGTTAACATTAAGCTCATGAGTGAATTTAGGAACGGAATTATTTTGAAAAGTATCTATCATATACATATACATCGCTATATATCCCCACACCAATTTTGATGATAAAATACAATTTATCATTTATTATAAAAAAATGAAAACATCAAACCATGTTGTTAAAAATAACACTTCTCAAACCCAAAATACATTAAGAAGGACCAGTGTAATATATCAGTTCAAATTCCCTATGGGAGAATGTATCTCCGACAACAATAAAAAACTCAAACAAAACCACTCCGTGTTATTTAATAATGTTTGCCTAAATGAAAATATGCTGCCTAAATACAAACACAATATATATATATATAGTATATATATATATATATATATATATATATATATATATATATATATATATATATATATAAAGAGGTGTACTAAAGCGAACTTTT
>OY744540.1:30920952-30923452 GCA_963556195.1 Sepiola atlantica | reverse complement strand
GGCGGCATTTGAGAGGGTAAAAATAGAAAGTAGAGAAAAAAATTAAAAAAAACAAAAGTTAACAAAAAATATGAAATTTTATACTATAATTTTATATAATAATAAATTTAAATGAGAACATTTGAAAACCTGAAAATGTTATGAATAGATAAAATCATTTTTATTTACTTTTTTGTCGTTGTTGTTAAAGTCCGAATTTCGCCAAATAACATGGATGTATCAAGGAGAGAATAGTCCGATGTAGTTTTCTTTTCTTTGTCTTCATAATGTTATTATTAAGAGGGCGAGCCCTCCGAAGAGAAAAAACGTCTTGTATCGGTGCTTTTTTAAATCCGTGTGTGTAATCGCTCGGTTTTAAGAAATTTGTTGTTGTTAATAACGTTTCAACTCTTTTAAAAATAGTTTTAATATATTTTAAACAAATGTATTTATGAATGGCAAATAAGGCTATGAATTTATTTTTTGTGAGAGAACTGTCGCAAGGCATCAAGTCGGTTGAAAATTTACAAACAGATTTTTCGCGCCTTTTTTCGGCAAAGTTATCAATGACTCTATCAAAATTCACTTCCTCGACAAGTTCCCTCTCTATTGAGAGGATTGCCAAGTCTATAAGTCTTGTCTGGCTCATTGCTGATCTAAGGTAGTTTTTTATGAGCTTCAGTTTTGAGAAAGAGCGCTCACAGCTAGCAACGCTAATAGCTCTGGTGAGGAAAATTCTCAGCAAGATCACAATATTAGGACGAAATCCCCAAGTTGGTATCTTTGTATAAAGTTCAAAAGTTCAAGAGGTCCATCGATTTTGTCTTTTTCTGAAGCTTTTACAACATACTGTAACCTCTTCTTTTCAGCAAAGAATTTCTCTTTTTCTATATCTTCGTCAAATCCACCAAGCTGACAATCATAATTATCATCAAGCAGATTTGACGGTATAAGAAAAGCGTATTTATTTGCAAGATTGTGAACTTGTTGAAATCTGCAAGATATTTCTTCAGTCAATCTGTCTATGACAGACAGCATTTCCCGTCTCAACTCAGTATCAAAACTCAGCGCTGCATCAGTCAATCCTTCACCATCCATTCGTTTCTTTTTGCGAATACGACGCTCCATGCTTATCCCCATTTCAGAGCAGAGTGTTTTTGACTCGTCTATTGCAGTGTCCACTATCTTTTCTCTATTCTGAAGAAGGAAATCTTTCAACGCCGTCAGCCTGACAGAACTTTGTTGCAGATCCAGCCCTTTTTTTTGAAGATATTTCTGGGCATCATTGATTTCTGGGAGAATAGTTTTCCAAAGGTTCAGAAATAAAAGAAACGGAAACGATAGTACCGAGTTGAGAATTAAAGATGCATCTGATCTTGTGGTTGCATTTTCTCCTTCTTCTGTGAGCTGTTCCAGGGCAATGACGACTTCCACTATTGTTTTTATCACAACATCTACAGCATCTACTCGACTACTCAATCTAGTATCCACAGTCCGTTTGATACTTAGACCGGTCAACTGAATCAAGATGTCCCAGCGATGTGTAGATGCAGAAAAGAACGAGAATAACCGGTCCAGTGTGCCAAAAAATGTAACAGAGTGAACCGCTACTGAAGCTGCATGTACACAAGCCAGATTTAGTGAATGGTTGGTGCATGGCACAAATAGAGCTTTTGGGTTGATTTCAGAGATTCGTTTCTGCACACCCGATCGGTGACCTGCCATAACAGCGGCATTGTCAAATGCCTGGCCAATACAGTCACCAATCTGTATCTCATCATTCTCCAATTCTCTCAAAATGAGTTCAGAAATGTCCTCCGCGCTTTTACCCTTTGTTTCGATGAAGCGGAGAAACGACTCCTCCACCGTCACTTCATTTCTGTCAACTTTCACGTAGCGCAACACCTCACTCATCTGGTCTTTGTGAGATACATCGGGAGTACTATCAAAAATTATACAAAAATACTTGCTTTTCTTTATCTGATCGATAATTTTCTTTCTGACCTGCTTTGCTAAAATGCTCACAAACTCATTTTGAATTTCTGGTGACAGATAAGAAATAGTGAATTTCTTCCGTAGGTTAACTTTAACCAAATGTTCACGGAGTACAGGGTCATATTTAGCCAATAGATTTACCAATTCCAAGAAATTTCCTTTGTTTTCTTGACCCCTTTCATCATTATGGATGTCTTCCCGGTGACCTCGTAGCGCCAGATTCTGCTTGGCGAGAAATCTGATAATGTCCAGCAATCTAGCTAGGATTTCTCGCCACTTCTTTGTTTTTTTCTCAATGATATTTTGCTCAACTTTATCAACTACCTTTCCTTCAGCAAGTCGGATCTCTAGCTCCTTCCAGTCAAGAAACGCCTGAGCATGAGATGTGCTTGCTTCATGTTCATGTACTTTTGGATTTAATTTCCACCAATTTTTGAAACCCACATCAGCAGAAAAACTCGAGAGTCCAATTGAAAATAGTCTGCAGCAGAAGCAAAATAAGGCTTCTCATCGGTGCGGCTAGACT
>OY744540.1:30908452-30913452 GCA_963556195.1 Sepiola atlantica | reverse complement strand
GTGATGTCTTGTGTTAAGAAAGTAGGGATTAAGAACTTGCATACAATTCAAGAGTGTATGGTAATCTAAACTTTACCGGGGAAAACAATGTTACTGAATCTTTAAGTGCACATCTGAGGGAGCTATGAAGGCAAAACACCCTTAAAACTTAAAATGTATCTTAACTGCATGAAATTAAAATCATATGCATACCATTTTTCGGGGAAGACAATGGAAGTTGTCTTTAATCTTTTAGTGTTCTAGGGAAGCTATTTGAGGCAAACCTCTTTTAGAACTGAACATTTATCCTCTTTTCATGAGATTTATATTATATGTAAAATATTCTCGGAGGAAGACAATTTAAGCTTTCCCGAATCTCTACGTTCTACTCTATCTGCCGAATATTTGCGTGCCACCACTTCTAACTAACCCATTGAAGCAGAACATTTTGAAATCTTCAAATACGTATGTCATATTTTAATTATATTTTAACCATATATCTAACCCATTAATGAAGAGTTTTCCAACATTTTAGCTTATTCCGAAGAGGCAGTAAAAACTTAGAAAGTAATATAGTGTTATAAACATAGCTAAAAAGGTAGAGTATTGTGATTCTCATTTTAAAATGATAATGGGAAAAAGGGAATAAAATCCAAAAAGAAAGAGTTAAACACAAATAAAAAAAATAGAGAAAAAGAAAACGTAACATTAACATACAACAAATAAATGCTATTACTAATATAAATTTGTGTCTGTCTGCTTAAAGTAATAAACTATTGTATTACTATGTTTAATGAGTAATCAGCTTTATTATAGTATTTTATGCTAATGTACGATTTTACAATGCTCAATTCACGGGAAATAGTATAACACATTTTCTGTCATTCATGATAACATCTTGGCAGCCAGTACTTCCCTCTTTTAGCTTAATAATATATGTGTTGTAGTTATGATACAATATCCCCAGGAACTATCCTTTCAGTAGGTGGCAGTATAGTATATGTTCATCTGTCATACACACGAATGAAGGTAGAGGGGCACTTGAAACTTGTGTAATATGACTGTGTAGTCATAGCAAATTAAATATTTGTAAATAATAAATAAACAAAGAGTAAGTACGATAGAAAAGATAAACTTTAAAATGAAATCAATGAGATAAATTACTAGACAAAAGAAAAACCCACATCGAAAACTATCTGATCTAAAACAGAAGAATTGAACAAAAATAAAACATGAACGATATCTAAGATGGAAATACTGAAACAGAAAGAAAGAAAATCAACAAACAAAGTAATAAAATAAATGAAACAATAAAGAAAGAAATAATTGAAACAGAAACAAAAATAGAACAAACACACAAAAAGAAAGAAACAAACAAATACACCCAACGAGAAGACACCATGAAATAAAAAATAATTAAAATAAACACAATATAGAGGGAAAGTTAATTAAATAAACGAAAATTGAAAGTAATATAGGACGAGTTAGAAACATTCAGTAGTAAGACAAGGAGGAAAATAAGAATAGTAAAAGTCAAGGGGAAGGAAAAAAGAAGAAGACGAAGAAAAATAAGAGATCGAAAAACAAGAACAAAAATAAATACATGAAGGAAAATAATGAAAAGTAGAAGCCGAACAAAATGAAGAATAAACGTAATAATGAAGACACACACCAAGACAAAAAGAAGAAAAAGATGAAGAACAGAACAACACTTATGAGAAAAAATAAAAATAATTAAAACAAGACGAAAGAAAATAACGACGACAGAAGAAATCCACTAAGATCTAAGATAACAATAATAAGAAAAAAAGAATCGGAAAATAAAAAAGGAAGAAAGAACAGGAAGAAGGGAAAGAAGAAATACAAAATCATCATCATCATAATCATCATCGCCATCATCATCACCATCATCATGATCACCATCATCATCCTCCTCATCATCATCATCATCATTTACAACACAAAAACAAAAACAGCGTAAAATGAAGATAACAGTTTGCAAATCAAAACACAAATGGACGCAGCAACAATTATGAAACAGGAAGAAACATCTTTTAAAGACATAATAATTAAATAAAAACGTAAACTTATTAAACCCTGTTAACGGTAATTAATGAGGAAGAATGAATAAATGAATCAACTAACAGGAACATTAAATAAATAAAGAAAATATAATTACTAAACTTAACAGAAACAAATAAAAGACGCCAGAACGAAAAAAACTGAAAACGTAACATAAGTAATAAAATGCAAGAGAAATAAACGTTTGAAAAAATGGAAGCTAAAATGTCGTGTAAAGAAAGAAAAAGAACGGGGAAACGATAAAACTGTATTAAATAATTTAAAAAAACGGAAACCAGAAGTGCCGTGTAACGAAAGCAAAAGAGAAGGGAAACGTGGAAACTGTATTAAACAGAAAAGGGGACGGAAACAAGAAATGTCGTGTAAAGAAGTCAAAAGAGAAAAGAAAACGCAAAAAACTGAATAAAACAAAAAGAGAACGGAAACAAGAAATGTCGTGGAAAGAAAACAAAAGAGAAGGGAGACGCAAAAAAATGTAATCAACAAATAAGAGAACGGAAACAAGAAATGTCGTTTAAAGAAAGCTAAAGAGAAAATAAACGCAAAAAACTGTATGAAACAAAAAAGAGAACAAATACAAGAAATGTCGTTTAAAGAAAGCAAAAGAGAAGGGAGACGCAAAAAAATGTAATCAACAAATAAGAGAACGGAAACAAGAAATGTCGTTTAAAGAAAGCTAAAGAGAAAATAAACGCAAAAAACTGTATGAAACAAAAAAGAGAACAAATACAAGAAATGTCGTTTAAAGAAAGCAACAGAGAAGGGAGACGCGAAAAACTGTATTAAACAAAAAAGAGAACGGAAACACGAAATGTCGTGTAAAGAAAGCAAAAGAGAAAGGAAACGCAAAAAAATGTATTAAACAAATAAGAGAACAGAAACAAGTAATGTCGTTTACAGAAAGCAACAAAGAAGGGAGACGCAAAACACTGTAGTAAACAAAAAAGAGAACAGAAACAATAAATGTCGTTTAAAGAAAGCAAAAGAGAAAGGAAACGCTGAAAACTGTATGAAACAAAAAAGAGAACAAATACAAGAAATGTCGTTTAAAGAAAGCAAAAGAGAAGGGAGACGCGAAAAACTGTATGAAACAAAAAAGAGAACGGAAACAAGAAATGTCGTTTAAAGAAAGCTAAAGAGAAAATAAACGCAAAAAACTGTATGAAACAAAAAAGAGAACAAATACAAGAAATGTCGTTTAAAGAAAGCAAAAGAGAAGGGAGACGCGAAAAACTGTATTAAACAAAAAAGAGAACGGAAACACGAAATGTCGTTTAAAGAAAGCAAAAGAGAAAGGAAACGCAAATAAAACTGTATAAAACAAATAAGAGAACGGAAACAAGAAATGTCGTGTAAAGAAAGCAAAAGAGAAAGGAAACGCAAAAAACCCTGAATTAAACAAAAAAGAGAACGGAAACAAGAAATGTCGTTTACAGAAAGGAAAAGAGAAAGGAAACGCAAAAAACTGTATAGAAACAAAAAAGAGAACGAAAACAAGAAATGTGTTTAAAGTAAGCAATAGAGAAGGGAGACGCAAAAAATTGTATCAAACAAAAAAGAGAACGGAAACAAGAAATGTCGTGTAAAGAAAGCAAAAGAGAAAGGAAACGCAAAAAACCCTGAATTAAACAAAAAAGAGAACGGAAACAAGAAATGTCGTTTACAGAAAGGAAAAGAGAAGGGAGACGCAAAAAAATGTACTAAACAAAAAAGAGAACGGAAACAAGAAATGTCGTGTAAAGAAAGCAAAAGAGAAAGGAAACGCAAAAAAATGTATTAAACAAATAAGAGAACAGAAACAAGTAATGTCGTTTACAGAAAGCAACAAAGAAGGGAGACGCAAAACACTGTAGTAAACAAAAAAGAGAACAGAAACAATAAATGTCGTTTAAAGAAAGCAAAAGAGAAAGGAAACGCTAAAAACTGTATAGAAACAAAAAAGAGAACGAAAACAAGAAATGTCGTTTAAAGTAAGCAATAGAGAAGGGAGACGCAAAAAATTGTATCAAACAAAAAAGAGAACGAAAACAAGAAATGTCGTTTAAAGTAAGCAATAGAGAAGGGAGACGCAAAAAATTGTATCAAACAAAAAAGAGAACGAAAACAAGAAATGTCGTTTAAAGAAAGCTAAAGAGAAAATAAACGCAAAAAACTGTATGAAACAAAAAAGAGAACGAAAACAAGAAATGTCGTTTAAAGTAAGCAATAGAGAAGGGAAACGCAAAAAACTGTATGAAACAAAAAAGAGAACGAAAACAAGAAATGTCGTTTAAAGTAAGCAATAGAGAAGGGAGACGCAAAAAATTGTATCAAACAAAAAAGAGAACGAAAACAAGAAATGTCGTTTAAAGAAAGCTAAAGAGAAAATAAACGCAAAAAACTGTATGAAACAAAAAAGAGAACGAAAACAAGAAATGTCGTTTAAAGAAAGCTAAAGAGAAAATAAACGCAAAAAATTGTATCAAACAAAAAAGAGAACGAAAACAAGAAATGTCGTTTAAAGAAAGCTAAAGAGAAAATAAACGCAAAAAATTGTATCAAACAAAAAAGAGAACGAAAACAAGAAATGTCGTTTAAAGTAAGCAATAGAGAAGGGAGACGCAAAAAATTGTATCAAACAAAAAAGAGAACGAAAACAAGAAATGTCGTTTAAAGAAAGCTAAAGAGAAGGGAAACGCAAAAAACTGTATGAAACAAAAAAGAGAACGAAAACAAGAAATGTCGTTTAAAGTAAGCAATAGAGAAGGGAAACGCAAAAAACTGTATGAAACAAAAAAGAGAACGAAAACAAGAAATGTCGTTTAAAGTAAGCAATAGAGAAGGGAAACGCAAAAAACTGTATGAAACAAAAAAGAGAACGGCAACAAGAAATGTCGTTTAAAGAAAGCAAAAGAGGAGGGAGACGCAAAAAACTATATTAAACAAAAAAGAAAAATAGA
>OY744540.1:30865952-30903452 GCA_963556195.1 Sepiola atlantica | reverse complement strand
TTTTAATTGATTTTATATATATAATCTCATAATAACCTATGCATCTAATAAAAAATAAGTTATTACGGTAGGAAAACATTCGTTCTATCAACAAAATGGCCCATAAGGGAATATTCATTTACACAATTCGTTTTCTCATGCGTTAATAATTCCGTAATAGTACTATTCTTGAAATACAACCAGTATGTTATTTTAAATATATATATATATATATATATATATATATATATATATATATATATATTCATGTATATATATATATATATATATATAAATATAATAAATATATGCATCTTTATATATAAATATATATAAATATGTATGCATATATATATATATATATATATATATATATATATAAATATAATTATATATATATATGTATATATTAATATATATATATAAATATCTATAAGTATATATATATATATACATATATATATACATATATATATATATATATATATAATATATAATAATAAATATTTGTTTTTATCTACATACGTGTACTTTTCATGCTTAATGGAATCGTCAGTGGCAAGAAGAGTATTTATAATGGTAGCCGGACTTGAGCCCAGGAACAAGAGTCATGTCTCAAACTCAAATTCCGGCGTATTATTCTACCAACAACTCCTGTATATATATACATACATATATATATATATATATATATATATATATATATATATATATATATATATATATATATTTATATACACATATATATTTATATACACATATATACATATATATATATGTATATATATATATATATAAATGTATTTATATATATATATATATAACGCATGTACATATACACGTTTAGTTGTAATTATGAATATACAGCGTTACTTGTAAAATGCATTAAATTAAAACTGTGAAAACAAGTATACGATACCGTACAGCTGCGATATTTAATAAGACGATATATTAGCTTAGTTAAATATTTGGTGTCTCCATTTCTATGGAATTTATAAAATTACGTAGAAAGAAATACCAGATTACGCGATTTACTCGTATTATTACGCTTATCACGGAAAATATTTAGCACATGACCACAAAGAATCGAAACCGTAACCACAATAATGTAATCGAACATCTTCCCCTGCGCCAATCCGCTATCCCTCAATTGTAAGACGAATATTAACACTTTTAAGAATTGTTCTTTTGTTTATATGTATACGCATGTTATAACCTCACGTAGAAAACTCCTAGAACAGTGATCGATCATTTTGGAGTAAAGAGCTTGCACACATTGCGTCTTTCGCTAGGAACAGATTGTTTGTGTTTTCGGTCATTGAAAAAGTAATGTTTCTATAAACAATCATGTTTACAGTTTGGCCCTAATCCAGAGTATCCTATATTAGGGTGCTTGATTTTCGCCACATTATGTCTTAATCTCCCCTCGTGAGAAGACAAAAAAGGGACTATGAAGCACATAAAAGCCGAGAATCGAACACCGCCTTCTTGAAGTGACAGGGGCCATAGTAAACCGCAGCAAGTCGAACGGCCTGCGGTTGGGAGCCTGGAGCGGAGAGACCGCTCTTCCAGGTGACTTCAGCTGGTCGGATGGCCCGGTTCGAATCCTCGGCGTATGGTTCGGACCGGGCCTCCACCTGGAAAAGAACTGGTCGGAAGTACAGACAAAGGTCGAATCATCGGTCCGGGCTTGGATTCGAAGGAAGCTTTCCTTAAAGGGCAGAGCGGAGGTGTGCGCCACTTACGTCTTCCCTCTCATCCTTTACCGGCTGTCTGTACTACCACTGCCTGCGGCCCGCCTTCACGCTTTCACGCGCTTACTCTTCTCGCTTCTTTGGAAGGGCCGGAAAGCGTACGTCCGCAGACAGGTCTGTACTCAAGTTCCGAGTGTGGGAGGCTTGGGGATGCCTGACTTGGCAAGTCATCGACATGCCGAGAGACTGGCTTTCCTGAGTCGGACTTTGATGGAAGACACTCCGTGGGTCCCTGCGGTCGGGAGCGCCTTTCCCAACCTCATCCCCGACCTCTCGGTCGAAGGTCGACTTAGGCCGAGAGGGGAGGCCTTGTTCTTCACCGAATGCCGGGCCATGCTTAGAGCGTTGCCGGGGTCCAGTAACCTTGCCCGGTCTAGGAAGAGACTATATCGGAATCTAGTGGAGGGAACCGCTTCGGACCCACTTGAGGAGCGGCTTGGATTGTCGAGGGAGGAGGCCCGATCCCAGTGGAGTTAGGCGCCGGGCCAGAGTTATCTGAACAATTCTGAGTATTCTCTGACCTGACGACTGGTTCGGAACGCACTGCCTCTCTATGGCAAATTACGCAGAGATGGCTTAAGGGACGTCCCCTTATGCCCGCGCTGTGATGACGACGAAGAAGAAACGGCCGAGCATGCCTTCTTCACATGCAGCAAACCTCTACGTCTCTGGAGAGAGGTGACGGCTCGCATCGACGCCGAACAGCCGATGGTCCTGGATGTCGCATCTGTCATAAACAACGCAGCACCGCAGTGGACTGGGGAGAAACGAATGGTGTTTCTGGTCATCTTAGCCGTAGCGAGACTAGTGACGTGGGTTACACGTCTTGATGAGGTTCATGGGGTTGGATCGGTTTCAGATCGCGATCTGGTAGTTTTCTTTAAACATTAACTTAAAGTGAAAATCAGATGTGATTGGAAGCGATTACATCGCATGGATTTCAATAGGAGACGGGTGCATGACACTAGTTTGTGCATACGACGAGGCGCCAAGTTTGAGTTCGTGTTCCCTCCATAGTTATGCCACACGCGGTACTGGGTTCTACGGAACCCACCCCTGTAGACTTTTTGTAACTAAATGAGCAACTCTTAACTAGTAGGAATGAGAGATATCCTGTCCCTATTTTATTTTTGCCGGCACTAGAGAGCTTCCAAAGATTCCCACTTCCATTGTTTTACTTTGTCTCCGGTCTTTTGGAACCTTTGGCATTACTATCTTTGAAGCCGCCATCCACCCCTTGATCCCATTCCCGATGAATTTATTTTTGAATACCCCTCTGTTAAGTTCCCACTCCCATTTAGGGACCAACCTGCTTGTTTTCGATCTTTGGCCGGAAAAAGCGGGTGGTCCAACAGTTAGCAATGAGTGAAAGACTGGCCATACTAACCCCCCTTTTTATCATTTTATTTGGTTCTTTATTTATCTTTCTTTTTGGGTGTTTTTAATATTTTATCCCACTCCCACGATAATTATTATTTACAACAATGACTTTTGGGGATATGTTAAGTAGGGATCCATCCACAGAGTGAATGCGGTATTTTGGTGCAAGAATCTGGTTAAGAGTAAGCAAAAGCTTTCTTTTCTGTTTTGTTGTATTTTTTCTTGAAAATAAAAAAAATGTTAACAGCTTGTCTCACTTATCCCCGACCCCCCCTCCCCCTACATCTCGGGCGCTATGCCTAAGGTCTGGTGAATTCCCAAGGTTTGTAAAATCTTCATCTGTATATAAAGATGAAGGTTGTCTGTTCCGATGGATACTGCACGCCTGTCCTGTGCAGTTCTAGGAGGTCCACCCTCCCAGGCTTTGCCTCCCCTCTTTGGGGAGGAGTAAGTTTATTGCTTACTGTCTGAGGCGCCCCTACCGGGGAATGCCGACGGCGCTGCCCAGGCAATTTTTAAATGGCCAGAGTGCTCACCTCTCGAATGCTGGCTTTTCAAACCCCACTTTCTCGACACGATCTTGGGTCACACCTTACTTGTGGGAGTAAGATAAAACTGGCCTTGTGCCTAACTCCTGGGGAGGAGTAAATAAATACTCACTTGTAAAAGTCATCTTCATCACTTTTCCGTTTTACTAATTTATCATTGAACTGAAATCTAATTATCTCGAATCGTACTTCCGAGTAACACTTAGTATGTTTTGTTTTTATAGATTCCTAATTCTTAGAACAACACTCATTGAAAACTACACGAACTCGTCTACTTTAAAACTAACGTTTCAAATTATTTAAGGTGGTCTTGTTTCAGAAGATTGCTTGAAAATTGCATCTTGCAACTGATCTTTGTCAGACGACATACTACAGGTTCGAAGATAGATTAAATATTTACATACTTCCTTATCTAGTTGGACTATTTTCTAATTTAATTGATAACCCGTAATTAGACGTTACAAAAGGTACGTGAAAAGTATAAAAATTGTTAAAAACGTAAAACCTACTATGATTAGGTTATAAAGGTAAACATTAAAAAAAGAACGAATATTTATATATATAATATTTGTTTTATTTATTATCTATGTACTTATACGTTTCGTTTTTATAATCAAGACTTATCAGCATAGAGGTATGACTATTGACTACTGGTCATGCGATTCGAACCACGGATTCCGAGTATTTTACAACTCAAATCCCGACGGCCAGAAAGCTCAATAGCGAATAAACAGTGATAATTTTAACACTTTATATGGCGTATTGATGTCATATAAGCGTTCTACTTAATGAAAGGAACGATGCACATATAGCTAGCGACGTGTTAATATTACACTTACAGTGCCCTTCTAGACTGCAAATAATAAAAAAATGTGTGTTTTGTTTATTATCTGTGTGCGTATACGTGTCGTCCTTTATAATCGGGACTAATCAGCATAGATATATTACTATTGACTACTGGTCATGCGATTCGAAACCCGAGTATTGTGCAACTCAAATCCCGACGACCAGCACCACTCGACCAATGCTATATAGCGAATAAACAGTGATAATTTAAACACTTTATTTGGCGGCTGTACGTCATAAGAGCGTTCTATTTAATGAAACGACCGATGTTTTTATAGCTTGCTACGTCATGCTGTATTAATAATACACTTGCATTGCCCTTCTAGACGAGTTTTCGAAGAGCTACAAATAATAAATATTTGTTTTGTATACATATATATATATATATATATATATATATATATATATATATATATATGTATTTATATGTATGCATGTATATTTACATATGTATATATATATATGTATATATATGTATATGTATATATATATGTATATATATATAAATATATATATATATATATATGCGTGTGTGTGAGGGGTGTTTAGGGGGTATGCATATATATATATATATATATATATATATATATATATATATATCTAAGCAAGCGTTGTTGAACATCACGGAACTTTCACGTTTGTATATCTTCCTCGTGAGGTTTTCAAACCGCCGAGCCATCTTTCTGGTTTCAGGTGGCAATCCGTATAGTACTTCTCCGATAGAAGATATGACAAATATAGAAAATACAATCTTCTCTGACCCAACATCTAAACCTAATATATACACTCGCTACGTAGATGATATCTTCATCCCCACAGAATCCCAGGAAAATATTAAAACTCAAAAAAACACTCGAAACCCACTCGGTACTTACATTCACAACCGAATTCAACATTAACAATAAAATCCCCTTTCTCGACGTATTAATCGACTCCAGCAATCCTACAGAATACACGACATGAACATATAAAACACCCACAAATAACAATCCGAGCCTCCTCAACTATCATAGTGAATGCCAACAAAAATATAAAATAGCACTTATTAAAAATCTCGTTCATCGCGCACACACTATATCCTAATCCAAACAAATATTTTATAAAGAATTAACAAATATTAAACAAACATTAATTAACACCAACTTCCCCAATAAAATAGTCGACGAACAAATGAAATCATATATAAACTCCATACATGACAAAAGCAAAAATAAAACCCATAACAAAAAAGACACGATCAACCTCTATTACAAAAACCAGACGCACCCTAACTACAAACTCGACGAAAAAGCAATACTTCACATAATAAAACGATACACTTAACTTAACGACCAACAAAAAAAGATCAAACTAATAATTTTCTATACAAAATTTAAAACAAATAACCTAATTATTAAAAATAACACTCTCAGTACCACTCCCAGCCAAACTAATGTTATATACATGTTCTCATGCCCTTTTAAGGAATGTCTCCCTACAACCCAAACAGAACAAATACATAACACCTATATTTGCCACACTACAACAACTCTCTCTCGACGCTTAACTTACCATTTATCCGATACCAGCGCCATCCAAGGTCACATTACTACCCATAACAAAAGACTACAGTCGGCCGATATACGGAAAATATTAACATCTAACACCAAAATAATACACAAAAATAACTGGATGAACAGACTTAAAATACAAGAAGCAATATTCATTAAAAGTAAACAGCCTAATATTAACAAAATAACTTTCAACACAGGTACAAACATATTACAATTATTCCATAATTAAATGAAAATTAAGTAAAAAAAAATAACTAGATTAATAAATAAATAATAGTAATAATAGTAATAGGAATAAATAATAATACATGAATAAATAATAGTAAAAATAAGAATTAATAAAATAAATAAATTAATAATAAAACCAAATACACACACGAATATAAAAAAATGAGCTCAACCACACACCCTCTTCTCTCTTTCATTCGCCCGTAACGATAACTACAAAACCCTAACTCCAGTCTTCTTATTTAAATTAAAAACAAACAAAACAAAAAAACTAAACCCTTATCCTGAAGACGACTTGGGAAGTCGAAAGCGTTCGAAAATGGCCGAATTAAGAACTATCGGAGAAGTACTATACGGATTGCCACCTGGAACCAGAAAGATAGCTCGACGGTTTGAGAACCTCACGAGGAAGATATACAAACGTGAAAGTTCCATCACCTAGTAAGTATGTGAGCTTTAAGTTTAAAACAACACGTTCTTCAGTCCGTCACGCTTGAATTGTAAATAGTATTTTTGACGCATACACACACGTCTGTGAAACGCTCATTTTGAAATCTGGCCATGTTAAGCCTTCTATGGGTGTTAATTCTACATAGCACACTGAATATTCGTGTATGACTTATTTATTAAGATAGATTCTTATCAATCTGACCTACTTCCTTATTTAATTAACTATCCGTAATACAACTTTTAACAGGTACTGATCAGCTAATAAATAATTCGCGAATCATATACTCGCTCATGACTGCAAACTACCACTGTTGATTCAATGTGTTCGGTTCGAAATTCCGTGCAGATTGCCGAGTTCTACTTAACAAAAAGCACGAGTTCGACAAGATGCATCTGTAAGAGGGCGGAAGATACATCGGCCGAAACAGTTTTCAAATACAAATCCAAGATGATATCAGTAGCACGAATAATACAACTAATGCAAATTCAAATGAACCGTCTTATTTGTACCATGGTATTAACAGTATATCTTTTTTGTTATTCTGTCGTCTTGTTCAAAGAACGGGAAAGATAAATACATTCTAAATTATTATCAAAATATATAAAAATAATAATGTATATGATTTATTGAAAAACATGAAAAGTTGTTTCCCTTACAAATATTTTTTTCTTATTCAGTATAGTTGAAAAATGTGAAAAAAAATAATTTAAAAAAATACAGCATTGACTCCCTAGCAATACTCTGTAGGGACAGCTAGTTTACAATAGTTCAACACGGCTGTTCATTCATCAATTCAAAGAGAATGTTTTTTTGCCTGTTTAGCTTTTTGGGACACATATGTTATTTCATATTGTTTTATAGTTGTGTGTGTGCCGACTTTAAAGTCAAAAACTTCGCAAGACTCGTATACAAAGCTGATATGTACTGTGTTATCATTACCTCGGATAGAGTATTGACACCTTTGTTTGTAATATCCAAATTGGGGTTGAGTCAAGATATCGACATTTACAGCGATTTTTAAATCGATGTCGGGTGGGGAATTGTACTTTTTGCACTGACATTTAAAAATGCAATATCATATTAAGTAAAGTAGGTGTGTGTATGTGTGTGAATTACACGGAAACTACACGAGATACATTTAGAAACATTATTGTTGTGGTGGCAACCACTCATTTGCATATACGAATAAAGTTACACTATAAATGGCAAGCCTAGGTTGGCCTTAGTGTGTGTTACCTAAATGCCACCGGAAGTGACGCCGAAGAGCGTACATGTCCTCCCACCAAGACTCTCTGACTCGACACCTTCATTTGTACATACTGTAACTATACCTTTTCTTTAATACACTTATTATTGCATTCTCCTTGTTGTTTGCGTCTTCATTGTATTCCTCACTAATTATTGTTCAACCTTGCAACCACAACAATTATATAATCGGATTTACTATGTTTATAGTAAAATAAAATACTGTAATATTAGTTACCTTGCAATGGAATTAAGGCTGAATTAGTGCATGATAGATTTACAAACAATCCCTTTTTAATCGTACTTGTATTTGCTTCAAACATAGTGAAATTAGGTCAGTTAGTCAGCTTTTTTATTATTTTCTCGTTGTATTTTCTATGTTCTGTTACATGAAAAGTTGAAACAGTAAAAGACAGAGGAGAAGGGGGAAAAGAGAAAGTGTAAGCTACTCTTCCAAGTTCAAGAGCAATCTTACCTATTGTAATCATGTACACATTACAATGTTTAAGAAAGGTAAGAAGCGTGTAATTCCCTTGAGCTACGGGTAATGTGTTTTTATTAATATATATGTAGTGCGTTGTGGTATTACATATATTGAAAAAGTGTAGATTTGCCGTCTAATTAATAAAAGAAACCCACCAAGTTTTATTCATTTCTTGATCAAGTATATCATACCTTTCTTTATCTACCATCTCGTAAATGTTTATCTAAGACCAAATAGATTAATTTTAAAATCGATTTTTAGAAGAAAAACGGTTTTCTCCGATATATTTTTATCTTTTGTCTCGCAAATAAGTTGTACACTCCACCATCAATGCTGTAGTTTATAGATATACCAGAGGGAAGTTACCCATCTATTAGTTGCAATTCAGCCGCAATTAATATTGAAAACAAAGTCGGTGCAGCTATACATCTCTGGTTGATCCCAGATTTTATCTTGAATGTATCTGCCATTTGCAAGTACCGTTGAACTCATATATTGAAACAGTTTGATGAGTTTCATGAACTTCTATGGACAAGCAGTTTTTCATAAGATTTTCCAGAAAAGTTCGCGGCTTACACTCTCAAAGGCTTTTGTTAGATCGATGAAAGCTATAGAGGTGTCTGTTGATATCGGCATTTTTCCTGAGGCTGCATTAGACTGAATAGCATGTCGTTTGTGCCACGAGCTGGTCGAAAGCCACATTGTGAATCGGGTAAAACAGACTCAGCGAGAGATGTTAGTTTATTTGTTAAGATACGACCCAATATTCCCCAGCTATTGATAATAGTGTAATAGTTCTATAATTTCCACACCCGTTTCTCCATATTTCTTGAAAATGTTTGTAATTAGACCATCCCCTAAATCCCTTGGTATTTTCTCCTTGGGTATATTTTGACAATAAGTTTGTGCTATTGTAAATACAGGAGTGGTTCACCCAATTTATAGATTTCGGAAGGGATCTTGTCTACACCAGAAACATTATTGTTTTTCAAAGCAGTCTTGACCTCTTCATGAGAGTGAATTTTGCTCAGTGAAGTGTCCACGGGTCGGTGCGAGAGTTGATGTATCACATCCAAGCCTTACTTGATTCTAGGGACCTCTTAAATGTTATATGCCAGACTTTATTTAATTCATATAGTTGAATTCAATGCAGTTCTATGTAGTATCGATATATAATGGGTGTTTCTTTCAATTGCACACTTCAATTTAGTGGTCTTCTCTTCTTTCTTTAGACATACCTATTTTAGTTTCTATTTGACCTATTGCATGAATTGCATGGTGTGCTCTTCTGATAATTTTTACTGGTATCTACATCAGAAAAGTGTAAAATTCATCATTGTGCATTCACATTGTTGTCCCAGTTGATGTAGGTAATATCATCATTCAACGTGGCCCTTTCCGTCATGCTCATGTGAGTTACTTAGTTAGTATTAAAATAATGTCGTTGCTTTTTGGTTTATTAATACCGACCCTAATGTATTCTAAGGAATTTTGCTTAAAACGCATGCTATTTAATTAATCTTTGGCGGTATACGAATTTATTATTTATGTGGTGCCATTATTTCTTATTTCTCTTAAGACCCTATCATCATTCAGTATATGTGTAGTTCAATTATTAGTTCATTTTCGTTTAACTGAAGGCATTGGGGGATTTTTTTACTTTTACTTTCATTTAGTATATTTCTCTAGTTGGGTGTCTTTAATAAGGATTATAGCTCTTAAATTATTTGGTCAGTCTAAGGAATTGTCCATGCAAGCATTTTTCTTTCCTTTTTGCTTTTGTCACGTTTTTACATTCAGTTTGTCTGCAAGTCCTATTCTCCATCATTGCAGATCTTAAGGCAAATATAATCAGCCTTTGTTTATTTTGGGGTATGCATTGTTTTAGTTCGTATCGTCCACGCAGTTGTTTATATGTACCAGGCCTCTTTCATTTTACCTAGTCGATAAGTATCATCCCTCAGGTGTAATACATTGTGCAAGGGATTACACACGGACGCATATGTGCAACGTTATTCCCATGAAGATATATACATTCTTTACTACGAATGTATACTCATGTTATACTGATTCAAGTAACTAGTGTAACTCTATACACAATATATTATATAGCCTTATGGTGTAATATGTGTATATATGACATATTATTAATATAATTTGTATTAAATTTTTAATAATGTTTTACAAGATCAGGTCAAATCAACGTGATACTACAGGTTTAAAGCCTGGAGCGGGCATGGGACGAAAAGTAATTTTTCGTTTAGTTTGTTAATTATAATAAACACATTTTTTTTTGTCTATCTTCAGCCATATTTTATTTTACAAGATGTTATCAGTTATTACTTCTTCTGTGAGACAGTTCACTTAAAGTAAATTGTCTTCTACTGTAGAGGGCTTTAACAAGGTTTATGGAAATAATAATAGATAGGAAAACAGTATTTCGGGGGGGGGGGAGAAAAGTAGATAAACAGAACAAAAGAAAATAAAATTGAAGGGTTGATGTCTTTTAATGTTTACTATTGCATTATTGTACTGTAGATGATTGTCAAAAAGTTCTATCGAGACATTTTAAATAGAAACAAGATAAATAAATAATAAAAAAAACATTAATAAATAAATACGGAAGAAAAGTTGAGAAACAGACACACACAAATAGGCATATGAGTCCGTGCATGATTGCTGTGTATGTGCGTGTGTGCGTGTGTGCGTGCGTCTTCAATGCGACATTGAACAATGCGAACATTTTTTATGCGAAGTGCAATAAATATAAAAAAACGATAATGTTAAGCGACCATACATGTGTAAAGACTAGATAAAAATATTAATGATTTTATGTTGAAAATCCTGACAGGATCAGATTTCAGCTTCTAAGTGATTTCATGTGTTCGTTTTGAAGAATCCAACATTTTAATTTGTTGATTTTCTCTTCTTTTCTTGTATAAGTTTTACTTGAAATTCGATATTTTTAATGTGATCAGCATGTAATTTATAGCTGGTTTATCGTTTCGCACAGTTTATCCTATCTGATACATTTAAATAAATAAAAGTATATAAAATGTATACTTATGATTCTGTCTTCTCTTATATTTATTATATTCAGGAGTTTGGCGTTTTCAAGTGTTGAAAGAAAACACAATTTTTATATTTACGCCGAGATTATTACACCATATATTTTTTATTGATTTGTATTTTTTTATTAAAATTTAATTAAAGAATATTGTTTTGATTTTTGATGTTGATTTTAATTAAAATATCTGCATTAAACACCTGAAGGCATTTTGCCTCTTTCTTTATGTTAACATTCTAAAGATACTTCAAAAATGAACTTCCCAAAATGTGTGTATATATATATATATATATATATATATATATATATATATATATATATTCCCTTTTTCTCATTTTCATATTTTTCTCTCTAGATATAGGTTAGACAGTATTAATAAATGTGATGATATTCCTTATTGTGTATATTAGATACTTCCGATATATTGTGTTATACTTATTTTTACCACTAACTGTTAATACATATATAGATAGAGTATGTGTGGTGACATGTATGAAACCAGAGCTGGGGTTCAAGCAATATACAGTGAAAGAGAATGCGAGTAATAAACCGACACATAGTATTAGTTTTATAACTAGCTGAGTAACTAGCAAACTGCGGCCAATTAGAACAATCAAATAACGGTTTTATTAATTTATAGTAAGTCTATTCCAAAAAACACATATGATAGATACACGGTTACGATATACATAACTAAATGTATACAACTACTATTAAAACTTGATAAAAAATGAAAATAGTATTTTACCTCTTAACCTGGTCGACTACAGAAAATGGTATTCTACGAATATATATGATAGATACATGAGTAAGATAAGTGTATCTTAAATATTAAAAACAATCAATGCTATTTCATCATTAAGCTTGACAGAAAAACAAAATATAATTTAAATATTAACTTAATCGACCAAATATAATGGTATACGAAAAATATACATTATAGATAACAGCTTACGTTTGCAATAACTTAAATGTTACAGAGAATAAATGCTATTTGATAGTTAAGCTTAACAGAAAATAATATATAATTAAGACTTCAAATTAACCGACCAAAACATGGTATTTAAAACTCACACCTGCAGAATAGCAACATACATAGCCTCTTATAGTAATGTCTAGACAGAATGTAACGAAGAAGCGTCCATTTTTTCTGTACGATATTTCAAACTAAAGCCGAGCTGGAAACAAACAAAGTCCTTTATTGAGATGCCAGAAAGCATATATAAGAATTTAAAAAAATACAGCGAAAGCATTAATTGATGATGTCAAGGATCGAAACCACTTGGTGCCTGTTTATCTACGAGTTGAATTATTCCCCATACGCGTTCATAGCTAATCTATAGAATCAATATGTTGCTATTTAACTTTTGACATGGTGAGCAAATCTTTGCAAAAAAAAAGCAAAACATTGTTGTTATCCTCTCATAAATCGATTCCATTTCAACCTGTTTTCTCTTTTTTCTTTGATATTTTGGTAACCTTATCATTTTTGTAGAATTTTCCTGACAACTCCATCTCGTGATAATTATCTTCATTTTCATTTCAATAGTCACCATTAACTCGGCCACGCGTTTGATTTGGAGTATTGAAAAAAAATAATAAATCCTATCAACCATCATTTAAAACATTTGGAAAACTTAAACTTCGTCTTAAAGACATTTCTTAAAAGAGGATAACCGGGATAAAAGATGTTTCCATGACAGTCTTATTGATTTATTTGGTGATCTATTTAATGCCTTTTTTAAGTAAAGTAAGGAAGCTCTATTTTTGTAGATTATTTGAACGTCAATAATTCAAAATACATCTGTTTTAATATTTTTTCCATATCATTTTTACTTGACGTTAACATTACTAAATTGAATATTTCTATCACAAATTTAATGTATTTTAAAGTAGTTCCTTTAAAGTAAAGTGGGGGTATTGAGTAACAAAAATATATAACTATGTCTAATTTAAATGCAACTGTCGCTTTACAAATATTGCAACTAATATTATTAAAACATGACCACATGAATATTCTGAATATAACGAAACACATTACAAAGGTACACGATTTAACCATTTAGAGGTACTCCATAGATATATCTTGACAATTTGAAATATCTTAGATTATTTTCAGAATTCCATATATTTACGTCATCATGGAGAATAGTATATTCACAATGTTCCGCTTGCTCTACGGTTCGACTTTTTCCTATGTGTACTTTAAATATGTCTATTTATAACTGTTGTGGTGGCAACCACTCATTTGCATATACGACTAACGTTACACTATAAATGGCAAGCCTAGGTTGGCCTTAGTGTGTGTTACCTAAATGCCACCGGAAGTGAAGCCGAAGAGCGTACATGTCCTCCCACCAAGACTCTCTGACTCGACACCTTCATTTGTACATACTGTAACTATACCTTTTCTTTAATACACTTATTATTGCATTCTCCTTGTTGTTTGCGTCTTCATTGTATTCCTCACTAATTATTGTTCAACCTTGCAACCACAACAGTTGGCGACGAGATATGAAGCGTCAAATATAACAGTTTGACGAAGAACTATTTAAAAAAAAAAAAGTACAATGCAAAGTGTTGACGAGCAAACGGATTTTACGCTAAAGAAAAGTTTCAACTTAAGTGAAAAAAAACAAAAAAACTCGAACGTGGCAAAAGCGACAATTTATGTTGTTTTCTGGGAATCCGACTTGCAAACGAATGTAAAAGTGAATTTTTTTTTTGTCGCTAAACGACAAATCTGTTTTGTATTACTAAAGGACCAACTTGCAAACGAAAAGCGGATTTTGTTCTGTCGCAAAACGACAGGTTAGACTCGTATTACGAAAAGCAAGGAAGTAACCTACGAAAAAAAAAAGTTCACCAGTGGATTCTAATTACTGCTCCCCGTTAGCTAAACAACAACTAAAGGAATATTTTAATTTATAATTTGTTTGGCGGCGGTACTAAAAGGAAATACCATAGCTAGAAATTAAAGCTCAAGGAAAGGATTTTTTTTTTTAAGTTGTCACTGGATAACGGATAATACAGTAAAACGTCACGAAAAAAAATTTAAAAAAAATGGAAGACTTATCAAAAATGTTCATGCAATTTTTACAGGCACTAGCTGACCGCGAGAAAAGACAAAATCAGGCACAAGCTGACCGCGAGGAAAGACAAAATGAACGTTTTGCTAAAACACTGGAACTACTAAAGAGTAATCGAGAAAATGTCGACAGTGTTAATTTCTCCCATACAACTATCTTTAATAGTATGGACACATTTAATTATGTGCCGGAGGAAGGAAAGACTTTTGAAGCATACTATACAAGATACGAGGATGTCTTTCAACTGGACTGCAAAATTGGCCAAATAGCCAGAAAGTGAGCCTCTTACTCAGGAAATTGGGTACATCAGAACACAGCAAATTCATAGATTACATATTACCTAAAAAACTGCGGAATTAGAGTTCATGGAAGCTGTGAAATTACTAAAAGAATTATTTAATCAAAATATATCTCTTTTTCATAAAAGATGGCTGTGCATGAATCTAAGAAAGATGGACAACCAAGATTATTTGACATACGCATCAGTTGTCAATAAAAACTGCGATAATTTTAAGCTTGCGGAACTAACGGTAGAAGATTTTAAATGTCTAATCTTCGCACAAGGGTTAGTTTCCACGAAAAATGCAGAAATACGCAGACGAGTGTTGTCTAAGCTGGAATCTGAGCAAAATTTAACACTCCAGAAACTAGCAGAGGACTGTGAAAGGGCCATTACACTAAAAAAGGATAAAAAAATATAGAAGAATCTGGAGTGGCATATGTAAGAAAAGTTAGAAAACCATACACACCAACCAAGAACTTTACAAAGAAAATCAATCGAAATGGAACGGGATATTACAATCCTAATAACCATAAATATAGGACAGAATATAACAAGCCTCTTCCTAGATATAACTGTAAGAGATGTGCAGAAAAGCATTGGGAATCAGATTGTCCTAATAAGAAGAAACAATGCTACATTTGTAAGAAGGTGGGACACAAAAGCGATTGCTACAGATATAAAGATTACACCAGAAAGAGAGTACAGCAAACAAAATCAAATACAAAATTAGACAAAGATCGGCGAAAATACGTAAAAGTGGAAATATTTAAAACACCAATAAAGTTACAACTCGACTCCGGCTCCGATATTTCTATTATAAACCTGAATACATGGAAAAAGTTGGGTAAAAAAACAACCATGATGAAAACGAGTAAATCAGCCCGGACGGTAACTGGTGGTGGTATAAAATTTGAAGGAGAAGTTGTCCTTCCGATAAAATTAAAAGGGATTACGAAGAAATTAAAAATATTCGTACTGAAAAATAGTGAAAATCTGTTTGGAATAGATTTAATTGAGAAATTTGGACTATGGGATAAGCCAATCAATACATTCTGTAGAAAAATAGAATGTTCTTCTCCAACAACAGTAAATATAAAAGACGATTTAAAAGAATTATTTCCTGAAGCATTCACGACTAACTTAGGTCGCTGTAATAAATTCAAGGCCTCGTTTGAACTTAAAGAAAACGCCAGCCCAATTTTTAGAAAAAAGCAGAACGTTCCGTTCGCTGGGTTGGAAAAGATTAATAAAGAATTAGATAGATTGGAACAGACAGGAATTCTATCAAAAATAGAACACAGCGAGTGGGCAGCCCCCACCATATACGTAAAGAAAAAGAATGACGAAGTTAGAGTGTGCGCAGATTTTTCGACCGTGGTCAACTCCCTATTAAAAGATCACCATTACCCTCTACCAAGCCCAGAGGAAATATTCACGAAGTTAAATGGTGGTAATATCTTCTCCAAGATAGACTTGAGCGATGCATATTTGCAAATACCGGTCGAGGAAAATTGCTCAAAAATACTATGCATCAATACGCATAAGGGATTATACAAATACAACCGATCGCCCTTTGGCATCAAAGTAGCGCCTGCCATTTTACAGCAAGCGATGAACACCATGCTAAGTGGTATTGAGTGCGCATGTGCATACCTGGACGACATTGTTGTGAGGAGCAAATCCCTACAAGAACATAAGGAACATTTGAAACAAGTATTTACTCGAATACAAAAATTCGGCTTTAAAGTAAAAGAGAGTAAATGTGACTTTTGTATGAGCGAGATTAAGTATCTTTGACACATAATAAACAAACATGGACGACGTCCAGACCCAGACAGATCTGCGGCAATAAAAAATATGCCAGCACCTGATAACGTAACAACCTTGCAGAGTTTCTTAGGACTCGCAAATTATTATCAATCTTTTATTGAAGGAATGCTTAGCTTGCGAGCCCCCTTAAATAATCTGCTTAAAAAGGATACACCTTGGAACTGGACGCAAGAATGTCAAACCGCTTTTGACAAAATAAAGAGCGCACTAACATCCGAATTATTCTTAACGCACTTTGACACAAAATTAAAAATAGTCGTCGGTAGTGACGCTAGTTCCTACGGCTTAGGAGCATGCATTCAACATATTATGCCGGATCGGTCTAGAAAACCAATAGCGCACGCTTCGAGAACGCTGATACCAGCCGAGAGGGCATATTCACAAATCGAAAAAGAAGCATTGAGCATAATCTTTTCCGTGACTAAATTTCACCGATATTTATATGGTAGACAATTCTTACTTGAAACCGACCATAAACCGTTAGTCACGATCTATGTATCAAAAAAAGGATTGCCGGTATACACCGCAAATAGATTGCTGCGCTGGGGTACAATCTTACTTAATTACGATTTCCAGCTACAACATCTAGCATCAAAAAAGATTTGCCATGCGGATGGACTGTCAAGACTGATACCACAGAAACACAATCTGGAAGAATCAGTCATTGCAGCAATTCGGACAAATGTTGAAATAAAAAATATGGTAGCAAACATCATTAAGGAATTACCCGTAACTTTGTCGGACATTAAAAGGGAAGCCGAGAAAGACGAATACATAAAGGACATAAAAGAGAAAATTATAACGGACACAAAGGTGCAGGAAGTTTTCTCCATATGTAACGATGTGTTACTGTACAGTGAGAGAGTGGTAATACCCAAAACATTGCAGAATAGGATGTTAAGAGATTTCCATACGGGACATCCGGGACATCCGGGGATAAATCGAATGAGGTCGTTAATGAGAAGCTACGTGTACTGGCGTAACATGGACACTGAGATAGCAGCAACAATAAATAAATGTAAAGGATGCCAGTTAGCAGCAAAATCCCCACCTATAGTACACAAACCTTGGCCGAAAACCGACCAACCATGGTCAGGAATCCACATGGACTTCGCTGGTCTAGTAGGAGAAAACTATTATTTAATTGTAGTGGATAGTTACACAAAATGGCCGGAGGTAATGCGTTGCAGGAATCCAACAACGAACAACTCAATAGGGTTCCTACACGAGTTGTTTGCAAGATTCGGTGTACCAGACACACTGGTCACTGACAACGGAACGCAGTTCACATCCGCAGAGTTTAAGGAATTTTGCGACACGTTCCGAGTGAAGCACATCACGACTCCGCCGTATCATCCAAGGTCGAACGGCCTTGCGGAAAGGTTCGTGGACACGCTAAAACGAGCGTTAAAGAAATCCATTGGAACACCAACAGAAAAAGCTTTGCAACAATTCTTGCAAGTTTATAGGATTACACCACATCCTAGTACACCATCAAACATATCACCAGCTGATCTAATGTTTGCCAGAAAGGTAAAATCAGCGTTTGATAAACTGTTGCCAAGACAGGCAATTATCCGAAACACTACACACACGAGAAGAAAGAAATATAACTCGGGAGATCGAGTATATTTTAAGTGCTACAAGAATAACACATCTTACTGGGAATGTGGAGTAGTGGATACACCCATTGGTGAGTGTACATATATGATTAAAGGTCCACAGAGTATACATAAAAGGCACCTAAATCAGATAAAAAAACGTCATATCCAAGATGATGATTATACGACAACAGTCGAAGAGGAGGAAACTATAGATGTCATATACGAATCCTTTAATTTGGAACCGCCTCAATATACACCTGAACCCCGAAGATCAGGTAGGAAAAGAACATTTAATGTACCATTAATGGTAAACCCAAAAAGAAAAAGATATTGAAATCTGTGTGACTGCAAATCTTGGGAGGGGGGTGTTGTGGTCGCAACCACTCATTAGCATATACGACTAACGTTACACTATAAATGGCAAGCCTAGGTTGGCCTTAGTGTGTGTTACCTAAATGCCACCGGAAGCGACGCCGAAGAGCGTACATGTCCTCCCACCAAGACTCTCTGACTCGACACCTTCATTTTTACATACTGTAACTATACCTTTTCTTTAATACACTTATTATTGCATCCTCTTTGTTGTTTGCGTCTTCATTGTATTCCTCACTAATTATTTCTCAACCTTGCAACCACAACAATAACTATTTTAATTGTATACCTCTTTATATGCAAATATTATCTGATGCATTAAGTTTTACTGACAGTACGTTTCAAGTTAACTACTAATAGTGTATATATTATTGTGTATATGTCTGTATATATATATATATATATATATTTGCATATATATATATTTGTTTATATATATATATATATTTGTATATATATAATATATATATATATATAATATATATATATATTTGTATATAATATATTGATATATAATATATATATATATATATATTTGTATATAATATATATATATATATTTATTTGTATATATAATATATATATATATATATGTATATATATACATATATATATTTATTTATACAGGTGTATATATAATAGTATTGTATATATATATTTATTTATACAGGTGTATACATAATAGTATTGTATATATATATTTATTTATATAGGTGTATATATAATAGTATGTATATATATATTTATTTATATAGGTGTATATATAATAGTATTGTATATATATATATATATTTATATAGGTGTATATATACATATATAATAGTATTGTATATATATATATATATATTTGTATATATATATGTATATATGTATATATATATATTTGTATATATATAATATATATATGTGTGTATATATATAATATATATATATATATTTGTATATATATATAATATATATGTGTATATATATATATTTGTATATATATATAATATATATATGTGTATATATATAATATATATATATATGTATATATACATATATTTGTATATATATAATATATATATATATATTTATATAGGTGTATATATAATAGTATTGTATATATATATTTATTTATATAGATGTATATATAATAGTATTGTATATATATATATATATATATATATATATATATATATATATATAGGTTTATATATACATATATAATAGTATTGTATATATATATTTATTTATATAGGTATATATATATATAATAGTATTGTATATATATATAGATATGTATATATATTTATATAGGTGTATATATACATATATAATAGTATTTTATATATATATATATATATTTGTATATATATGTATATATATATATGTATATATATATATATGTGTGTATATATATAATATATATTTATATATGTATATATATATATTATATATATGTATTTGTATACATATAATATATATATATGTGTATATATAAATATATATATATATATTTGTATATATATATATATATATATATATATATATATATATGGGTGTACATATAATAGTATTGTATATATATATATATATTTATATAGGTGTATATATAATAGTATTGTATATATATATATATATATAGGTGTATATATACATATATAATAGTATTGTATATACATATATATATATATATATATATATAAATGTATAGTGATTAGCTTTAAGCCTTGTTAGTAAATACGTATATAGGCATTAAACAAGGATGTTTGCAATGTGGTAAAACCGAAACAGTAAAAGAAGAGATATACGGGATCAAATAATTCGAGACAATATATGCGAAGGTTTCCTTAATAAACAACGTCCATATTTATTGGCCAGTAAATATTTGGAAGCACATTTATTCGAATGCTTTTCTAATAGTAATAACAATATTTATTTATATCGCTTAAATATGTAAATTGAATACATATTTATGATCCAGCTCTTAGTAGAATACCCGCCCTAGGTGGGCTATAAGTAATAAATATAGTATTAGTTTAATATTTAAAAAAATATTCTTTCTTTTGTGATATTATATGGTTCTTCTAGCCCCCCCCCCCCACGTAAATATTAAAGCTAACCTAAAACCAAGTGATGTGCCAACGTTACTTACACTGCTGCTTTGAATACATATTTCATAATTCATATTTCATAATTCATAGTTCATAATTCATAATCATAAGTTCAATTGTTCAGAATTATACAAAACAGATGGACATTATTGACGCTAATGCGGGTTCACCGATTTTTTAAAAATAGTTAATATGATACACCATTTAGTATTAAGCAATTATTTTTTATATTCTTTTTTTTTTAAATTAGAGGAAGACAAATGCGAATTTGATGTGGAAAACATTCTTAATGTCTACAATTTTTACAACAAAAATAATGCACCGAGGTTACTCACCGGGTTTCCAAAAATATATATTCCTAAATTCATAATGATAGTTTCATACAAATTAAAAACATACAAGAATAAACGTCATCTATATGCACCCCTTAATGTTTACATTGACAAAAAATAATAGGCATATCTACCATATCGTCTTTCTTTAGAATATGTGTTCAAAATTCGTGATGATTCGTTTATTTGTTTATGAAATTACATGTATATATATATATATATATATATATATATATATTATTTTTTTAAACTCAGGGAAGGTTCAAGGCAGCAGAAGGAGAGGGATGGGCTCCGCCTTCCATATGCTGTGCCCTAGACACGGTGATTCTTTACACCGTCGCAGTGTGCGATGTCGGCAACGACACTCGTGCGCGTCCAGGCTATGCGACCTTTACCTTTACCTTTATATATATATATATATATGTATATATATATATATATATATATATATATATATAAATTATTTGTTGTATAGCAGAAAAAATCACAGCAGAGTGCTCGATTAATTAAGAATTACAGTTTAAAATTAGAAATTCAGAGCGTAATATTTATTTATTTTGGTACAGAAAAGTTAGTACAACATTCGTACCCCCCAGTTTCAAGCACGGAAGGACTTAGCCATCCGGCTCTCTTCAGCTTCTGTTGTTATGTGTTTCGGAAATGTGAAGTCACGTGTCACTCTCGTTTGGACGCGTTATTTGCTTAGAGTGTTGTGTATGTTTGTTTAAATTTATTGTAAGGAAGGTTTAATAAGGTTTGGAAAAAAATGGGATGCAATTCTTACTTTTAAACCTCCCACTTTTTTTCATGGAAGCCACACACCGGAAATCTTAGACTCAAGTTTCGCTTACCTTTGAGCTCATCAGAAGACTATCTCTGAACATATCCAAATGGTGGCAGAGTACTCACTTCGCGTTCAATTGACTCGTGTTCCGAATCCTGTGTTAAGATATGTTTTACTGGTGAGCTCCAAGAGGGCGAACCTCGAGACTAAGACTTCCATGATGTAGCCGTCATTGTTTCCGTTGTCTGATTGTGGAGATTATTATATACAATCTCACATTAAATATATATATATATATATATATATATATATATGTATATATATATATATATATATATATATATATATATATATATATTATTTCGTTAGTAATCCTATTGATTTTAAATTTCCAAACTTTATATCGGATAAAGTTCTACAAAAAATAGATACAAATAAAAGAATCTTACATGATAGAAACTCCATTTTGGCAATTGAACTGCTAAAAATAAATATTCTTGTCAGGTTCATAAAGTACGCGAACATTTCCAATTTGCTATAATCTGTCAAAATATTTCCTTTTTCTTGATTTTATCTTTAGATGCATTGCAGGTAAAACAATTTTTAAGGCATGATTGACGTTTTCATTTTATTCCCAGTGTCAAGTGGCTTTCTTTATTAACACTTATCTCAAAATTTTCCAACAAACAATCTTATGTTCTACATATGTAAGTGTTTATTTTTGTATATACAAATATATATATATATATATATATATATATATATATATATATATATATATATATATATATATATATATATATATATTATTTCATGTAAACACATAAAATGTTATGAGGACATATAATGTGTAATGTATCAATGTACACTAAGACCTTCACTAGTGCTCGATACGTGAGAAGAAGTAAAACGAAAGCTCTGAAAATATAGTTATGGCAATTAAGCTACACAGTGGCGTCCGCGTTTTACTACGTTAGGTTTACTAATACATAATAAATAAATAAATAAATGAATAAATAATAAATAAAAACTAAACTAGACTTAAACTTAAAAACTTAAAAACTAAAACTTAAAATAGATATACAAGCACGCAAGCATTAAAATTAGGTCACCCATTATTTCGACACAACACACAAGTAAGGATAGACCACACAATAGAAATTAGAACAATAGACTAAGAAATAGAAAGTAAACTCAACCGAACCATTTTTGTGAGAAGCACAACGATTAGCTAAGAGAACAACACAGAAACAGGGAGGGAACACCTTATAGAAAACAAAGCAATATAATAGGAAATAAGTCGTAAAAGCAACCGAACCTTTGTTAGTGAGAAAGACAACGATTGGCTGATAGAACAACAAAGAATATGATTAGTTGACTAGCTGTCTAAAACAACGTGTACATAAAACACTGTACAAAACATACTCCATGCATTTTATCTTGACGATTCACTATATATATATATATATATATATATATATATATATATATATATATATATATATATATATATATACATATATATATATTAAGTTATAAAAATATAGTGGTAATTAAGTTACACATAGGCTCCCGCGTTTCATCCCCGTGGGGATCTTTATGCTTATATGTATGGTCTTAGTTTTGCCGGATGGTTTGATATATAGGGCTTGCTAGTTAACCAATCAGAGTTTTTGTTGTTTTCTTAGCCTATGCTTGGGCCTCTCACGAACAAAGGTCCGGTTGGTGTAACTTCCTAGTTCCTGTTCTTTTGTTCTGTTTTATATGGAGTGACATATATCCTGTTTCTTTGTTGTGTCAATATAATGGATGAACTGATTTTAATATTCGTGTGTTTATTTATTTATTTATTTATTTATGTATTATTAGCCTATGTAAATTTGATTATGTGCCGGCAGCTGTTTGCGATCTCACTTCTACAGTTAATAGATTGGGGGTGGGTTAAGTTCAGGATTTCAATTTCTCATTCAGACATAATCTACACGGGTCGTCTAAATTTCTACATGTATTGGACTGACGTATTATTTTCCATTCCGTTATTGGTGAGCGTCAATTTTCTTTGAGCTCCCAATAGTGGTTTGTTAATACTGTTTTAATTCGACACTCCCTGTTATTAAATGTTCTTTTATAGTCATAATATCTGTATTTTCTGGCGTGACGAATATCTGAATTCTCGCAACGTTTTGGCAGAACATATTGTATATAATAGATGCCATAGAGTCCTTCTAATTTGCATTGAACAAAGTTAACATTTCATTACAACCATTAGTTTCCAACACATACTTTTCTCTCTTGCCGATTCATTGGAACCCCCGAAAAAAAAACAGATTCAGATGCACTGATTCAGATATTTCATTGCAACTGTGTAGTAGGATGCAATACACTAAGGTGTTCAAGCAGGAGGTATGGACTAAAATGTACCAGTGCATGTGAACATTGCGAAGAGGAAAATTGTTCCCATATCAAAAATGATCGAGTGGTTGATGATGAGGAGTGATTAGTTTTGAAAAAGTACTGTGACATAAGTGAATCAGGATGGATTGAGCAAGGGTAACGGGCGTACAGGTACCTGTGATATTTAATAAGGGTTTATTTTACATCACTGGTAACCCATTCGTGTTAAAGGTTGACCCTGAAAACCTGGGTAAATATTCAAGATGTGCTTAGCATGTAAATGGAAAATGACGTGTAAACTAACAGAGATGCCATATTCAAAGGTTTACATATTCCCGTACTCCAATCCAACGTGTAGTATGTTGTAGAATAGACCCGATCTATCACAACACCACCAACAACAATATAACGTAAACATCAACGTCTATGCTGTTTCATTATCATCTCATGATCATCTATTCCCGCTATAGTTCTTACAAATATATTTAGCTAAACCTAATAGTTATTCCTTGTTTATTTGCATTTATTGTTCTTACTTCAACTAAGGCAACTTTTGCACGTCGGAAATAGGATTATATAAAACATTTAAACATTTTACGAATGGCTTTTCCTAATTGTTACACACAAGATCATATAAAATGTAAAAGGTATATATGTACTATTCTTTCTGGTGGTATATTTGAGGTTATAAATGCCTTCTTAACTAACAATAATCTTAATTTAATAAATAATTTACACTAAGAATCTACGCGTACATACATTGTTTAATGTTCTGTAAGAATTTGGGAGTGTTTATTTGGCTTTAAATAGAAAATAGTTATTGATCGATAAAAGAAAATATAAATTCAAGTTTGTTTTTTTCAGTTTTACTTCTTACAGTTTGACAGGAAACAAAGGTCTTAGTAAAGTAAGATAAAAAGTATAATCATGTGAGTATGTTTTTATTTATTATTCAGATTGAAGACTAGACATTTATTTTTGGAATGACGAACTGAACAGCTCTTTCGTTTAAAGAGAATTTAAATGTATTTTTAAAAAATATCAAACATAGACAAACGGAAGAAAATAAAAAATATGACTAAATTCTCATGACAAAATGGGTTTGTCTATAAGCATACATACTCAACTGAATACGGACGGCCATAAAATAAATCTTATATATGTACGTATACACACACGCAATTATCATACTCTACCTGTACACACACATATGTATACGTATCTCTGATTTCCTCGTCCCTGGATTCGGTGGTGATTTCAACAACAGCTAATGAAACCAGATCTATCGTCAGATTTTCGATGAACACATTTATGGGAAAATCATTTAGACGGTAACATATATATGACGGTTTCAGCGGTGAATATCTCAATTTGTTCTTAGGAAAATAATCTTCCGATCATTAAACTACAACAGGTTCATTATAAAAGAAGAACAAGAACATAAGTAGTTAATAATAAAACACAGGTCTATCGTAGAAATGGGGAAGATGCGAAAACCTTACGACGGAGAGGTCACCCTCAACAAGAATTAGTGTGTGTTATAAATTGTAAGCGGCCATATGGATAGCATTGAGCCGATAGATAAATATTGTCGCTTCTGTATTGGGGAACGTAAATATATTATATTTTTCACGGTCTATTAACCGCTATTTAAAAGAGTCTCTTCGGTGCTATATAATGATAGGCATTATGACTATATTATCATAAAGATTATTTACCACAGACGTGAAGTAAAATCAAGTTTTGTTGTGAAACTACAAATACATATTTCGACAGTTTTTTATTCACCAGATTGCTAGAGGAGACAATTACTGCAGTGCTGCCACTCCGGTTATCTCCCCTTAATAATCGAGAATTATAGTGGGTCTTTAAACACCGGTCTAATTTAGAAAAGAAAGTAAATATATCATTTAAATGAAGTATATATATATGATGCATACACATATATAATACATGTATATATACATATAATATATATATATATATATATATATATATATATATATATATATATATATATATATATATATCTGATCGCATCAGAGATAGGTACATTTACTGATAACACCTCGCTCCATTCTCAACATGCGGGAAAAGCAAATTCACATATATCATATTCAATGGCCAAAACTTAATGAAATGAGTTTTGTTCTGTAGTAGAATGTTTCTTGACACTTCTATTCACCCTAAACAAGGAAGTTTCCACTGAGACGTAAGAGCTGCTGTTAATTATGTGGAATACTTATAATAGCAATGTTATTGAGAAGTTGTGCGGCGGGATGTGTGTTGACATCATGTTAAAAGTTCGAAATACTGGTAAAAACTGGGAAACATATGACAGGGAATGAATTCCAAAGGCTCGAGGTTCGAGGAATTAAGCTATTCGAGTAGTTATCCGTCGGGATCTTGGCACTTCTACAGTGAATATGTGAACCTTTGTTGACTAACGTGTCAGTTCGGGGTATTTACGTCGAAGGGGCACCAGTGCAGTATGTTCTTTGAAAATCATTCAATTGAAGTACTTGTACAACAAGCCCAGGGATGCACCATTTCGGGGATGTGACGGGGACTGACGCTTGCAAGATTGTGTTCGATTCAGTATACTATATGCTATTCTTTGAACACTGTATAAGACAAGGGAATAGAGGGGCTAGTGGTTGGTGTGCATACTTACATGTGACAACAATGCTCAATGTATGGGATAATGCTGACTTTGTTAATATATAAAATACAAGCAGGCGTGAGAAGTTTTCTAGTTCGATAGAGGAAGCCCACTTTCGTCGCAACAACCTTGACAATGTATTCTATATATTAATGTTATGCCAAGGAGTTCGAACGATACACTCACATACCTATATGTCATGGCAATCGGCGGTTGACAAGGGTTCTTATAATTGTTAAACAAAAAGATATGTATCTTAAAAGCATTAAATGTTACCATCCATTTATATCCCCAGTCCACTACATATTAGAGGTCATATTCTAATGATTCAGCTATTGCCTTGGTTATGTATGCGTTAATGTTTCCCTGCTCTTTTCTTCTCTTACTTAGGCAACATGCTGAACTATAATATGAACAAATATCTCGCTGAACAACACCACACTTAATATACCCTTTTTAAAGTAGGCCCTTATGCTGATGAAGAGTTATAGTCAGAAACACGTGTCTATGGATATTTTTCATGCATGCAAAAGTTCATCTATAACAATATATATATATATATAAAATAGCTCCATACGTGCATTCACTATGAGCTCAACGTTTATAAGAAAATTCCGTGTTTACATGTTTTCAATGACACTAACAATAAGGCGTAATCACCTTTGCTTATAAAACATATCACTATTGATGCATGAGTTAAGTTATCGAAGCGAATGGCCACATTGATATACTATTATAATGAAACACGCGCTAAACTTATCTCTTGAACACCCCCACAATATTTTTGTAACGAATTAAAACGCATTTAGCATTTTGTTAAAAATACAAAAATAATACACCACAATACTAACATAAACAGATTAAAAATATTTAGACCCACGATATAAAAACTAAACATCTCAAAATCTATAATGTGAATTACGAAACTATTCCCAATATTTTGTAAGTTTCTAGCATAGTAATTTACGTTACCACTGTTTAGCTTTTAAAGCAATCATACTTTGCAATCTTGCACGCGCTTGGAACGTAATCGGATTCTTAGCCGTTAAACAATCATATATTTAAATATTGGAGGTGATCATGTTTGCATGTAACTGCTAAATATTATATAACCTCTGTTAAAAGTTGTAATTATATAACCTCTGTTTAAAGTTGTAAATTACTAACCGTTTGAAAATAAGTCTATAGTAAAGACATATTTTAAAAAACGCCAACACTAACACCGCCTGAAGATTATTTGACGACTTAAATCGGAAGTACTCGCAACATAAGGATAGAAAAATGGAACAGGGCACCCACAGATATTGCATACACTAATTTAACCGAGATACTAAATAAACTAATGGAAAACACTACGTGTTATTTTATAATGTTTATCAGAATATATATATATATATATATATATATATATATATATGTATATATATATATATATATATACGTGTGTATGCTTATAATAAATATCTTATTCGAAAAACATATATTGCAGTGTCTGTTGTGTGTATCTGGCTGTCATCTGTCTGGACATTGTAGAGGAAGAAACCGTCTGATACTGGTCTTTCTATTAACTAAGGTAAAAACTATGCTCGAGCACATCATTTTTTATTTTTAACTATTATAACTGTATATATATATATATATATATATATATATATATTTATCAATTTTATACGTAGATAAAAGTAATCCATGCCCACGTGTTTCTGGCTCACAGTCGTCATCAGCATGGCTAACTTAGACAGAGATCGAACCTTCGATATTGATGTCTGTAGTCCAGCGTTCTACCACTGGACCAAGACCCTCCGTCAAGTAATATGTACGATTTGTATAACCTAGATATTTAATGTATCTTTATGTAATTATTTTTATTGGTGATTGTAGCGTTCGTAGTTATTTTGCTAACTATTTTTCGATTGTTTCACTTTTCTAAGTAATTAAGATGCATAAAAAGTCATTATTAATCGCCCTTAACTTCATAGGACGTATTTTTTTCTATTAATATATATTTTTATTTATTTTATACGTACATAAAAGTAATCCATGGACACGTGTTTCTGGCTCACAGACGTCATCAGCATTGCTAACTTAGACAGAGATCGAACCTTCGCTCCGTCTAGAAATATGTACGATTTTTATCACCTAAATATTTTATGTATTTTTATGTAATTATTTTTATTTAAAATGAACACTTTTACGATTATTCGAATGTTTCTGTGTTACCATTTTTTTAATATGCGATCGATATGAGTTGCGTGTTTTAACTTTTGACGTCGTACCTAAACAATTTTCCATGACCACTTGGTTAAACGTTTACTTACTTTAAAATGACTTTAGTTAATTGCTCTATTGCTCACATACTTCTCACTTGTGCCCTATATGTTAACATTACACTACAACGTTATACTGAGTTGACCTTATTTATTTTCATACATTTTTGTAAGTGTTTGTTATCATAGCACCCTCTTATTTTCTACATTCACTTTTACAAGTCATAGACCAGATACCTTTTAAAGTTCGTTTAAAGGAGCTTAGTGATTATTGGAATGATAGATATATTCCTAATATTCCAGTTTATATTCATCTTGTTTATATATTTTAGTATTTAGATATCTTCTCCCTATCTGCTCTGCTTTTGCAACCATCGCTTGAGACACTGGCTCCAACAAGGGATACTACTCTCCCTATTGTATCACTATGTCATGTATAACAGCTACGTTTCTTTAGGTATGCATCATTTCATTATGCTATGTTAAGCATATTGTTTTTTTAGTAGTTTTAAATGTGATGTTGTTTTCATATCACAATCATCTTTATAGATTTGCTATTCCTACAAAACAAATTTGACTAATTGCCAAGAACGTATTCAGAATAATCTAAAAAAAAGAAGAAAAAATAATTGATATACAAAAACAAAATACTTTTTCCAGTTTAAAGATTTAAAAAATAATTTGGTATTTTTTCGGTGAAGTCTCAAAGATTTCATACGCATCCTCTTCTTAATTAGTTGTGTTGGTCGATTTGATTTTTTTGGCTATCAGCTTTTCTGTATCAAATAACGATTATACACCCGAAGCTGTTTGCGTGTCTGTTTCCGTTTCATTAATAAATTCATAACTTGGAAAAAATACAGCCATTTTAATGTAAAATAATTCTCCGTCAGGCAAACAACATTGATTGCACTCAGTATCACAGCAAACACTGAACGTTCTAGCAACGGTGGAAACACACTGTATTTTAGTCGGGTAATATGCGAAATGATTATTTTAATTGTTGTCTATTTTGGGTTCTGAAACACGAGTTTGACAGATAGACGTATCTGGTCTGTTGGTAATTACGTTCCCACATGGTTCCATGTACATTTAAATTAAGAGGGTTTAATATAAATTAACAACTAATTAATCAACAATGTTGCTTACAATTTCATCCAACTTTTATCGAGATTGTCAATACCTCGTTAGTAGAAACTACAAAGCCAAAAGCAAACAAAAAGTTGTTGAAATTGTTATTTTTTCTTAACTTAATATTCCATTTTAATTATCTAAAAATAATGTGAATATAACGTGAATTAACCCAAAAAGAATAAAACAAGAAACCATTCAAAAATAGAATTCACGAAAAAAAACCTCAAAAATTTGAAAACACAATAGATTGAAAAATGTATAAATATCGGCGGAAATTAAGTTACTATGTTAATACATGTCGCGCAACGGAGAGAGATATATTTTATTTTCTATGCCTTTTTAGAATCTCCTATTTACAATAATGCACCCTATTTAAACATTACATATATATATATATATATATATATATATATATATATATATATATATATATATATCGTATGATCAGAACGTAGGACATATGACACACGTAATCCCGGTTAGTAATTATCTGGCGTGCGGATTTTGAAAATAGGTGTTCATAGACAAACTACGACTGGCTACATTGATTATTCGTCAAACAACGAAACAGCTATCTGTGAATTATCCTTGACCAGATAATAGATGACAAATTCTCAGATTTTTCTCAAATAAAATTGCTTCCTTGTTTGTTTAACATTCATGTAATGTTGCAGTAATGATAGCACAGTACATTTTGACCACGTAATTTACATATAGAATTATAATTCGTAAGCTAATAATAAACTGATAAAAATGTTCGTTGGCTGGTATGTTGAGTATTATTCGTCAAAGGTATTACCTTTATTAGAGTCAAACTCTGATAGGATTATCGACATTTTTTAGATGTATCATTCTTGAGTTTCTCAGGGTTAATCTGATTCGTTTCCAATGATGACTTATCATTCCGCACTGAATTGCTACTTCCTTTCTAGGAATAAAAAAACGTGTAATTCATCTAAGTTATTCACGTTAATAATTGCTATTATAATACGTTTTTCATTCATATATACTTAATAATTGCTGTCTAATAATTTTAGATACAATTACAAGTAAATCTGATATATTTGGATTTTTAAACTAATTGTTGTACTCACATTATACGCGCGAAAATACTTTGCAAAACTGACATTTGAGGAATATTTATTAATTGAGGTTTAATACCTATTGTTAAATTTTTATTACGGAGGAATATGAATTTTCACAAAAATCTCCCAACCATCTTTTACCCTATTTGCATCAAACTAAATAAACAAAATACACTAAATATAATATATATATATATATATATATATATATATATAAATATATATACATATATATATATACATATATATATATATATATATATATATATATATATATATATATATATATATATATAGAGAGAGAGAGAGAGAGACTATTTTAGACTATATAATTGACAGAATGCACTTTAATTTAATCAAAAAGACCCCACATTTATGCTTTTAATATAAATTATGAATGAATCCATTTAATACCTAAACTATGTTACACCAATTACATTTTAAAATAGATCATTCGATACAATTATCTGTTTATGAAAATCATTTCGCGTGTGCTTGGTGCGCTCCTTTTAATTAATATATTATGAATTTTACAGTGATAAACACAATAATAGTGTCAGAAAGTTACGAGGTGTTCTTTTGCTTTAGTTATGGTACCCAGTGGAATCAGAAACTTACACGGGGAACAATGTTAATATTCTAAACACATCCTGTAAAAATGGGAATATGAACCTTGCAACTGCTGCATTGAATGGTCAGACCGTCTCGGCAGTATCATGACTAGAACTAAATAAAGTAAGAATAATAAGAACATTGCAGCTTAGATTACTCGTTTATGTAACCACAGCGAATTAACATAATATGGCCAAACGACTTTCTATTCAGTGCCATATATATATATATATATATATATATATATATATATTTATATATTATATATATATTATATATATTATATATTATTTATATATATATATTATTTATATATATATATATATTATATATATATTATATATGAAATTATTTTCCCTACATACGCTAGCGTTTCGAGATTTCGCTCTAATCAGTGCGGTTCGAACCCCTGTCACAGAACCAACCAAACTCCGTAAGCAAGCTCTGTAACCATTACCACATACAATAAGGCGATTTAAGTTCTATTTATGCGAAGGCGGCATATTTCGAAACAATGGCTAAACATTCTACAAACGTTGTCAGAATATGCCTTATAGCTACGTGTCAGTCTATTTTTAACTTCCCCGAACAGGGCTCAACTTTAATCTTATTAAAAAGGCTTATAACAATATTAATTTTTAAATCAATAATATTAAATTATTTTTTCCTACATAGAGAGAGAGATAGATATATGGAGAGATAGCTGTAGATATAGATATATATCTTAAATTAAGTCTTCCTAATGTTGTTGTTCAGTCGTTTCATGACTCATCAGTTGTGCTAACCATATCAAGGGCACGGACACCTTAATTCAGAACCGCGTGTGTGTTATATATATATATATATATATATATATATATATATATATATATATATGTATATTTTGGCAGCAAGTCATTTGTTAGACACGTGTCGTTAAATACCACGGAGTTTTCTTTCTTTATGATCTTTTTAGTTAATTTCTCGACTCGACGAGCGATTCTTCGGGTTTCTGGTAATAAATGATGGATCATATATATATATATATATATATATATATATATATATATATATATAGCATAAAATTGAAGCACAGAGGATGAAGAATATATTAATACAATAAAAATCAAGAAATAGGTTTTTTTTCATGTTTACTATAATGAATTTAATGTTTCGTTTGGCGATCATTTCTCTAGAACCTAACTTTGTGAAGCAGATATTCTCTAGAAGCAGTAGCAGTACATGTTGGTTTGACTTTTTTTTTATATAAATAAGAACTAGTGTCTCACATGTTTTTATTGCGCTTTGCTATTGGTGCTGTATTTAGACATATTACTTTGTTCAGTTGCATCTTAATTTACTAAAATAATCCGTTTAACAGAATGCTTTTGACTGTGCCGTCGAGTTTTCATATGATTAGTAAAAGCGGTACAAACTGGCGCTGAACGGGTATCACTGTGTATATTTCCAATGGTGGTTATGTGTTTTAATAACATAACATGTTGAATATTATTATATCTATATAACACTATTGCAATAACCACGAGTATCCTTGTGTATAATATTATGCATATATACAATTAAATAACAAGTTAAGTGGGCAGTTGCTTATCTCAATTCGATATGCGGAACATTTTATTGCAGAACGAGTAGTTATCGAGGGAATGCTGCTCGAAGCTTTAAGTGGCAATTTTCAGTGGCAACAATGCCATGAAACTCTCTGATGTGTACTGTATTCTTGCGATATTTCGCAAATAAATATTTATTTAATTGCTAACAGGAGGACCTGACCTTGCCAGAAATACAATTAACAACCATATGTTGTTTTGCACTGTGCTTATAATAGTATATTCTTTCTTTCTTAGTCCTATTCCTTAAGATTTTGAGGTGACGCTGAAGGATGAAATTATTATTCATTGGTTGAAATGGGGTAGAAGTGGCATTAACAACATTAAGTTGACTCAGGGAGACTATGCCTTAGTTTTGTTTACGACCCGTGAGCCTCTCTCCATCTCCTTCTCTTGTTTAATAGATGAGGTCATACATTTTGACGCCATCACCTATGCTAATTTTATCGTCATCTCTGTTTGAGTATTGATTTACTCCTATCCAGGAGTTAGGCCCAAGGCCAGTTTTTATCTTACTCCCATAAGTTAGATGTGACCCGAGGTCGGGTCGGGAAAGTGGGGCTTAAAAATTGCCTGGGGAGCCCCGTCGGCATTCCCCGGTAGGGGTGCCTCAGGCAATACACTTACTTCTCCCCAAAGAGGGGAGGCGAAGCCTGGGAGGGTGTACCTCCTAGAACTGTACAGGACAGACCCATAGACCGGCGTAAATCAAGCCCCAAAGGCCAAGACAATACCAGTCTATGGGGTGCAGTATCCATCGGAACAGATACTACACTTTGATCTTAGCCAAAAGGCCAAGATTGAGTAGATCTCATCTTATAGTGAGACTATCACGAAAACGTGTAAGCTAGATCCACATAATGTTCGGTGTATATAGATGAAAACGCGTCTTTTTCAAATGTTGATTACATAACTGCTTTTTTTCCGTTATTCCGATAGTTTTAATATTAATTTCACATCCCTTTAAATATACTTTTTTCTGTGTATGTTTAGTTTCTTGTTTAGTATTATTAAACAAATGATCAAATTGCTATATATAATTTAGTTTCTTCAACCAATCAATCTCCATTATTGATGGACGAAAAGGAATCCGCACACCCACCGCTTGCAGAAATTGTGAACTTTTTAAGTTATTTTAAAAATTTCTGAGCGAACATATATTTGCAATCGTATAATCGATAAAATTTAACATTGATTTCGTAGATAATATATACTAATTGTATGCGCAGTTATTTTATTCACTTGAAAATGTTCATGAAAGAAGCATATATTTATGAAGAGAAACATATCGACCATGCATTTTTTAATTACAGTAAAACTGTTAATACTCTTCTGTATAAAGCAGTCGCTTCAAATGTGAAAACAATTAGGTTTCTGTGAAGAAAACGGGTAGTAATTACATCTTCTGTGCAAAATATTTCATTCAAAACAGAGTCTACAAGAAATATGTATGAATAAGATGCACATGCCATCTTAAGGTGCGCCCTGTCGAATTTTAGAATCGTTCTGAGAAACTAAGGAATGTGTACGCAATAGGAAGTGATAGAATGTATAATAGTGATAAGTATTAATCAGTGTTAACTGACAGATTCCTGGTACTTGAAGGTGAAATCCTCATTAAGGTCGATACTAAAAATACACTTACACATTACTTAAGATTTGAACCCTCTCATTGATTGAATAACGAGAGCAATCTACATCGATGGAATAAATACAAGGCTACGTTTGAGATTCTGTAGATATTCCGGAGGTCGACAGAAAGTTTGCCGATCCCGACACGTCGTACCTAACGATGTTCGAAAGTTTACACCGACCGAAACATTTTGAGAATAACATATAAGATGAGAACACTAGTACGAAAAATGCTAATAACACATACATAACAAGATATTTTCAAATGCGATGCCCTATTGGAAAAACTATCTTTTAAATAAATACCGAAAAAGCAAGAATACATAACTGTATTCAATGCATTAGTTTTAAAAATCGTATCAGTTTTAGCAATATAACTTGATCGCATCTTAACTACAATCTTGCCAATTAGTTGCTTTTAAAGACTAAAAAATAATTTCTTTTCGATTTGATGATTTATCTCAAAGCTGTTCTCCCATCACTTTCTGTTAATGAACATAAATGATAGAGTAAAAACAGCGATAAAAGAAATGTTAATTAATGTTGAACTTTTTCTGTTGTTTTTAATAAAACTGCCTTATCCGTCAGGTAGAGAAGATTTCTAATTACTAATGATAACTGTAATAAAGAATCGATTAAGTTTCTGGAATACATAGAAATATTGATCATTTGAGGAAAAAATACATAATTAAGAGAAACAAATAATTACGAAAGAAAGACACATCGGAAATAGCTTTTAGCTAAAATACAAATATTTTGTTTTGATTTAAGGTATAGGAAAGAAAACAGAGACAATTGCTAATGACAGTATATATCTTCGATCGTCATCTTCGTCTAATATATAAAGTAGAGACGATTTTTCACTGTACCTTCTCGGAGTATAGGAAAGTAACCACATGCATCACAGGCTACTAAACTCACCACTATACTACACTTATTCACTCGAGCGTGTTTTAGTAAAGTTCTTGTTATTTTTTTCTACCTAACACTAAATATTACATTTGGCCCACTATCAACGTCTCTCCGAAAAACCAACTCTATATAAGTGGTAGCAAAAACTTTTCTCCCTAACAATTCTGTACTGTCACTCTACTCATCGACACGGGGAACTAATAGACACAGTTAAATTATCATAAAACACTGGTTCTTATAACACGCATGCCAACAATCAAGCTTAAGTTAATCGGCCTATTTTCACATGTATTTTTAATCCGAAACCGTACCGACGTCGTTTAGACGGCAGGTTTCATGATCGCCAGTTTTAGCGTTCGATCACTTTCTACTCTACCGGTTTTTTATTTTTTTAAATTTAAAACATTCGCCAACACAGTAGACGAAGGGTGGGTGAGTAAAAATATAGGCCGTTTCCTTTTTTTATTCGACGTCATGCAATAGGTAGTACTTTCTCCCGTGCAACCCCGGGCGACAGGTACCGCTAGTTATATATATATATATATATATATATATATATATATATATATATATATATATATATATATATATATATATATATATATAAAGGGAGAGATAGAGAGATGGAGAGAGAGAAAGCAAAAGAGGGGGTAGATAAATAGACACAGAAAGGAATATATTTGCATATATATAAGAGAGAGGGAGCAAATAGCGGGTGATGTTTGCTTGAATATAAGACAATAAAGAAAATGTGCATATATACAACTATAAACATACACGTATATCTCTCTCTCTCTCTCTCTCTCTCTCTATATATATATATATATATATATACATATATATGTATATATATATATATATATATACATATATATATATATATATATATATATATATATATATATATATATATAGACAGAGAGCGGGAGAGGGGTAGATAGATACAGAAAATTATATATTTGCATATATATCTATAAATATATATCTATATATATCTATATATATCTTATATATATATATATATATATATATATATATATATATATATATATATATATATATATATATATATATATATATATACTAGCTTGTACCAGTCGAACGGCTTCGGGAGAAATTTAAAAGAATGAAATCAGATGTGTAAACAGCCGAATCGACGGAAATAGTTCAGAACGGATTGTTTGAATGTAAAGAAACAGTTGTTGCTTTTGAATTGTAGAAACTCCATGTACCCAAGAAAATGATACATCGAAGTGTAACAAAATAAACA
>OY744540.1:30823452-30858452 GCA_963556195.1 Sepiola atlantica | reverse complement strand
GTAACCCATATTTGCGTTTTTGAATTATTTCATTAGGTTAGTTTTTATTTGCGTCGTGGTTGTTATTTGGGTTTTTTTTAAACTTTATGAACATTATTTTTGAAAACATTTGCTAATATTTTTTTAGGGAAGGGGGAATTAACAGACTTCTAATTCTGCTATTTCTTAATCTTATATCTACCTTTGAATAACCTACAATATCTATGTTTGCATTTTCGTTCAAGTGTATGGAGTTAAACATTTGATGTTTATGATGAACTACCTGAATCGTTGCTTACTACAGATAATTTCTGAAACATCTGTACATCCGATAGATTGGTATGGGTATAAGTTATTATAAATTGATCTAATAATAAATCTTGATATATATATATATATATATATATATATATATATATATATATATATATATATATAAATGTATATATATATGTATATATATACATACATATATATATGCACATATCTAAATATATACACATACATACATATATATATACATGCATATATACATATATACACACACATATATATATATATATGTATATATACATATATATACATATATATATATATATTCATATATATATATACATATATATACATATATATATATATATCTATTCATATATATATATTCATATATATATACATACATATATATACATATATATATACATATATATATATATATTCATATATATATATACATATATATACATATATATATATATATCTATTCATATATATATATTCATATATATATACATACATATATATACATATATATATACATATATATATATATGTACATATATATATATATATATATGTATAAATATATGAAGGCTCTTTTAATTATTAATTATTGGTATATATGTACATCTAAAATAAAATATCATATATTATAGTACATGATATAATAATATATAATAACATATATAAATAAAGGTATGTCTATATTACAAAACGAAGTATCTATTTATTCACAAAAATGCAATACATTGTTGGCATTATCACTGTTGATGGTATTATGTCAAAATCAAATATACACAGCCTAAAGATTAATAGAATTTCAGTCGGTAATCAAATATTATATTACTGACTTATGATAATACAGTTATATTCGTTTCTATGTCAAATGGCATGACAAGAAGAAGGCGTTTCATAATCTCATCAAAATCCCCTTTGTGCATGCACTATTGTATCCATAAACCATTATTACATTTGGTTTCAATAAAACAAGTTAAAAGGAAGACAAAATATGCAAGAGAGTTTCAGTTGAAATTGTATTGAAATATACAGCAAATTGCTAAAGGAAAATAACGTGTATATGACTGCAAGAATATATCCTTCTCTCTCTTTCTCTCTCTCTCTCTCTATAAATATATATATATATGTGTGTGTGTGTGGGGGGGGGGTGTGTGTGGGGGGGGGGGTAAGTGTATGAGTGTCATATTTAGCTGCTAAAAATAATATTTGATGTAAAACAAGTTAAAATGCAATGGAAATAAAAGACTGAAATAAGAAAATACAGATGAATGAAGCGCAAAGGCATCTATGACTCGAATTTCAGCTATAGTATATGTATTCAGAACTGTGTAAGTAATATGATATAATAATAAAGTAAGAATGTTATATACAGCAGTCGGTATGATAGGTAACATTCTAAAATAGCCATGATATGTTTTGGCAAGTCATATATATATATATATATATATATATATATATATATATATATATATATATATATGTATATATATATATATATATAAATAAATAAATAAATAAATAAATATAAGCATATATATATAACCAAATCTCGCTCGAGCGTTGAACACTGTAGAAGACAATACACTTACCCTCGCACCCAGGGTAAGTGTATCTTAATTTTAATTATTGTATGTGGCGATTTCCCGAGTTAGTCTCATGAGCGTTAGTCTCATGATTTTAGAGTAAATCTACGAACTGCCTTCAATTTAATGCGATCGCCTGCAACCGCACATTCCTACTCTGATGAGGGTAAGAGAAGTCGAAACGACGCCGTCCGTAGGTGAGAACACTTTAATACTTAAAACATAGTGATAGTATATGTATATATATATATATATATATATATATATATATATATATATATATATATATATATATTTATAAAATGAAGAAATATCTGCCTAAATGCCTTTTACAAAGGCGTGTAACGCTTGAAGATCTGTAGAAAATACACATTGTTTTTGCTTTTATAAATAAATTTCTAATATATACATATATATATATATATATATATATATATATATATATATATATATATATATATATATATATGATAGTTTTATTTACACAGACATGTACAAAATCTGCGACACTGGCATGTCGATGTTATCGATGAACAGTTACTATAAACTGAGATCTCATCAGGCAGAGTTAGAATCCGATCTTAACCTCAGATCATATTTGGAGAGAATGAAGTGGAGGGGTAGAGACAGAGAAGAAGAAGGAAAGAAATTTAACATTTCAAAAATTAAAGCCGTTAAAAAATTAAAATTAAAATTAAAATTAAAAATTAAAATCTGAAACAGACAGGGCAAATAAATAAAAAAAAAAAATAAATAAATAAATAAATAAAAAAATAAGAATATATGGTGGAAAGAGGAACAAATAATGATGAGGGGAGAGACACATAGAGGAAAAAAGAAAAAGAAGAAGAAGAAGGAGAGAGAGAGAGGGCGTCTGTTGATTTAGGTCGGGAGGGAGGGAGGGGGGTAGTAGACATGCACGAATTAGGTGTCAAAAAACCGTCGAGTTTATAAATGTCTTTTTCCAAGTGAACTGTAGTATGCGTGCGTGCAAATTGGGCTGATTGTTATATTGGTTAGGGCGGTGATAAAATGTGTCGCGGTTCTGGGTCTTTATATTGTCTTTATAATTTGTCTGGAGTTAATTTGAATAAATAAGTATATTCGTTAAATGTAACAGGAATAGTAGTAGTAGTAGTAGTAATAATAATAATAATAATAATAATAATAATAATAATAATAATAATAATAATAATAATAATAATAATAATAATAATAGTAGATACCACTAATAATTGAAGTGAAATAATGAAAATAATAATAAATGAAGTATAATAAAAATACTAAAAAATACCAAAAAATATTAAAAATATTAAAAAATATAACTAAAAGAATGACTGGAAAATGCTGGCGTTATTAATTATTAATAATAATAGTAATAATAATAATAATAATAATAATAATAATAATAATAATAATAATAATAATAATAATAATAATAAAAATAATAATAATGGTAATAATAATAATAATAAAAATAATAATAGTGGTCAATAATATTTTAGAGTTTATAAAAATAATAGTTTAGGAAAGAAATAGAATAATTAAGGAATATTAGGAATCCTAGGGGGTAGTGATTATCATAATAATATTAGATAATGATAATGATAAGATAATGTTTGCCGATATTATGATATGGGTTAATGGTTGCAATAATGCTGATCATATAAAAATAGTGGTTTAACAGACAACAGTAATCAGAGTGGTAATCCCAGAAATCTTAACAATAGTAGTGATGATAGTGAAAAATTATAGAAGTAGTCATAATGGTGGCAATAACAGTAGTAGTAATAATAATAATAATAATAATAATAATAATAATAATAATAATAGATACTCCTAATAATTGAGGTGAAATAATGAAAATAATGAAAATAATAATAAATGAAGTATAATAAAGGTACTAAAAAATACTAAAAAATACTAAAAAATATTTAAAAAATAAAGCTCTATTTTGATATTGAGCACTTTTTATAAACCCGGTTAAAATTCTCTGGATTACCACCCTGTGGATATTTTTCACCTGGATTATTACCATTATTATATATATATATATATATATATATATATATATATAAATCGGCAGTTAAGCTTATGAACGCTGTGAGTTGACAAGGAGGATTAATATTTATTTGAAATTGATGTCAAGGAATTGAACAACAAAGGAGGAGAAGGAGGAGGAGGAGGGGGTGGGAGGACTAAAAGTATATATATGTATATATATATAATTAAAAAAACATTTTAATGGGTTCGTCTACACACTTTTAAATGCAGCAACATTTTTGTAAGTAACGGATAAATTTTATTAGACAGACGAACAACACAGGTAAGGAAGACTTTTTTTTTAATAACTAATATAAGTTAGCAAAACATTTATACGGAACAAAACTTAGGTTTAGTATACGGAACGTTTATGTTTTTGTCTTTTAAGGGAAGTGAGGTCTGATCAACTCTGCTGGGAAGCCATGAAATTAAATACTGTCTTGTTTTTAAATTCCCGAAACAGTTTTTCATGGTAAACAACTGATGATCCCTTAAATAATGTTAGAAGCAAACTAATATAATAACTGAAAAAGTTAAATTGACTTACATGAGTGATTTTCCAAAGAACGACTTGGAACTTAAGGTTTTTTTTTGTGTTTTTTTTAATATAGTTTTAATGGTTGAGAAACTTCCAAGACTATATATATATATATATATATATATATATATATATATATATTTATGTTTGCTTAATCAGTAGCGACAGCTTCTGTTTATTTAAGGTTGATTCGTTTTTCTGATTTGGTATTGTCGTCCATTTTGTATTAAAAATCGCCATATTTTCGCGAACGTTTTCGACCGAAGTCGGGCATGTTCAGGCAGATGAATAAGTATGCAAAATAAAAGATTGGTGGATTTATTAAGAATACGTTTTTAAAAGAGACATTCTAATACCACTTCAACAACGCTTCAACATACCTTCGCCCCCCCCCCCCTATAACGGGCATGGTTGATACTAGGTTTATTTACTTGAATAAACAACGCTTCAATTATGGGGAGACGAATACTGCAAAATGAGATCTCAAGAATGATTGTGTGCTTGGTTAAAATATTCCTGAATTCATTTTTGGGGATGCTATGTGTTATCAAGTGTTGGTAGATGGAACTTTGAGGGGAGGTGAGATGTCTAGTTAGTCTGTGTGATATGCTAGTTTTAGTCATGCCGATATACGTGTTGTTAGCAGAGACACATTCTCTGATAGGGAATTTAAACACGTATATGGCATTACTAGTTTTTAGTAAGCTATTGTCGGCCGGGTTATTTTTTATTAATAAATTTGTGGTTTTAGATTTCTTGTAATAAATAACAAATCTAATTTTAAACTCATTATCTACGGCGGATATATGTGTACATATAATATTTTTAATTATTTTTTGATCGACTTTATAGTTGGAGTGTATTTGGTTACAATAACACAAATTATTATTATTATTATTATTATTAATATTGTTGTTAGAGTTTTTATTTTTATGTATGGCGCTTAGAGAGCGTTTTATGTGTTGATCAACTATATAGTTAGGAAAGTTATTATTAATAATTGTCTGTTTTATATCGGCAAGTGCTTTATAAAATATTTAATTTGTAGAGGAATTCATTTTGGCTCGATAAATAAGATTTTTAATTACAGCTATTTTGTATCTATCAGGGCATTCACTATTGCAATTGAGTAGGGTTGAACCTTTGGGCGTAGGTTTTTTATACGGATAGGTAATACATTTATCTGTAGAGGTTTCTATTTCTATATCTAGGAAGGTAATTTAAATATTAATATTAATTTCTTGTGTGAAATTTAATGTTGAATTATTTTTTAGTGTGTTTTTGATTAGAGTTAAATTTGATAAGTTTTCTGTAAGTAGAAGAATGCCGTCTACGTATCGAACATATAGGGATAATGTTAAATGTTTTAATTTCCAGGTTAGACATATAGTATTCGGCAAACAATGGGCGAAGAGCTGATCCCATTGATACATCATCTACCTGGGTGTATAAGTTACCATTAGGGCCGTAGAAGGTCGCTTTTGTGGGACAAAGAATTAATAGTTTGCGTAATATGTTAGGGTTTATCTTAAGTGTAGGGAGAGTTGGATTGTTATAAATGCTGTTAATAATTATTTTGATGGTTTCATGTATTGGGACGTTTGTAAACACGTTGTTTTCCGTCTAAAGAAGCTAGGAGTTCGTTATGAGGGGGCGAAGGTATGTTGAAGTGTTGTGGAAGTGGTATTGAAATGTTTTGTTTTAAAACGTCTTCTTCATAAATTCACCAATCTTTTATTTTGCATACTCATTCATCCGCCTGAAGATGACCGACTTCGGTCGTAAACGTTCGCGAAAATATGACGATGTTTTATACAACATGGACGACAATACCAAATCGGTCGTGCGACGAATCAAAAAAACGAACGTCTTTATATAGATTTCAAACATTTTCTTTTTATATACTTTGTGACATTGACTTATTTTTAAAGTACTTACAAGACTTAAGATATATTATGTAGTGTGGGATCCTCCGAGTCTGGTGAATCAGCTCTATCTCCGAAACCCTTATTAGATTTTGGGACATATTTCTATTCTATGGATATCTGGAACACGCATGCCACATGATATTATAATACTATTTTGAGACGGAACATATACTCCACTTTGATCCTAGCGAAGAAAGTTAAGAAAGTTTATTTTAATTCGAGTTTCACGTTCATCGCGACAATAAAGACATTTCCACTATTCAGGGTATCTCATCTTTAAATAAAGAGGTGTAGGGTGATAAAGTACATAGGAATATTAATTATTTCGAGACTGTTTGGATATTATGCATGTTGATATTTTATGAAGCAAATTTATGTTATCCTCATTCAACTTTTGTGAATAATATCTACCAATATTTTTAATGCGTGTATTGGGAGATTTGAGATTTGAGAGGAATAGTATCAGTAGTAGTAAGAATAGTAATTATGGCAGTAGTGTACGCAGAATCACAGTACACATTGTAAAACGGAAACTCATTTATTCAGGAATTAAAATAAAAATATGTTTAAGTAAAGTTAGTTAACTTTTAACATTTAAACAAGACATGTTTTATTTTAGATACGTGATTAAATTTAAAACTTGCTTCTAGAATATTACATAATTAGATCTAATACCTGTTTGTAATGTGGGGACTTTGCATAGGGACAAAAATTGTAATTGCCTCAGTCTGCAAAGATGTGTTATTTATTATCTGGGCATAGAAAAGATAAATGTGTAGTATCAGAACATATACTACACTTTGTTTGTTGATCATCACATTTGACAGAAATCGACTCAAGTTAAAATATGGGTGCGCTTATGGAGCAATACATATGTGTATAAATAAAAGAGAAAAAACTAAATATATATATATATATTTATATACATTTATATATATAAATATTGATATATATATATATATATATATATATATATTGATTAAAGCTAATTGCTTAATATGTCATGACCAATTAACTTACATTTCCTACCGATTATAAGACAACCTGATCTCGAATCGAATCGAATTCAGTCATATACAAATTCTAAACAAGTGCAACCGTAATTCTTTCTGAGTTGCTTTAAAAATCGTGCACTGCCATCAATTAGAATAATCAGATAACTTTAACTGTAGATATACATATATAAATACCCCCACCCCCCCCCACACACACACATATATATGAATACATGTTTACTCCAAAACAAATGGGCTATGCCTTGAACAATCATTTATTTCTGAAATTGCATTTAGCGACACCAGAAATGTAATCATAATATACTTTGAGTTATTTTACATTTGAATATAAATAAAAGTGAACTCAACACCGAATTCAAATAGTATTTGTAGATATGTATATAAAGGTCAGATATTATGTTGTAATAGTGTACACCCTGCTATATAACATCGTGCTTCGCCAGTGTTCGCTCTCACTATTTATCTAGATATATTACTAAAATATTCATATAAAATCATCGAATTAGATTAGTAATTTATTTTTTCGTATATAAATAAAATTATAATGTCGGATGATTTTTAATAAGAAAAGCATTCACGGTCGACCTTTTTATTATTAATTGAAGGACTTCTTTCCAAATTCCTTTAGGTGGTATTGCAAGTCTGAGATTGGTGTCTAACTAGCTATTTACTTTCTCGTTTCCCTTCACCAGTTGGAATGATTTCGCCCGGTGTCTAGAAATGTTATATTATGAGGGGCCCTGTATGCCTAAAAGCGTGTAGGTCCACCAGTTTTGATTATGAGAGGGGTGAAAATTGTTCGAGTTAAGTGCAGGTGGAAATGACATCCATTTTGGGGCAAATAGATTTGTCCTCAGAATGAGTAATCCCAAGAAGTCATAACAACTGGTGAAACCTGGCCGACTTCAAAAGTTGAGGTTCAATAAATGTCAGCCCAGTTCTGGTTATGATTTGTATGACAGGACAAAGGACTGTGACGTCACTCCTTCTTCGTGATAAACTATGTTTTTTAAAATAGTTACGGGTTTGGAAGTGTGCCGGACGGTCGACCTCTCTATGGGTCCGAAAATGAAACAGAAGGGGTTTGGAATTGAGAGCGTCATATCGACGATGTAGTTGATCGTCGTAATGGCTGGATCTCGAGGAGATCCAGCAGATATCCCCGTGCATAGTCGCAACCCACACAATAGGTATGAATTAGAATCGAGCAAATGAATTGATAAATCCCCTTTACAACGGAGCCCAGAATAAAAGACTTGAATCTCTCCCAGGAAAAGTTGTCTCCGCGTTTGTCTTCTGCCTGTATATAAAATTGTATCCACAGATCAAAGATCACCAAACTCGATCACAGCCAGAGATACGCAATGGAAATAAAATGTTTAACGAGAAGTGTTGAAAATGGACCGACAGTTTAAAGGCTTAAAATTGTCTATAAAAACGCCTTAAGGAAATGCATTAACAGTGCCTTAAAAGTGAGCGTTAAAGAAGTTTGAACACGCTTGATGACTTTTCATAAACTTTCATATGATTTCATAAACTTTCATATGATTTCGTATCGCATTCGTATTGTTTTCGGTTTCGAAAAGATTAATTTCCAAGCGTTATGCAACAAATCCTCTTTTGGTGACGCGCCCCTTTTCAAGGACTATGCAACAGAAAGACACTCGTGTTTTACTCGCTATCGTTTGCATGACGGGATGGAAGTGCATATATTAATGTGTACATATGCAAACATAGTAATATATACATGAATACACATGTGACTTAATTATTGAATGGAGGATTATTTGTCCATTTAAACCAAAACAAATAAGTATTTTCCGATCGCGTCATATATAGAACGCATTCGCTATACTTTATGAAATGAAGCATGTTTTTCTAATGTTTTTTCTAATGTTTTTTCTAATGTGTTTTCTAATTTTTTTTTTCAAATGGGTTTTATAATGTATTATTGCAAGAGAATATTGCTGTATGGTTTACTATTCATCAGCCGTTTTCGTTTTATGTTGTTATTTCTCGTTTGAAAGTTTGATGGAAGTAACACGGACAGTCTTTGTTTTTATTAAGTATAATGTACAGGTACGGTGGGTCAAGTTGTCAGTCGTATCCTCTCTGTTAATCTAATAGCTTATCTAATAACGTTTACATAACTAGAAATGTTAAGCTGCGAAAAGATATTTGAGGACGCTCCTTTTTGCTAACGTGCTACTTACAGAGATAGAACTGTAGCAAGCACTTTGTTTTAACAGTTGGTTGTCTGCATGTGTGAACGAGTCATTTTGCATATCTTCCGTTTAGACAGACCCTGCATATGTTTATACCTTTTATCTGGTTGAGTTGTAAAATTGAGTTGTAAAAGAGTGTGATGCGGAAAGTGATACTTATTTAAATGAACCACTGTAGACAATCATTCGAATATATGTTTCTCTTTTGTCCTTAGATAATGAGGAACGATTTGTATTTCGTAATATGTTTGATATATTAATAGTGCTTACATTACATTACAATAACACCTACATTATTATTGTTATAAATAGTGTTAATTTTATTATGAACGTTATTATTATTAAAAATATTATTATAAATATTATTCTTAATATAATGATGATGATGATGATGGTGATGATGATGATGGTGATGATGATGATTGTGATGATGATGATGGTGATGATGATGATGATGGTGATTATTGTGATAAACAAGTGGAAGACATAGAAAAGAAAGAAATATCAATATAAAATATAGAATCTATATCGGCAGACATCGGGAATAGAAGAACTCTGTGAGCTGGCTTCAACAGAGAAATAACTTCAGTTAGTGCTAAAAAACACTACAGCTAAGTAATGAAATTTACCTCTATCTAACTGTAAGAAGATATAGCTCAAGGTAGTGATATCGTAGTAGAAGGTCAGCACATCAGAAGTTATAAATGCTGCTCCTATGAGGGACTGCCTAAGCAGTCCAGTTAACATTACCCATAAACAGTTAATATCCTTAAGCGATACTAAATAGATTAATCCATTCTCAAATAGAATATTCAAATCATCAATTCAACAAAATATTTTTATTTTTTCATATACACTTATCTGTGTTTCTCTTCTACTCTTAGGCAACGCCGGGTTTATATATATATATATATATATATATATATATATATATATATATATGTATATATATATATATATATATATATATATATATAGTCTACAGAAGTTTTGAGTTATTTAAAAAAAGAAACAAAATGCAGTTTAAATTCTTAGAGAAACTAACAAAATCCAAGATATCGCAGACTATATATATATATATAAATATACACACATATATACATATATATATGTGTGTATATATATATATATATATATATATATATATATATATATATATATATATATACAAATAGAGAGAGATAGAGAGAGAAAAAGAAAAAAGAAAGAGAGGAATACATAGAAATAGGTATAATTATTTATTAGTCATTAAAGTATATGTAACTTTTATTTTTCTCATATGATATAAAACGGTGAGTAAGACAACACCAACACATGACTTATGCATCCTGAGGGCAGTTTTCCACGATTTGTTGATTGTTTAATTTATATCCGCTCTTGGAACCTCCCTGACAATAAATCTCAGCGTAGTTTCCCCTACCACCAAACCCACACATAAAGTGAAAGAAAGTAATCAAAATTCTGGCAGATTGGAAATCGATGGGGAGAATTAATCGGTTTTGTTTTCCGATCGGATTTGTGTCTGAAAAGTGCGCCTTAATGCAGTGCTTATCGTCCGGTCAAACCGAGGGTGACCCGTGTAAAGTGGAAGGGAAATACGTGGAAGGTGACAACGGACTGAGAAGGCAAGAACGAAAATAAGACACAGGTCGCGTTTAATGAGCAGAAATGCGAATACATATCAGAGAAATGTGATGGGAATGAAATAGCAAATAACACATGAGTGAAAAAATAAGAAATAATACACGGTATAAGTGAAAAAGAAATATTGAAAGAAAACAAAAACAAAAAGTAATAATGAAGGAAATCAATGAGAAACAAGGAACTAATCAATGAAATGATGTAACAAAAAGAAAATCAAAGTAAATATAGAAGAATAAATAATGATTGAATTGCATATAAAATAAATAAAAAATATTAGGAGAAAGACAGGAAAAAGAAGAAATGATCAACGAAATGAATGGAAAGCGAAGAAAAAATCGATGAAATAAATAAAACCCGAAGACATAATGCAGAAATTAAAGAAAACATAAGAATAGACCTAAATATGAAATAAAGACAATATAAAGAAAAAGAATTTCGTGAAAAAACGAATAACTAATGGAACGGAAAACGAACAAAAGACTAAAGGAAATAATGCATAGGTGTTTGAAGGAAAGAAAAGTGGAGAAGGGAATAAAGAAGAACTAAATGAAAAAAATAATAGACAGAAAGACTAGAGAAAGAGATAGGGGGAGAATGAGAAAGAATGGAATAAAATAGAGGAGACAAATGCAAATAAAAACAAATAAGAAACATTAACTGTGAAGAGACAGTATGAAGACTATAAACAAAATGGAGGAAGCGTGAAATAAATATAGAAATTAAGGAAGGGAGACAACAAAGGAAAAAAAAAGCAGAAAAAAGAGAATTTCGATTTATTAACAGATTGATCGGGAAATCTATTTGTCGAACTCGGGAATCAGTACCAACTTTCGAACGAAACCCTTTACTTTATCAACGGGGGTATCTGCCTCTCGGGTTGCCAACCATTTCCGGGTAGACGTCTTAAGTGAGTGTATTCTTAGTATCGCCCGCACTAATGATTGAACCTTTAACTTCTAGAAAAATGTCAATTAAAACTGATTATTACGTTAGCGAGGTATCCGGTACGCAACAGGCCATTGCAGAACGAGATCAAGCTACCGCCGTGAATTAAATAAAGCGTTCTCGTTCGAAATTCCATGAATAATTCGATATAAAGATCTCCGATGTTGACAAGGTACACCTGAAGTAGCTTACCTTCTGCCGAAACGCTGTGAAAAATACCTCCAATATTTTAATAGTAGTTTGAATCATCTAAATATCATGGAATATTATGTATTTGCTAGTGCTTCACGAATTATGTTTACAAAAGTGCAATATCGCATTTTCGCGTGAATTATCAAAATAATTATTAGTATTGTTTATACAGATATATTCATATTGGAGCACGTTTTGTAGTTCATTACGAAATATGAATATGTATTTCCGGTAATCTCTTTGTTCTTCTTCCTTATTACTTTTCGGCGAGTTATATTAATTATTCGAGAAATATATCCTGTGATTTGTTATTCTTATCGATATCTTACAGGATATTAATTCATCTAATTAAGGTTAATTACATGTTAATTTCCTAATTATGTAACGCAAAACAATAAATAAATACATTTAGGAACACGTGTTGAAGTTAAAACAAATCGGTGTGCATATTTTTGCTAAATATCAGAAGAAAATATGTATATATCCTCTATAATATATATATATATATATATATATATTAATCTTTTCTTATCTACGTTCATTGATGTTTCATGCTTACCCAATCTTCAGTGCAAGAAGCGAATTCCCGACGGTCGACGGGCGCGAACTCCGATTATAAATCGCTATTGATTCGCAGTCAAGAGAGTTACCAGTTAGCCACCAGAAATTAGCTTGGAATTTGTGGAAGAATTTAACTTTGTAAATACCAGGTCGGCGAGTATTCACAGCAAGCGGCGAAGAGTGATCAACAACACCAACACATCGTGTTGGATCTCGCAATGAAGCTAGTAGTATTACTTGTTATTAAATTCACTCAGAGTACACAGCCTTAGTAAAGGGGGCTATATAATAATATTTATAAATAAATATTACTTATTTATTATCTACAGACATCGATGTTTCATGGTTACGCACCGAGTGGCAGTCAAGAGAGTTACCAGTTGGCCTCCAGAAATTAGCTTGGAATTTTAGGAGGAATTTAACTTTGTAAATACCAGGTCGGCTATGTAAGATAAAAAAAAATGTGTATATGTGTGTTTATATATGGTTATTGGTGATTTTCACTTCTTTACAAAACATATCATGAGAACAAGATTGCAAAGTTTGGTTGTAGGCAAGCATATAGCTCAGCAGGCCCGACAAATTTTTACAAGCCTTGCTGCAAATATGCCATACAAGACAACTGGATTGTGTTTGTGCATAACTATATCCAACTCCGGTTTGTCACTTGTCTAGTTGGATTCATTCTCTGGTATCTCTCGTGACTCAATAGTCCGGCCTTTGCAGACAGGCTCTACCACATAAACCACACACATTGTCGGGCGGAAATATGTATGGGGCGTTCGACACTGATTGCTCCCGGGAAGTAAGTTTCAAAATGAAGTACGCTATACCGTTGCCTCAAATCTGGCACATCCATCATAGATATATGTGCGCCATATCGATCACTCCAGAACAATATTCTGTCAGTTCTCAACATTCATATAAAAGCCGTTCAAGTTGATTTTGACTACATCCTTAAAATCCATAAGGTTTTACTCTCGAACTTTTGTCATGCTCCAGTTCTCTATATATCGGTATCTTAAGGAGCCTGTTATCTCCCACTTTGACAATGTGCTCTGCCCAGATAATCTGCCGATGTTTATAACGCATGTATATGCTCGGAAGAGTTCTGTACAAGGGTATCGGAGGCCTTGGACTTAGCATTAGATTGAGCCAGGTTGGATATCTTATCAGTGGTTTGGAAACGTAAGAGAAAACCGACGTAATAGTCATTAAAAGGCTTGGAAGATGTTCATTGCGACATATATTGGGAATAACGTCCGTGCAAGAATGTCACCCTGTTTTATACCGTTGTAAATAGCTATTGGTTTAGAGAGTGCATTGTTGGAGTGAACCCTCGCCTTCATATTTTGTTAAAGTTATTTAAGCATTTTCACGAATCATGGTGGGCTTCCAATTTTACTGTGACTGCCTATAATGCTGATCCATTAACAGTGTCGAAAACATTTGTCACGTGCAAAACAACGTTATAGATTGCTTCCCGTTGTTCGCTGAACTTTTCTTAAAGTAGTGTGAAAGAGAAAATTATATCGACAGTGCCACGAACTGATATAAATCCGCTCTGGAATTCCGGAACAGCGGAAAGGCACACCAACATAGTAAGCTGGTTAGCTTCTCAAATACTTTATCAACCGTTTTCAAAAGGTTATACCTTTATGATTTCCACATATCGATTGAGTTTTTGTTATCTTGTATCACGAAATCAAAGTTGCATCCATCTTGTTCTATCCATAAGACAAATATGATACCGTCGACATATTCAGCGATCTTTCACTCCCTTAAAAACCGAAAGCTTAATAGCGGTGACATAAATGGCAAGTGTTGTTTCCATATTAATTTCCTACATTGTATTGCGAATCTCAGAGAGGCTGCGTAATCAATCATAACATGAGTAATAACCTCCTGCGACAAAGTGTTAATGACTTCATCAACCACTGAAATATTATAAAATAGATCACGGAAATGTTACTCCAGCGTTTTATAAAATCTTCATAATGCTTATAGAGGAATGACCAAACTTTTGACTAGAGTTGTACGCCAAAAGCTGCATATTTAAGTGGTACACCATTTTTATATCTTTACTATCATTAGCCTTCTGTGTGTGTTTAGAAACATCCAACACGAATTGGTTCTTCATTATGAGTATATAGTGCGGAAGCTCCGACTTACCATTTTTTAAATCTTACTGAGAGTCGGAGAGTTTTCTCGATTACACTGGGGTATTGCAGGTACAGACTGTGTTCTCCTCACAAAGCTTGTTACGCTGGAAGTCATTGTTATCGAGGTAGTAACGATAATTCCGTTTCTCAAGACCAATATGCTCAACTCTGGCCGTGTTGATTAATATGCTTAATGAATTCCATGCACCATTAAATGCTGCATTTTTTAGCGCATCTTGAAGATCGCCACGTACACTTATGTCTTTCAGTCTCGGAATTGTTACTTCTTTTATAGCGATGTTTACGCACGATATATAACTTATGTACACCACGCAGAAGTTTGTTGTCTAACCTACATTTACACCCCGCATTACTAGTACAGTGCATCCATCTTGAAGCTATTGGATGGGGGTAATAATATTATCGAAGTTTATTGCCCATGTTTTGACCGTAGGTTACTCCAAGTTTTCCTTAGGGGCAGCCTGCTGATGTGAAAATGTGTTGCGAATGACACAACCATAATTCAGTGCAGAACTTTATCAGGTTAATATCATTGCAATTCAAGATCCGCACTCCATATTTATCTAATGCAGTCTATGTTTGTTGATATTTATATACTCGGGTGGTGAAGTCTTCTAGAACACACATTGTATCAGCTTTTAGAATCGAGGTTAGTACATTCATGAGATATTTGTATAAATACATGATAGTCACCTCGTCAGTGCTAATAATTAGATTATAACATAAAATGGCAGCCATAAAGTTCTTATAGCCTCATGTCACAGAAGATGCCTTATTCTATCCCTAAAGCGATTGGGCTGCTTATTTCATTTCACTAACTCTGTGCGAACATTAAATTACGCACCACATATTCGCCTTTATCCCTCTGGAGTATCATTCTAACAGTATGTGTCACCATCTTTTACTTCTGTCGACTTATCATTGCTGAATAGAACTCCCGTTAGTGCATCGGTTTCGAGTCTATAACTACCTAGTTGTTTTGCAACTATACCAGTCGCTCATAATTTTTAAACTCATCGCGATCGAGAAGTGTGCGAACATTCTAAGTGGCTTCATTCTGTTGTTTTTTTCTTCATAGTTCTTTGTTTTCGTTTCGCCGAAGTATGCTGCTGTTCTGTAAAATGTGCTATTGGTTGGGATATCTGAACACGTAGATAGCTATGCTGGGCGCTCACACGAAACACACAGTACGCTCTACTTTTACAAAGGGTAATTTCAGTGACAAGCAGAAGCAAACTAACTGATAGACGATGTAGAGCACAGGTTTTATAGCAAATTTTCCTTCTCCTATGTATATATATATATATATATATTAAATCATCTTATTATAGCTCTTGTTGACTTATATATCATGAATAGAGCTGATACCTATATCTACAGTGCTCGGCTGTGGTAATTGTCCGTTCTAGGGTGTTTATACTTGACGCACCTCGGCCTTTGGTCATTTACCCTACCGTTAAAGTCAACATTTCTGTTGATTTAAACTTTATATATATATATATATAAAGTTTAAAGTTCATATTTTTTTTTTTTAAGCATCTATTTGACATTTATTAAAGAATAAGGTAAAAAGAATTACCTTTTTTAAGCATATAAAGATGCGATATCATTTTTTTTTTTTTTTTTAAAGAAAATAAATCGAAAACGATTTTTTTTTTTTTCTTCTTTTTCCTTGTATAAACCTTCATTCTTTTATTGGTTTATAATAATACAAATAATTTCGCCAGTAGAAAACCTGGCTTCTTCAGTGTGTCTATATCCCGATGTTAATGGATTTGGAGGTTTCCCGACTACTGTTGTGGTAAACGGGCTTAGCGGAAGTTGTTGTTGTTTATCCGTTTTAAATATGAAGGCGCGTATGCTCGCGAGACAGATATAAAGTTTAAAGTTCATATTTTTTTTTTTTAAGCATCTATTAGACATTCATCAAAGAATAAGGTAAAAAGAATTATCTTTAATTGCTTAAAAAAATAAAAATATGTAATATATATATATATATATATATATATATATATATATATATATATATATATATATATATATATATATATATATATATATATATATATATATATATATATATATATATATATATATATATATATATATATATATATATATATATATATATATATATATATATATATATATATATATATATATATATATATATATATATATATATATATATATATATATATATATATATATATATATATATATATATATATATATATATATATATATATATATATATATATATATATATATATATATGATCTGACAAAATATGCAGGTCCATATCTTTTAGTACGGTGCCATCGCGTTTGGGTACTATATCATTTATCTATACGCCGTTGTTGATTAGAAAAATACTATCTATGTATGTATGTAGGTATAAGTGTTGTAATCTCTTCAGAAAATGAAAAAGTTAAATTCTCTTGTATGATGGTATATAAAGCAGCACAAAGAAAATAAACGACTTTTGATACCGGTAAATATAAAAAATAACTGGCGTAACAAACGACGCTGATTTATTGTGGAAAAACAATAATTTATTTGGTATAATTCCAGATAAAAAAGCTCAGCTGAAATTAACTATGGTATATATAATCTTGGAAGTCTTTCAACGTTTAAAATTATGAAATAAATACATTATAGTCCTAAGCCCTACGTTGGAAAATTCCCTTGCTTTGTAAATAAACTAAACTCTAGTAATTATTTCATTAGTTAGCTTTTTTATTTTTGTAGGAATCATCAGTTGCTTACTATTTAAAACGGTTTCGGTGATTTAAATATATATATATATATATATATATATATATATATATATATATAGTCATCCACATACAGACTGTTTCGCTGTATCCTCTTCAGTGCGGCTAGACGTGTTAGTGCCTCAAGCCGTGATGGAAACTCAACCGCCGGCGCTTCTACCCCTACGCTATTATACGACACTGACTGAATGTAATTAATATCGCAATGTAAATATTGCAAGTGCCGGGAGCTCGAATTAGTTTTACCTAATGCCTTTCAACATATACAATATATATATATATATATATATATATATATATATATATATATATATATATATATATATATTACGTACATCAAAATAAACTATGGACACGTAATTATTTTAATTGGCGATTGCAGCGTCCGTTGTTTGACGTCCTGCTTTGTTTTAAAGGGGTAGTCTAATATTTATTCTATGTTAATAAAGCCATCTTTAAAAGCATTTCCTATATTTGGGGATAGCTTTTTATCTGCTGTTTTGTTGAGACACTCCTCACATGTATTATCACTTCATGGGGGAGTAGTGCAATATATGGTCGTCCGTCATGATGCAACCCCCTCCACTTATTATATCTTCCTTGTATGGCAAAGTAATGTTGTGCATGTTCGTTTCTCATTATGCCATCTTCCCAGGCATTATCTCCTCCTTAGAGTCTTCCTTTTCTTCGTGGGAGTAGTGTAGTATATGTGTTATTTTCATAACACCATTCCATCGGTGATTACCTTCCCATGTTAATTAGTTTGGTAGAGTTGTACTAAACACAACATATGACCTCTGGGGGCATATTACTCTCATATATATGATGATAAATACGGTTGTGTTTCTATGTACAGTAATAGTATCGGGTTGGCTTTAATCACAGTGAAGAATGTTAATATAGCGACATAAGCTTTATTTGAATGAACAAATGCACCTTATAACCTCTGAGTAGTGAATCGTTCACCACATGTTAACGTAATTACGTAGCTATTCTTAAAAGTTTAGAGCACTGTAATAGTTTGCAACCCCGCCTAATAAACCGGTATCGTCCAGGCCTTTGGGTCTGGATTTACGCCTTTCTATTGGGGGTTGTCGGTCCTGTGCAGTTCTAGGAAGTGCACCCTCCCAGGCTTTGCCTCCCCTCTTGGGGAGGAGTACGTTTATTGTTTACTGTCTGAGGCGCCCCTACCGGGGAATGCCGACAGGGCTGCTAAGGCAATTTTTAAACAGCCAGAGTGCTCAAATTCTCGAGCACTGGTTCTTTCCCACTTTCCTGACCTTGTGTCACATCTTACTTTGTGGGAGGAAGATAAATATATAAGCATGTTAGATTCCCTTACTTCGTTGCGGGCGTCAAAAGACAAAAGACAAAAAACATGCGTTGTTGGCGCCTAACAAAGTGGGCGCGTTTAAAATCTCAGCATGCCATAACTAAACTACAAAAACGGAATACTACCAAATAGGCTGCCTGTAGAGTAAAAATGCATATACATGTTAGTACTATAAGTATTACTAGTGTGACCAGACAAGTGTCCAGAACGAGTGGAAAACTCATTTACTGAGTGAAGAATTTAGGGGAAAATATTGTCCTGTAATAAAAATAAAGAGGAAACACATATAAGACGCAGGAAAGAAGTAATTTACTGGCACGAATTCACTTTTGTGTGAAATCGCATCACTTATACACCATTTCATATTCTATGACTCCGACTATAAAAAGGATCATTTTATCTTCATTTTCATAGAAAAAATCTTTCTTTGTAATAAAAACAAACACATTACGGGCGAGTTTGTTGTTATTATTCCTCGAGGCCAACTTTATTTATAAATGACAAAGTGAGGCGCAATTATTATTTCAAAGATATGTTTATATTTTCATGCTTGACTAATATTGTATTTTGATCGCAGATATTTTCTTCCAGTTATTATCTACTAGTCGATGTCCAGTATTAACACGCGTAATCAAATTTGAGCCCTGCAATTTTCTACACCGTTATCTTTAGTGCTTTGGAGAATTGTAAGTAACACTAAAGCGCCGCGTTGCGTTATGTCCTAACACTAACCTAAATTTCGGGGTGAACATACAAAAACAAAAAAAATGAAATAAAAAACGGAAAAGTGGTTGCTCATTGAACGTATTGTTATAGTTAAAAGTGACAGTATAGTCCAGTAGATCGAAACATAAATCTCGCCTAGGAATATCCACTTTTGCCTATTCAGCATGTCCCCATAGATGAGAGGGACATAGAAAATACGACTAGCAATTCACCCTTGCGCTCAAAAGGGGAACTAATGCATTGGAATATGACTGCTGGTGACCGTGGCAGCTTTTTTGAAGTATGCAATGTATTTAAATGGATAATTAATAGAATTGTGTTCACAGCACGATAAAGTCTATTTTGTAACTTAATAATTATACACACCTTATAACCGGTATATATGTCTGATTTTTTATGAGCGCAGGTAAAAATAAAACTCTTCACAATGGGAAGCGGTTGGCGCACTGTTACTTTTACGTGGAAGCGAAAACAGGTAAACACGGAATAATGAATCATAGTATGCATATATTGGTTTTATATTTCATATTAAATGACGTGTGGAGAAGTCGTTCACTGTTACTGTAACTTTTCAGCAATAAACATTTAGTTCTAATGCAAAATGTAATATATAAGATGAAGGAAAAAAGTAAGAAAATGTGAGACAGTATGCATATATAACTAACACGAGTATTAGTTTGCGATTGCATAATGTCTCCGAAGTCTAGCCATATGTACTTATTCTACTATGATGTAAAACTATAATTGCGATGTGGCTAGAATCGTATGTTTTATCTTGGTTTACGTAAGTTTAGCATGATGACACTTCAAGAGGAAAAGTAGAAAGTTACATACTCATTTTAATGAGCATGGCGTTGGTCGGGAAAGCACATTTTCCTTTATCAATGTAATTTAAAAAAGAATAATAAATTAAACAGAAATAACGGGAGTATTAAAAGCAGGAATAATGTTAACGACTATTAACGGACGATTGGGGTATTCACCTCAAACACCGCTCTGTATTTGGTTAACATCGCTCTATATTTGGTTAACACCGCTCTGTGTTTTGTTATCACCGCTCTGTATTTGGTTAACACCGCTCTGTATTTGGTTAACACCGCTCTGTATTTGGTTAACACCGCTCTGTATTTGGTTAACCCCGCTCTGTATTTGGTTAACACTGCTCTGTATTTGGTTAACCCCGTTCTGTATTTGGTTAACACCGCTCTGTGTTTTGTTATCACCACTCTGTATTTGGTTAACACCGCTCTGTATTTGGTTAACACTCTGCAATTCACTTATTCCATCAGTGGAATATATAAAACATGCCTTGCAATATAAATACCTGCAACGAGAAAGAAGTTAGGTTGAACAAGTAGAGTATTGATTTACTCCTCTCCAGTTTTTATCTTACTCCCACAAGTAAGATGTGACCCAAGGTCGGATCGGGAAAGTGGGGTTTAAACATTGCCTGGGCAGCCCCGTCGGCATTCGCCGATAGGGGCGCCTCAGGCAGTAAGCAATAAACTTACTCGTCCTTAAAGAGGGGAGATGAAGCCTGGGAGGTCGGATCTCCTAGAACTGCACAGGACAGACCCATACACCGGCGTAAATCAAGCCCCGAAGGCCAAGGCAATACCAGTCTATGGGGTACAGTATCCATCGGAACAGATACTAATCTTTCATCTTAGCCAAAAGGCCAAGAATAAATAAAAATATGTTTACTAAGATAACTGTCTTTTTAAAAAACTTCTTCATGAAGCCAGTAACACTGGTAGTAGATGTGGGCGTGAGAGAAAAAATCCACCGATTCCCTCCATGGGCGACTATCTGAGAAGAATATTTGAAGCCGAATACAATGTAAAAATATGGTAAAACGAACCAAATAAATGCATATTTTCCGAAAACACGCATAAAGTAATAGCCTAAATTTAATGTTGAAGCAAAATCTTAGCTGAAACTTTTGGATGAAAAGCTGTACACTTCAATGAAAGAGGGGACATTTACATTACTTCATATATGAAATAAATGAAACGATTTATGACATATCATTTGAGTTTTTAATGTCGTAATTGAATGAGTCATGGACGATTTGGATGTTTGTAGTTGTTTAGAACGGATGTGTTTGTTAACGGTCTTCATAACGAGTTATCAACAAAAGGCGTTCTGCATTCTGGAATTGGCGAATAGAATTTAGTTTTATGGATGATATTCGTTTTTCAAAGGCAGTTTGATATTAATAGGTCTTACCATGAAAACATCTAACTGATTTAAAGCAGTTCAAGAGAGTGGCTGCTTTGGTAAAGGGACTCTTTCATGACGAGTATGAATTCGGAGGTACAAGCGTTTGATAGGAAATGACTAAACGGCATTTATGATTTATATGTTTAAAAGCGCCGTTATCCAGAAAATCCAATTACAAAATACTTATTCCGAATTATACTCTATTAGTGCAACCATTTATTCGAACAATTCAATTGGAATGACCCTTTTTATGGAAACTTTCCAACGTTTGAACGATCATATTTCGGTCAATCTAATATTTTTTTCTGAACAGTTTATACTTGACGACCTTTATTCGAATACTACTATATTCAACCAATCATATTTTCAAACGATCAAATATGTGAACGACTGCTTATTCAAACAAACGAAAATATTACGCTCTTGTATCCAAATCATTTAATATCCCAAGGATAATGTCTTCGATAAATCCCTCTTGAACGATCCAAAATTCGAACAATGAAATACTAGAACGAACATTGATATGAAAAAGATATGTCTTGTATTAAGAAAATATATACATGTTGCATAATGGATGTATGTAGGTGAAGAACGATTACGTAAGCTAGTATGGATTTTGTATCTAGGTTGACCAGTGCAAGTAATTCTGACACGCAAACCTGAACAAACAAGTTCGGTCTGGGACAAAAAATATATAAACAAAGTTTGGGTTCAAGAAAAGATCAATCATAAATGTATTATGACTAGTTGTGTCCTATTGATATCGTGTAAAGGAAAGAAATAATGTGTTAGTCTGTTTTGGAAAGCAGTTACGAGAAGATGTGAATTCGAGTTGTAATGAAAGAAACTAAAATGGGAATTTAATTCCTTAAAGAGTTGATAGCGACTAGTCTGCCCACTCTTCCTAATTTCTCCGTAACTAAGTATTATTAAATTGAGAAGAACAATGTTTGCCTTTCTCTCAATTTAATGAATGGTTGACATTTTAACGTATGACAGGAAAATATCCCCCAAATAAATACTCAGTCTTAATTCCTCGTCAGGCTCGCTTTTTCCCTCTTTGTGCATACAAATTTTGATCACATACGCTACACGATGATGGTGATGATGACAGCGAAATACGGCCCCCTACGATGATGATGATGATGACAGCAAAATGCGACTCCCCTACGATGATGATGACGACAGCGCCAGCACGGTAGTCTACGGTTAACATTCGAAGTAAGCGACGATTGAACTAAAGAACGTGTTTTAATACACAACTACGTAAAATATATTGGACATCTTACAGACTACTTATCTCTCATACATTAGCAGTAATGATGTGGAATCGCATGCCATTTTGAAATTCATTGCTACAAACGATGGATAACAATATTTTATTACTCGCTTATCTTTTACTGATGAAGCCACTCTTCACTTATGATGTTACGATTAACGTAGCGTTGGTATTGCCCGACCTTTAACTAACCACTATGACCTTAAATATCAGATAACAATAGTGATAAGCTCAGTAGATCCCGATAAGCTGACAAGTGTCTGGGAGAAATTATCTTATTGTATTAGTGTTACCTGTGCAATAGGTTATGCACATATTAAACATGTGTTAGACAGTGCATAATAGTTGATTGTGAGTAGAAACATTCGGCTGGAATTTGTTATTGCTTTTCGTTATTAAGACGTCGCGTAATGAAATCCGTACATTCTATTTGAAGAAATGAACTGATAGAATTGTGATCATTTTCGTAGGCGATTTATGTTATAAACCTCTGAGAACACGATGATCTGCGACAAAAGAAACGCGGGAAAATATAATTATAAATACCTGCAATAATTGCAAACTTTCATGAATAAGCTGAACCATTATTAACCCGAATGTCTGAGAACTTATACTCTGATATTCACATATGTATTTGGACTAGTCGTTTCATGACATTATATTCCGTGTGTAATAATAACTCTAATCTATGAATTGTATATTAGGCTGTGTGTGTGCACATCCAAATGTCAGAAACTCTAAAAGACACGCTCACTAAGATAATGAAGTATTCTTCAATATTTCCTTCGACAGAATATTTAGTGCTATTCATTTTGAGGGAGACACCAGGAATACGATTAATCAGAGAGGGGGGAGAGAAAACTAGGGATATTTTCCATACGATCTTTAGTCCGAAACATCAACTAAAATGCAAGTTTTTGTCTTTCGGGATAGAATTAACGTGTAGTATCTGTTCTATTCTTTAGTTGAGGAAGTGAAACCCTTCTTGACTTGAACATGTGAGAGGAGAGGGAAAAATGTTTGGGAGGTGCAACAAAGAAGGAACAGTTGACAAGATGGAAAGTGTAAGAAAATAGATAGAGGAGAGGTCGACTTGGTAGACTAAAACAGCGAAAAGAGTTATTTAAGTTCGTAATTCAAGTATTTCAAATAAGAATATAACAAACGTTTGTGTTGTTAAATTGTCTTAAAAGAAGCTATTTGCAAAGTGGACACCAATATAAACTTCAGTTAAACTCTGATCGTATAATTCAATCATTTCAACGAATTTATTTTGATGATTGACATGAGAAAACAGCATTTAATATTTTATCTAGCGTTGCACATGATGTAGGGATGACCTTACATATGACTCATAAAAATCGTACACCATTCAGCTGATGGAATGAGCAAACTATAGTTTAGATAGTATAGTATACGTAGTGTTGAGAGCATCATTGAAGTCCGATTAATATGATCGCTGACGAAGTGCTGCTCTCATATGTTTTAACATTTTCAAAAGAAATACTTGTTATAAAAATAATAAGTATTCGAGCATTGGTGTGTAAAAACAAAAACACACATAAACTGATGTTGCTTTGTTAAAGGGGGAAAGACGGTTGGAGAATCTTACCGATGCTAAGTCTTAGTAAGGAAACTTTGGAATTTTCTTTTGTGGTTTTGTCCCCTATAGGAGATTGAATTGCAAATACTTATGAGGTTATTTTTACTCCTGTTTTCAATAATTCGCCCACTTCAGTCTATCTCTCACTGCCTCTTTCTGTGTTTCTTGAACTGACCGACTGCTCTCTAAGAAATTCCCTAAGAGTCAGTTCTTTTATTGAGAACTTTAGCTTGAGGTAAATCTTGCGATTAGAGATTGTTTTGCATTTTCTGCAATGGTTCACCCATAAAGGTGGGTCCTCCTGTAAAGCCACAATAATAATACAACATATAATTAATGGAGGCGCGAGAGCGCTCTATCCCGGAATAGACTACACGAATGGCCTATGCTTGAAATCTCATTTCTTTGATCAATCATAACTCAAAAACCAATAAACCAAAGTTGGTAAAACGTTGCACAAAATTTGTATTTGATAGGTTCTATAAGTGTGTATAATTTCAGCATCATTAGTCAAGGCAACCCAGAGATCCAGAAAGTTCAATCATGAAATCATGTTATCTGTGTGTGCGTACGTACGTACGTACGTATGTGCCACTCTGTATCTCATCAACTATTTGATAGATTCAGCTGATTTTTGACAGAGATAGAGGTTCTAGTGTCTAGTTGATGGTATTATTATTTCAGTTTACCATATACCTTAGTTTTTCAGAAAAATCCAAAAAATCTTTAAAATGACCAGTATTCATACACTTTATTCTATATCTTATCGACCATTTGATGGATTCAGGTGATTTTTGGAAAAGATAGAGGTTCTAGTGTCTTGTTGATGGAATTTTAATTTCAGTTTACCATATACCTTGATTAGTCAAACTACCAACTATATTATTCATAAGAAGGCATTGTATTGAGGCATAGCCTTTACAAAAGTAGATACATTCAATGAAAAATGCCAGTATACTGAAATCATATGCCTTTAATAGGGTTAAGATGAAAATGCATATACACTAAATGTACAAAAGCAAGGAACCTCCCAAATGTTTACACTTTCATTGTCTTTAAGGGTATGCGAGCACAACAGAGCTATGTATTTTACTCGAAGGAATTTTTCTTCAGCGCACCTCACACACTTCATCCACTCATGCATAGGGATTTATATTGTAGTGATGTGATAATGAAATGGTTTGGTTGATATGTAGTCATACCCTTAATGACAATAAAAGTGTACACTTTGGGAATTTCCTTGCCTTTGTACATTTAGTGTATATGAATTTTCATCTTAACCCTATCAAGGACATATGATTTCAGTATACTGGCATTTTTCATGGAATATTTATTTAGAGGTAAGTATGATTATCAGATATCTCAATCATCTCCATACAACTTGTTACCAACAATGTTGCATGATGACTGGGATTCGCAAAAAGCTGATGTTTCGTGATAGTTTTGACATTATGATCACACTTATAAGTGTTATACGATATTCTTAGATCCTACGTTGCTTTCTGCTTCATCTACATGATTCACCATTTTCGTTTATTGAATTCACTGTCGGATTTGGATGCTGATGTAGCAGTCGAGGTTTGCATCGTCTCTTCTCTCATTCGATATCTTATTTTTTCGATAAACAATATTATGAACGCTTTTAAAATAAAGAAGTGTCAACAATTACAGTTACGCTTAAGAAATGTGCGTAAGGTTTGTTCATCTTCAGAGCATACATGTACACGCGTATAACAATTCTCGTCATCCCCCAAAGAGGGAGAGAGTAACTATTAAATGCCCAACCGCACTTTCTCGTGGGTTATACTATTATTGTTATGCATATGATCTTAAAGGAAAACTAACGATGCGTATCGCATATAACATGCTTTAAGAACTATAAAAAAAACTGCTGTTGAATGTTACACCGTAGCATTCATTTCCATAGGTTTCTGTGTATCACCCTAACCCTCTCTCACGGCATGATCCGTCAATTCCCGTTTTTATTTGATACCGTTTCTATTACTCGCCCTTCTCTACTACATCTGTATTCATAATGAGGCAGGAGAACTATGGACATGACCGAATAACATGGTTCAAAGATAGTATATCATAAATCATTGGGACTATATATTAGTTCACTTTTAGCTATAGAAAAGGAAGAAAGAAAGAGATAACGAGTTATGGGAAATAGCAGACATGATAACCAAATTCGGACTTTGTCTTTTAATTATTTAAAACGGCAAAACTGATGACGCCTACGGACGAAAATTCTAGTATATATTAAGTTTTTTAATTTTTTAAAGCCTATACGTATTAAAAGCTTAATATCTTTTTTGATTATTCAAAAAATGCACACGCTATTGATAATGTTTACCCATTCATTTATTCATTTTTTACTATCGCTTCGTGTTTTGAAACATGACGTAAATCATGAATCTACGACGTCACGTTAAAGCTATAATTCTGTTGGTCAAGTAATGCTGTAAGATCTATTTATAATGAGATATGAATAGGCGACTTGGTAAAAAAAAAAATTGAAAGTGCAAATGAATTCGCTTTATTTCTTGGAAATGTATTATTTTACTATTAATGCAATAGTGTCCCTTTGAAAGTAGTTAAGATCTTTGATATTTTGAAATGAGACATATTACGCAACGTATTCATTACGTTTAGAAAATGTGGCTGACGGACAGACAACATCTCTATCCAACTCAAATAGTTAAACTGGCTTTGTTAAATTACTGTTTTTGATTCATAAAATCAGACTCAGACTAAATAATGGTTAAATCAACGGGTCACGTTTTGCATATATATATATATATATATATATATATATATATTGTGATTTGGCATGGTAAAAAACGTATTAAGGTAACGAATAAGGCCATGTATGCTATTTGTTTTTTTTGGTTGGGAAATTGAAAAATGGTAAGAACGAAAGAAAATGTAATAATTAGATTAATCTACTGATCAGGCTTTCGTTCGCAATCATCACAGTAAATATCGTCAACGTGGGTTTATGTACTACGATTAAAAAGTAAAATAGCATGGTTAAATAAAAACCAGCGACAACCTTGGGGGAAAGTTAAGAGGGTAAGTAAGAAGCAAATCATATTAACCATCATATTCGGCACAGCATAGAAAACACAATTCTAGAGTTCGGAGCCTGTTAACAGCAACGGACAAATGCAGTTATTTAGTTAGCAATTTTCAGGCTAACATAACCTTACTAAAGTAACCTGATGTACTGCGGACATTTCAGGGACCAAAAATGAAGATTGGCGATCTTGCTAGTGATATTTGTACTCACTATATGTAGAGGCTAACTATTATCGATCATAACATTTTTGATAAACTGCATCTCCAATTCAATCAGGGATTCAGAGAAAATCAATCCGGCACCATGAACCAAACAGTCAATTGTTATTGTTTTACTTTGTTTGGAACAGAAAAAGTGGCAATTGTAATATAAGCCTGTAAATGTGTGTTGGCGCTAAACAGATGTAAAACATGACGAATCTGATTGATGTATTAGTACATCTAGGAAAGGAAGATCGGAATTATGTTACTTCTAACAGGTAAACGGTAAGGCTGGCTAGAATTGACTACGTTCATGTAGAAATGATACGGAATCTGACTCATCGTTTAGGACGCAAAAAGTATCATCGACATATTGTAATTAGGTTAGTAGACTATTGATATAAGTTAAAATATTATGTTTATATAAAACCACGAATCCCTTAGCCAGCGAAGGATCAAGCTGTGACCCAATTTAATTACCGTTAGTCAGATGGGACATTATGGTATCGGAAATAAATTGGATGAACATAGTAGCAACATTTATAAGTTCTACGATACCTCCAGAGAGACTGTACGACCAAGTGATAAACCACAATACAGTATATCGTAAGAAATATCGATTATTTCTGACAAGGGAACGCATGTAAACAGACTCCTTTTGCCAAAAGAACATATCCACTTATTTCCAGTAGAAGAAAAACACGTATATATTCAGCAAAGGTTAACGAATAACAAATAAAATCGGCTGAATATACCATATGTATTGGTTGAAGTAATTCTGCTAAACATGTGTATAACTGAACTGAACCTATCATTACAACAATAAGAAGTAAGCACTATCTATAGACTCATTTTTGCCAAACTTGTCACTGGGCTCTATTTCACTATGCTATTTTACTTTTTAATCGCAGTACATTAAACCCCCTTTCACAATAGTTACTCTGATGAGTGTGAACGAAAGCCTGCTGAGTAGATTTATGCAATTATAACATTGTCTCGTCAATAGCACACATATCCTTATTCTTTATATATGTATATATATATATATATATGTATATATATATATCTATATATATATATATATATATATATATATATATATATATATATATATATATATATATATATATATATAACAATAATAATAATCCAGGTAAAAAAATATCCACAGGGTGGTAATCCAGAGAATTTTAACCGGGTTTATAAAAAGTGCTCAATATCAAAATAGAGCTTTATATATAATAATTTTATTTACACAGACATGTACAAAATCTGCGACACTGGCATGTCGATGTTTTCGATAAACAGTTACTATAAACTGAGATCTCATCAGGGAGAGTTAGAATCCGATCTCTACCTCAGATCATATTTGGATTGAACCAGTGTCGCAGATTTTGTACATGTCTGTGTAAATAAAATTATCTCTCTCTCTCTCTCTCTCTCTCTCTATATATATATATATATATATATATATATATATATATGGAGAGAGAAAGAGAGAGAGAGAGAGAAATATATATGTTGTATTACTCGTTCTTTTGGAGTACCCGGTAAGATCCAACAATTGTTTACGTCGGCTACGCACAACCATATAAAACATCTTTTGACATACATTTGTCTCATGAAAGTATTTTTCTTGCTGAGGTCACAGACTTTGTTTCCGCTAGAAAGTCGTTCATATATACATCTGATTTGAAAGCAATTTGCTCTGCATTGTCTATCCGAGCGTGAACTGTAGCAATTGTTCCACAAGCACTTCCAGTTGTCTGTTTCATGAAATACAAGTCATGGGTTTCTTTCACGGTACCAACATGCTTATCAGTCGCATTTTTAGTCAGCGGACACGAAAGCCTAACAGCAAGACGGGTTTGGGTATCATAGCCAATAAAACTTCATCGGTGCCATGAACATCGGTAAACTCCCATTCTTCCGGTACTTCGATTCTCAGATCACCAAGCACTCTGGCTCTTCGCCTTTCTGACACCGCCACCTTTCAAGTCTCGCTTGCACTGCGGAACCTTCTACTTTTTAACAGTTATCAAGTCGATTTATTTATTTCGCGACGTCCAACCGACAATGGACTCGTCCACGTTTAATTTTTGCCACTCTTCATTATATTACATGTATATATATATATATATATATATATATATATATATATATATATATATATATATATATAAACGAGAGAGAGAGACAGAGAGAGAGAGAGAGAGAGAGCTTTTTTTTCTTGGATCACGCAAGGTTTGTAAAACTCATAGAACATTATTCCACTTCTATGTTTGGATTGTACAAACATGTTTGGTTATTGGTATTTGATATAATGTTCTGCTCATAATCTGAATAATATTTGATCTTTTACAGGACTTCAACGGAGACATGTTTCACTTTAATATATTTTTTTAAATTCTTCAGTTTTACATTTTTAAGATATTAACATCTGGTAATTAATTAATATTCAATTTGTATTGGTCAGGCCTTCTGACAATTTGAGCGTTATCTTTGAAAAGCCTTGTGTGTATGTGTATTCTTTTTTTGAACACTTGCTGAATTAATAAATACAAACTCCATCACTTTATCTATATATACATTATATATATATATATATATATATATATATATATATATATATATATATATATATATATATACGTGTGTGTGTATTGTAAGTGCGCATTTCCAAGGAGCATGAACAATTATCAATGTTTTAATATGATGCCACACATGATGAATATTATTCTGTTTGTTCAGTTGTTTCATGTTCTTACATGCTTTATCTTTCTGTTTTACATGATTATTCAGTAAACAATATGAAAATATATTCCGTCTCATGAACCGCATGATAATATATATTCAGCTGAATTAATCATGTTTTATGCTGTCAGTTAACGATAATATACTCAATCATATTCACTATAAACAATCTTTTTATGATCGTAGATGACTATATGTATATACATATATATATATATACATATGTATACATGTATGTATATATACATGTATATATATATATATATATATATATATACATGTATATGTGTATTACTGTTTTCTGTATCCACATACCATTTTCTAAGGGGATATAATTTTATATGTATCAATTATCCCTATTTACTTCAGCAGTGTTCGATACGTAAATAAAGCTAGTTATGAAAATATTTATGGTAAATATTTTCATAATTTACAACATAGATTTATATATATATTATATTTATTCTTTGGTTTTGTTGTCAAACTAAAGTGTTTTAAGCTCAATGGGTATTAGACAATACTTACGTTCTTATATGTAATGCAAGAGCAATTATAAATTTAAACAATTTTCGAGAACAACAAAATCTCGCTTGACGCAAATTGGTTTTAATTAAAAAATAACGTCCGTTACTTTATTGGCGATGTACAATACACATATTAGTTGAGATTTAATCTCATAGACATGAATAATGTTCGCGTATGCAGTAAAAAAGAAAGGATTGTAAAGAGCCTCTTTAAAATGTGCATCGAAGATATGATAGATTTGAGAAAAATGTTGAAATGTAAGTTATTTTTTTTACATATCTGAGTATGCATGTTGTTTATAAGATTCACAATTTGTAACCTTTACAAATGTTTACGTTGTATAACACCTTTGATAAAAAAGCAGTATCTTAAAAAAACAAGTTGCCTGATACGAGATGTTGTTGTTGTTAGAAAGTATTTAAGTATACTTTATATTATTTATATAGATATATGTATATATATATATATACATATATGTATATATATACATATATATATATATATATATATATATATATTATATATATATGTATATATATATATATATATATATATATATATATATATATATATATATATATATATATATATATATAGTCTCGGAAGTTTCCCAACCATTATAAAGATATAACAATTTTTTTTTAAACACATTTTAATCCCAAGTCATTCGGTGGAAAATAACTTTTGTAAGTCAATTTACTTTTAGCAGTTACTATATTACTTTGCTTCTAAGAATGTACGCTAGTCTTAACATTATCTGTTTACCATGAAAAATTATTTCGGGAATTTCAAAACAAAACATTTTATTTCATGGCTTCCCAGCAGAGTTGATCAGACCCCACTTCTCTTAAAAAGGCAATAACATAAACGTTCCGTATATTAAATCTAAGTTTTGTATATATATATATATATATATATATATATATATATATATATATATATATATATATATATATATATATATATCATGTTTACAAGTTAGTTGAAAAAAAAAAAGAAAAATGTTGTCTCGATCATTAGGGTCTACAGAGATAATACCATTTATTCTATTTAAAAAAAATATATACGTTACAGTGTGTGTTTAGTATACCCGGGTTTTACTAATCTGGTGATACGAATTTAGAATAAAATACTTTTTGTCACAGTAAACAAAATCCTCAGCACGTTTTCTTCATCCATATGTTCCGAAAAAGGTTATATATACATATATATATATATATATATATATATATATATATATATATATATATATATATATATATATATATATATATATATATATACTATCATTTGATTGTACGCTAATTAACTGCCCGTACAGTCTGTTTCCACGGTAGAGTCTGTTCGTTACCCCTTATAAATATGTATTGGTCAAGAGAATGAAAAATTAAATAATGCATTTATTTACATGTTATTTCATTGAATAATAACAAACTCTTATTTGATTGTCTTTCTAGGAACGTTTTTTTACTTTAAGTGTACACGAATTATATTTTGATGGTCTATTGTTATGAATGTATATTCATAATTAAAAATGTTGTAATCTCTGCAAAATTGAAGGATTACATATCATGAAAAATGAAATGTATGTATTTTACGGCAATTAATACTTTAAGTGATCTCAATAACCGAAAATATAAATATAAAAAAATTAAATTATCTTGAGTTTAATTATGATTTATAGAAATAAACACCTTACCCAACTAGTAGGAGTTTCTATTCATAAGTGAAAATGCTTTAATAACAATAATAATACTAAGAATAAGAATAACAATAATAATACTACTACTAATAATAAACATAATAATGATGATGAGAAGACCGAAGAGGGGCAGCGCAAACCAGACCTCTACTGGAAAAGTCCGGCGAATGCTGGGACGGTGAAAGTTTAATTATTCCCCGTTATATATATTGAACATATATATAGGGCCATTTATTTTCTAAATATGAAATGTAAATTTTAATTATGACACATGGATGTATATTATAAAATATAACGTTATGCGAATGAATGTTACAATATATTAATAAGGATTAGTCATAATTTGTATAAATATAATTCCAGGCATTCAAAGAAAATTTACTTCTTACCAATAACAATTAATTCTACACTATTGGTATACTTAATCAAAAATCACAAGTACAGTAAAATAAAATATCAGATTAACTTTCCATAATTGTGGAACCTATAATAACGATAATTCTTAGGAAAAAATAATATTTTTTGAGAATCTATTCATTAAATCATTTAACTAAAATAATTTCAAACATTTTGATTTATTTAACATGCGACAATCATTTTGTTTTCTATAAAAAATTTTAAAAACTTGTATAGCTTTTGCGATGAGAAGTTTGTTTTTTTGCTTATTCGACTTTATTTTGAACAAAAAATGGAGACCATACCTGATATGCGATCGTTTACGGATTAGCTACAAAGTCATGTATGTATGGGTGAGTGTGTGTGTTATATAGTGATGAAGCCTTTTGTAAATATTGGGTTAATCTTCTATAAATGTGTATATTAAAATAGACGGAACTAATTGTCTGTAAATAATCTAATAATTTTTTAATCAACTATGATTAGTTCGTGTTAATATATATATATATATATATATATATATATATATATATGTATATATATATTAAAACAGAAATGTAATAGAACATATGGACCAATGGTTTCGAGCAGTTTCTCATCAGCATAGAAAGTACTTGGTAAATAAATGATACAATTAATGTAATATAATACTCTATCAATGGACGCATGTGTGTGCCGGTAAACGAGTATAGTGATATGGTTAGGTAGCTTTCGAATGAGGCAGTTAAGCATTTAAGATTACAGGTTTGAGAAACCAGTTAAACCTTCCTTGCAAGTTATGTTTAAGAATAATAATTTCAGTTAAATGTACAGCGTTTTATTTTACTAATGCCCTAGATATGATGTAAGAGGTTTAACTCTATCAATTTTATGAAAATATTCTTTGGAAAACATTTTTTCCAGATATTTCATTAAATTTTTAAAAAAATAATAATCATATATTAACTGGTTAGCAATAAATTGATAACTGAATAAATGTATAAATAAATAAATGATAAAAAATAAACAATAAAAAATAGAAAGTAAAAGAAAAATAGGAGAAAAATTAAAAGTTAAAAAGACATATAGAGAAAACACATATGTTACTATGATAAAGAATTGGGCACTAAGGGGGATAGCTCAGTAAGAAAAACCTTTTGATGATATTCTAAATCTCAAATGCAAGGGGGATATATTTATATGACATCAATTAGAGAATGGGTCATAGATCACAAGTACGGTAAAATAAACTATCACAATAACCTCCCATGATTTTGTTATTTCGTTATG
>OY744540.1:30805952-30818452 GCA_963556195.1 Sepiola atlantica | reverse complement strand
GGTAATAAGCCAATTTAACAAAGGACCCTGATTTAGATCAATATTTCGCTTCAGTCAAAAAAACATTGCAGAAACGTATTTATTGGAGAAAGTCAGATCAGATATTAAAAAAAAGGTTTAGAATAGTAGTTGGAGCAATAAAATACCCCCCCCCCAATAAGCGTGTTGGATAAAGTTAATATGTTAGGTTAGGAGGAATGTATGTTAATTGTAGGTAGAACCTTAGGTGCGTACTTAAAGATATACGGTGTTGAATAAGTATGTAAATAGTGCATATATAAGTGTGTTAAAACAAATATATAGATGAATATTATAATGGGTCGTATGTTAGCTGGTGGAACAAAATATTAATTCAAACATTGGGTAAAAATGGTACAATTTCATACTCTACAGATTTTACACATTTTTTACTCCCCTATAAACTTCCCTTCTCCAAATGGACACCCCATTCGTTCTCTTTTACTTCAAGTATTGCCTTTTTCTTTTCCCTATTTCTCTTTTTTTTTTTCGGAATCTCATCTTTTATCTATTTACACTATTATTTAGTACTCCCCACCGCCTTTAATTTCTCTTAAACTTTCTCTAGAATGTCCTCCCTGCATAAGATTCCTACCTTAAATCATTTTGTCTACGGCTTATACGGAATCCTTTTTTTCTATCTTAATGTTCTCTAATGTCAGTGAAGCTTTTCTCTTCAAATATTTTAAGTTTGTATTTGTCTTATGGTGAAATATTGGATTTATTTATTTATTTGATTTACACAAAGTATGCTATTTTCATCCCAAATACGACGATTCTATTAAAAATGTCTAATTTCTGCATCGTACAGACCCATAAAATGTATGTTACGAGACTTTTTACGCTGATAATTTTCTACGTGCATTCACAATTTCTATCGCATGATGAGCTAAATATTACGCTTATTTACATGTTATATTTTAAACAATGTTAAGAGTGCCACGCTCTATTGTAGTTGTTTACAGATGTCAGTTTGATGTAATTAAACATATATAATCGTTATATCATCATTCTATTTTAATAACGCAATGAAACACGTGACTGAAGAATGAAAGCAAAACATATAGTAAAACGCAATGGCAGTATTTTTGAAGCACTTATTTTTCTACGGAAAATTTTTCAGAACTTACATTAACTACTATTTATCTACAAAACATGTTAACGCTTAATTTAAGATGATGTTATGGTATCAGCCTGGGTTTGATTTATATTTTTGTCACGTTGATGAATTTTAGAAACATATCTGTACTTCGGTTGACACTATCCTTTCTTTTTCTGCGCACGCTCTCACTCACAGATGTGATATTGCTAGTCTCAGTCTTTTCTATAAATGCTTTCATTACATATGTTCTTCAGAATTGTTTCGTGTATTTACTGCTTCCTTTGTTCTCGTACGTTTGACCTGTTGATCTAGCTTTCTCTGTTTCGATTATCTGATGAAATAGAGCTTCCTATTCAAGTAGATTCTTCCCAGGAACTGTAAAGTTGAATAACTATCTCCTTACTTACTGTTTTCCTCCTAACTATAGTAGTATTCTTTTCAAGATTAAGGTTAATCGGCATCTGCAATTTCTGCGATAACCATCATTTCTTCTTTTTTTGCTCGTTATGTCAAGTAGCTACATGCCGGCCATGGAAATATATCTTAAAAAACTTCCCTCTAAACGATTTTCCATAGTTGGTTGTTAAAATTAAATTTAAGAGAAGGAAAACACTCAGTGATGTCGAATCCCCCAGTTTAAAGCAATGATCTTTAGCCTCGATCATCACTTTCATACAAAAAATAAACATCAACACATTCTTATTATACAACATGGACATTTTAATACCGTGTATGTAGCAAACTAGTAGAACATACGCACAAATCACCTTTGGGCTTCAGAATGTTGATGTTTATTTTATAAACAGCTTCTAATTAATAAGTATTCTCTAATATTTAATTGAAGGCTTGCCTTCAATATTTTCTAATATATCCGCAATATTTTCGTCGTTAATAAACCTTAGATGCTGAGAAAAGATAATCCACTTTGATCGTACCCACAAGTCCAAGAACCATAAAAACAATGTGTTTATTATAATAAGGCAATTTTAAATGAATGAAAAGTGTGATTTCATCTATTATTGTATTATATTAAAAGTGTAGTATCTCTTTTGTACTCATAATACCTTCCTACCAGGAATTACCTCCTTCTATTTAAGAGGCGGGGGGGGGGGCAAAACTCCTTCCTAGATATTACATTACTCCTTTGGGGAATGGGATAATCTAGTATCTGGGCTGTTGCTATGAGGTCATACTCACAGGCATTACCTTCTTCTTTATGGAGCGATCATCTGAAGTATTACCATCCTCTTTTGAGAGGCAGTAAAGTATATGTTCGTTCCTGCTGACTATCTTTGCATTATTTTCTTCTCCGTGCTGATAGGTAGTAGTGTGCTATCTAGCTTATTGTCGTGATAATTTCCCCCAAAGCATGAACTACTCCTTGTATGAGTTTTCTGTCATGATAACATACTAGCAATCATTACCCTACATTTGGGTGTCAGTGTAGTATATGTTCCTTCACCATGATATCATCCTCCCAGGCTGACACAAATAACCTACCAGAGAAAGCATATATGTGTTAGTGTTAAATACCAGGGATATAAACGCTATATTTTATTTACGATAATATTAAGTCTAAGAAAGTGTTCGAGCTGCCGAGTGAAAGATATTTCGCAATATTGTTTTTTTTCACAGATACAATACACACCCTATATATATATATATATATATATATATATATATATATATATATATATATATATATGTGTATATATATGTTTTCATATATATATATATATATCCATATACATTTATATATATATATATGTATATATATATATATATATATATATATATATATATGAATATATATATGAATATATATATGAAAAAAAAGATATACTCTAGCATTTTGGTATATACTTTCAAATGATTTTCCCATAGACATTCTTATAGATCGTACTTCGCTCACAGTTTATCTCATTAGGAAAACAATTATATTTTGAAAAAGTTATATAATAGTTCCATTGTCAATGATGTACAAAGTATTCAAGAGAAATGACGTTTCAAAAATAAAATTAAGGAGAAGGCGATAAGAGAGATTGTCGATTTGGCGTTAATTCATTGCATAGGGATGTATTTGTTTTGTTTTCATATTATTATTTTGATTAAAAAATCGAATGGCAACAACATAAAAAATGGCGCACAGCAAAGATGCTAAGGTCATCACCCATACAAACATGATTGGCGCCGTCAATGCGCGTGCGCAAAGACGTTTATTGAAGCTGAAACGTTGATTAAAAGTTAAATGTGCAATCAAGTATGGCTGCAATTATTTGTCGATCCATTATCGCCTGAAATATCTTTGTTTTTTTTATTCCTTCACTTGGTTGTGTTATTCTTCTGTTCTCTTGTTATTTTTTTTATTTGAGCCGGAGTAATAATCTTTATGTTTTATTTCTGTGTTCATTTATTTATTTTGAACGTTCACACACAAAATCTCTCGATTCATGGGTTGTAACTTCATTCTTGCAACTTCCTGGTGTTTGAAACTTCCGACCCGACTGCACCTCCCTCGGACTTCCAATTCTTGCAATACCCTTTCTCTTTCGTTTTATATCATCAATTTTATTGCTTCATGTTATTTGTCTCTAAACAAAATAGTGGAAGAGGTTTTATCAGGTTCGTTCGATGCTTTAGAAAAATATTACAATATTCCACACCCTTGATAAAAAATATGCATTAACGAACTCAAAATGTAATTCACCACACAGTATCTGCTGTAATTTGTGCACTCAGAAAACGTAATATGTCTTAACTACGCTTACTTGAAAATACATTTTGATAAAGGTGCTGTCAAAATGTTTACACTGCCGAAGTTCCTGTTGCTTTTCTCCCCATACACAACATGTAACTTACAAAACATCTTCCAGTTTATGGTATACAACTCCATTATTGCAGCTTCCTAGTGTTAGAAATGTCCAGTCGTACTGCTCGTCCCGAAAACGTTTCACTCATAGTGAACTAATCATTGGTTTTATATAATCTATTTTATGTTATTTCATTTCTCTCTCTTAAAATATGGAATCAGTAAAGGTTATTTGATCATGTTGTTAGCTGTTTTGACAAATATATTAACGTGTTTAACACCTTAGACAAAAATTAGCACCAAAAACATGAAAAATATAATTCATCACAAACTTTAACTCTGCAGTAATTTCCGTACTTATAAAACGAAAAGTTCTTCAATTACTTTTTATTTGACTATGTTTCCTTGTGGTACAATTACTATAGAAGACATCATGATATAGCGTTCATCAAACCTCTTTTTATACTGACTATGTTGAAGAAGCTATAGATTCCGACTATGGTCATTTAAACAGCAGTCTTAGAGCTCCATCTGACTTGTAACTGTTTCATAAACTAAAATCTTGATCTCGATAATTTATGAACAGATATTTTGAAAGTGATCGGTGGGTTTCTGTGATTTGGTAGACTGCTTTTGGAAGAATATCCCTTTGTCACACGGCGGGAGCTATATTATTATTTCTGAGTAAAACGTATATTTATTACTAGTCCTTTTCACAGGCTTGCCCAATTTTAGTAATTATTTTAATAGTGCATTTAAAATAAACATAGCAGATACTCAAATGCACCTATCTAAATTAATTTGAGTTTCAACCATTTTCTAAACGATCGATATGCATAACATTTATTTTATTGATTTCTTGTATGACCAGAAACCAGATTTAAAATCATAATGTGTTTCGAAACATTCGTAAATCGGCTTTGTTTAAACTGTTCATTCTAAAATTTTACTTAAATTCTACTTTCAATCAATTTACACTTATATATATATATATATATATATATATATGTATATATTTATTTACACTTTATATATACATATATATATATATATATAAACACATACATATATACATATACACCTATATATACACATATACGCAATAATACACCCATATATGCATGCCTAAATGAAAATATGATTCCTAAATACGCACAAACACACACACACACACACAGACACACACATATATATATATATATATATTTATATGTATGTATGTATGTGTGTGCATATATATATATATATATATATATATATATATGTCTGTATATAGTATTGATTCAAGTGTCGAGTGCGTTCCATTATAATTAAAATGAATAACGTATGGTAATCCAATGTGTCTCGTAAACGCTCACGAGATCAGATTGATTTTATCAGTACCAAGGGTAGAAGTTATCTATCGCCAGATTAATTGTATCTCTTGGCTCTATAAATTACCACGTTCAATCGCTTTAGAAGCGTTGTTTACATTTGTATATATACTAACTGATGGAAATATAATAATTCTTGACGCTTACAATAGGAACTTTTATTATGAGTAACTTTTTATATTACAATAAGGCTTTCTATCAAGTGTGTGTTTATGAACCAAGGCCACAAGTATATATATATATATATATATATATATATATATATATATTTAATATATATAATATATATATATATATATATATATATCATATATATATATATATATATATATATATATATATATACATATATATATGACAGTAAATAAATAAAATGCAATTTACGGTGTCAGTTTAAATGGGAAAGGGGAATACATAAGACTCACAGTTTTGCCAACTGGGCGTTTTCAAGAGAAAAACACAGAAATGGGGCGAAAAAAGATATGTAATTTGATGGAGTATTTCAATTAACACAATATCCCCCTATACGGTTTCCTGTTTTGTAATTATGTCCATTCGATTTTCTTTGCATCTTTATTATAACCTTTCATGTTGCAAATAAGACATCTATGCATATTGTGTGTATATATTTCAAGTACATGAACACATATAACATGTTCATGTTTAAATGTTCGTACATATATATGTATATACGAATTTTGTATCTCCATTCTCTACATAGGTATACATTAGATATACCCTGATTTCTGCATATATTTTTTTAAATTGCAGATTTTCGCCACTTTAAACTTTCCTCCTTTAGAAAACACGCGCAACATTAAGGCGACACATAAATTGTTTTAAGTCTTCAACTTCTCCATTTAAACTCATACGATGTGTACTGCAGCAACTATTAACATATATTTATTTATTCGCTTCCAATGTAAGCATGTGTGATACTGCATGTTAAGTATAGATGCATATTATAAACGGCATATATATATATATATATATATATATATATATATATATATATATATATATATATATATATATATATATATATATACATATAGTAATCCAGGTAGGGTAAAAATCCACAGGGTAGAAATCCAAAGGGAATCAAACCGGGTTTATAAAAGAGTGCTCAATAAAAATATAGAGCTGTATTGTGAATGCTTTTATTCAAACATGTACAAGGTCTGCTACACTGACATGTCGATGTTATCGATAACATCGACATGCCAGTGTAGCAGACCTTGTACATGTTTGAATCTAAGCATTCACTATATATATATATATATATATATATATATATATATATATATATATATATATATGTATATATATATGTGTGTGTGTACAAATACATATATATATATATATATATATGTATATATATATGTGTGTGTGTACAAATACATATATACATATATATATATGTATATATATATATACATATGTGTGTGTGTACAAATACATATATACATATATATATATATATATATATATATATATATACCGTTTATAATATGCATCCATACTTAACATGCAGAATTGCACATGCTTACATTGGAAGCGAATAAATAAATATATGCATAATGTTGTTGCAGTACACATCGTTTACTCTAACTTATTGTCATTTTCCCCTGCGTATTAACAAACAAATTATAAAAGAATAATTGCCTGTACTAGAATTATCCGTGTGTATTCATTGCAATTAACAAGTACCAGGTGTGTTCCGTTCAGAAGAAAAGTGTTCATTACTTCCACTATTACTCAGTGTATGAAACTATCACAAAATGTTTTTAAAATACATGTTTTTCACTTAATACTAACCCTCTAAAAATTGCTTCGGAAAAACGGAAAGTAGTAGAGTACCCGACGAGTACGGCATATTCATCTGATAGTTATAAGGTGAGGCTTTAAAAGTAATCTAGAAAAGATTCAAGGAAACAAAATTGCATTCTGTAACATTAAATTATCTCTCTCTTTCACTCTCTCACTCTCTCTCTTTCTCACTCTGTATATATATATATATATATATATATATGTGTGTTGTGTATGTAGAAAAACACCCATTTTTTATGCAAACATTGTTCAAAATAACAGCATACACTTCTTGATTATGCCTATTTTATTTTTTTATTTTTCTATTGATCTTATTCGTGTCAAAATAAAATTTAAAAAATTACATGATTTCTTTATTTGTCACGAACATTTCCATTCTTCGTCGAATGATCTTCAGGTGACAAAGACAAAAATGAATGCACAAAAAGGTTGAAGAGAAGAATAGTGTGTTAAACCAGCAGCCGGGAAAACGCACGCGAAGTCGGACAGACATCCAAATAACAGCCAAGTCCAGATACAATTGTAATTCCGCGACGTCAGACGTAGCATGTCAGAATAAATTGTATTCAAGACAAATGTTTGTTAATAACACAATAATAATACATTCTTATACCAATTTTAAACAATCAAATTAGTTTCTATTTTCTTATAAACTCAACACCCTACAATGCATTACCTTGCATATGAAACCAGTAATAACATTTTAAAATGGTTGACGTGACACAATTGATTATGTGATGCTAATTTTGGCGTCCCAGAATTTGCATTGTTAACGTCTCTCTTGGATATGCACTTGTCCGTTCCTTTGATGTCTGGTCCAGTTCGCATGGACGTTCTCGACTGCTTTTCAAAAATACTTTTTATTTCTCTAACCTTTTTAGTTCGTCTGTTTTGTCACCTGAAAATAATTCGACGAAGATTATAAAACGTTCGTTATACATGTGGAATACATATATATATATATATATATATATATATATATATATATATATATATATATATATATATATATATATATATATATATATGTATGGGTGTGTGTGTGTGTGTGTGTGTATCTTGGCAGCATCTTTTCTTTTATATAAGTATCATTAAAAATAACGGACATCTTGTGTCTGGATATTTTTTCTATGATCCTTTCCGTTTTTCTGATTAGGTTCTTAGTTTCCCGCCTAAATAGAATATATATTCACTCCTAGGTATATGCCTGGTTAACATTACTCCACTGACGATGGACCTGGAATGGTCCGAAAGCGCTTTGGGAAACTTTGGCAATTTTATCAGCCAGTTTCCGTCTGAAACTAAGAACCTAATCAGAAAAACGGAAAGGATCATCGAAAAAAAAATATCCAGACACAAGATGTCCGTTATTTTTAATGATACTTATATATATATATATATATATATATATATATATATATATGCTAGTTGCGTAATAGTCCAAGTTTAGGAAAAAACATATGTCATTATATATCTTCTCTAACCTCGATTATCATTGTTTGGACGGCGTTTAATTGAACCCCAATACTTCATCTATTTATCAGACCCATGTACGCATTTTTAAAGCCTCCTAACCCCTTGTGCGCAATTTCTGTCCTTATTAAATTAGTAAAATGATTATATCTTCCGTGGATACCCTTTAACAATCCTCTTCTGTCATCGATCTTCTCTTACAAATTTATTTAGATTATTTTTCTCAAATTTGATTTTGTATTTTAACAGGACTTCAAGTGTCAACTCATCTTCATTATTGTACTATTTAAAACAGTATTCGTTTTTCTTTTGTTTTTTTACCAAACGCCCACTTCCTTCTAAGTGTTCACGACGCGCTAACAATTAAAAGCAAAACACTATTTTGTAATATTTGTATGCTTCGTGGAATAGTTAAATTCTCGTTAATATTCTTTTATATGCCATATTGAATCGGACACGGTGATGCGTTTATTATATTAATTTCACTATTGATTAGTTTATTTGTTATTTTACACTTTTTTAAAGATTCCCGAAACAAGCCATTTTTAAATGTCAGAAATAGAAACCCTTCCTGCAGTTGTGGCGTCTATAATACCTTGGCCATCCTTATTAAAACTCTGAGTTTGGTGACAATAGAGTCGCTTCACCTTTTTTAATTGCTTTTCGGTAGCCAATGTACATCATTACAACGCCTTTAACTTCAATATTATCAAGTTTTCTATGCGCTTCTATTCAGTTTAATGACATTGGAATCAACTTTTAAATCAAGTAGGGACATATCTCTTCTGTTCCCTTTACTCCCTTCCTCATTGAAGACAGGTTACTTGTCTTTATGGACTCGATCTATATTTTTATGACTGGTTCTCGACTTAGCTCTAATCTTTTGTTAACTATCCGTTTTGGAAAAAAACGCAGCCAGAACTCCTCTAGCAAAAACCACCATAAAATTGTTCGATTCACCCTCTGTGTAGCTAAAACTGAACGGAACTTCAATGGATTAATGTTTCCTCTCAATAACGTCCTATATGTAGAATGCAATACAACTGGGTGTCTTCCAAGCTGAATACAAGATAGTCGTCTTCAAGTTCAATGTTAATATACTAGTGTTGAGCCGGACAATTACATCATCATGGTCAGCCATCGTTTTCAATACTTAAAATGTGTTCAGACAATCACATTAAGTGTTATCCTCGACTGGCCTTTGAGCCTAGATAAGCGGTAACATTCACACAAAATGAATAAAGTGCTAAGCATTTAAAAAATTATAATTACACACAGAGACACGAACCCCCATATATATATATATATATATATATATATATATATACACAATTATAACTTCATGGATGTAGCTTACTCGCCATAGACATATTCTTTATACTACTATATATGTGTGTACATATATGTGTAAACTTAGATGTATGTGTATGTTATTATATTTGTATGTACAAGCTCTAAAAAAAGGTAAAGGTCGCATAGCCTGGACGTGCCCGAGTGTCGTGGCCGACATCACACACTGCCCATGTCCTTAGCAGCGGTGATTTGTTAAGAATCACCGTGTCTAGGGCACAGTATATGGAAGGCGGAGCCTATCCCTCATCTTCCGCTGCCTTGAACCTTCCTTGAGTTTTAGTCAGGTACCCGTTTACTGCTGGGTGGACAGAGAGAGTTTTCAGACCCGAAAATTCGCATGCCGTGAGTGGGATCGAACCTGGGTCGTCCAGCCAAAGACAAGTACTATAACCACTCGTCCACAGGCGATCTACCCCTCAATTAATTAGCCGATCTTTTCAAATACTAACAGTTGAAATTGCAACAGAAAAAATCTAGAAACAGGAAAAAAATATTGTAAACATCTCGTACTCGTCAGGTGAAAAATATAATTTGAAAAATATTTTTGACATCAATCGTTTTAAATGTTGCAATCATTTAAACAATCAATTATATTCAATAGAACTACACTTAAACTCAGGTATTCATGTAATGTCAACTGTGAGACATATATAACAGACACAGTTATTGGCTAATAAATAAACACACGCACACACATACACGCACACACGACATGCACACATACCCCCCATATATATATATATATATATATATATATATATATATATATATATATATATATATATATATATATATATATATATATTCCAATTTACGATGCAAACGAATATGTAATCGTCGAAATTCAGATAACTTCACAGTGGACAAATAATTCATGCTAAACCTCATAAGGTAAGCAGCTAAAATCAGTTGTGCTGACGCGTTTCGTATCGTAAAGTCGTCTTAGCGTAGAAGTAACTGACTTGTTAAAAGTAGTTTGGTCAATGATACATACTCATATTCAAACAATATACTTAGAATAAGATGGATGTCTTTTCTAAATTACTTTTGGAAACTGAAAAAAAGACGCCAGTCGAAAGTGGCTAGTTAAAAAAAATCGTAATATCGACAGGGGTTGCATTTTCATGTCTCCGCTGTATCAATAAAACCATGTTTTATAGGTTTTGCTATTCAAACTTGATTTTTTAATAATTACTATGAATGATCGATTAACAGTAAACATTGATTAAAGTATTAACTAATTATCATCTAATTGCCGTAATACATAACTAAAAACTATGAACTTTCTTTTTGTATACACACGTATATTAACAATATTGAACTATTACACTTATTAGAGACCATACTCATTCTATTTCTACATGTTTCCTCATCCAATTTTCTTCTAAATAAGTTACAACTTTTGGAATATAATATATTTCAATAGCACGCAACTTCTATTCATCTCATTATAAGAACGTTTAATCTGGTTGAACATCCGGCCTTCTTCAGGTTCCTCCTGCAAAACTGGAATATTTATGTAGAACTTGTGCGAAATTTGGAACCGACCTCCTTATTTAATCCACGCGGTAGCTTGATCTCACTTTGTCATGTCCGGGTTAAAGTCTAAAGTAATTTGTAATTGTATTTTCGGCATCGGTTTTACTGAGAATAACATCTTCTTTCTCCAGATATCTGCTACTTAAAACTAATTATAATTTTATACATTATCGGTTGCGCCACAGATAATGGGGCACGGAGCTGTACAAAAACATTTCCGTGTACAGTAAAACGTATCTGTGAAGCTATCGGGTATTCGTCGGCCAAAACTTAGTGAGAATAACACGCAATAGTACAACAGTAGTCCGAAAATCAAAATAATATGAATTAGTAATTCTTATCTTAACATTTCAGGAATACAAAAACTTCAATAAAATGAATTTGAGTCATTTAATGCTAACAATTGCAATGTATTTACCTGGTAATACACAGTATTACGTATCTTCATGTTACACACAAATAAATGCATAGATTATATATAATACACATATACACTATTAATATTTCCTAGTCTTACATATAAACATAGAGAACAGATATTATATACCTACTGGTAAAAACAGACAACACATACATATACACACAGCCGACGCACAAATAATCAGACGTACACATATATTATCGATGACACGCACGATTTCATTCTCGTTAAGCCCTACCTACATCGGCAACATCTGCATTGACTTGCCCGGATCTTGCAGCATTGTTTTGGCAGATTCTGTGCGGACATAGTCAGGACGTCTATTATGAAACTTACTGCTAGCCACTGCTTACACGTCCACACCGAAATGCTCCAGCTCACGGCCATCACATTATTCGGGAGAACTGTGTCGCCGCTTAGATATCTGAGGTTAGATTTCGGCGCGAATAATGATAATGGAAGTCACCTTCTTTAAAAATCCCGGTAATCATTCATGCTCTTAACATCTCAAACCAATTATTAGAACAATAGTCAATTGAATCGTACCGCTATAAAATAATTAAAATGTTTTGGGAAGTATCA